>OZ026846.1:474200-1074200 GCA_964023205.1 Lutraria lutraria | reverse complement strand
AAATTTGGGTCAGGAACATTAGACCCTATTTGTATAATTTCCAAATTTTTCATATTATTTTTCTTTTTTTACCAAAAACTTAAGATGAACATGAATTTATTTCCCAGCTCATAGAGATAAGTTTTGAGTATAGAAAATAACGATAATGATGGTAATACTAGAGTAACTTACTTTTACATACATATGAAGTAGCCGTCTGTATATAGAAAAAGCATTATATGTACAAATGTTAGCTTTTAATAACTAGCTTCAATAAAAACAAGCACACTTATTTATATATATGTTAGAAAACATTAAACTGACTTAGCTATACCGTATTTTGATGTACCTGAATTTTGTTTTCTTTAAAAAAGGAATAAAAATTCTAACCAAAGGGAAGTAACCAATAATTCTACAGAAAACAAGGGAGAGAATTAGGACAAAAGCAGACCATGCAGAAATACACTTCATACAAAAAAAACAACATCCACAATGAGACAATCAATAAATACAGAGTAATTAAAACAATGTTTTGGTAGCATACAAGAAGTGAAAAAACACTACTTTATCAATGCTCAAATGATCCAAACTACAAAAGCAAGGGACAAAAGAAATATTCACACAGTCATTCTGAAAGTTAACTTTGGAACTTAATCTCAATTTTGATGCCATTTCAACAACAACACACAGTCATAAAGACAAAATTGAACAGATTTTAATATCAAGGATTAAATGTTTCCCTTTTATACGATATTCTCAGAAAGTAAAAAATTGTTCAAATCTTGACAATTTCTTCAATCTGTTGAAAAGCAGAACTGAAACATTTCCACAATTTTTAGTCATATTTCATAATTTTTTCTCCCAAAACCAAACTAAATGTCATCCAAAATAAAAAAGAAGATTTTTGGTACTTGTTAGATACATTTGAAGTAACTATCATGTATGAGTGTAAAAAATGATCAGTAGGTGACAGAATGGTAACCATGGTATCAGGGAACAACCCATAAAGTTCCAACAACATGTCAAGGCAACATGAGAAAGAATACATCAAATGTAACTGATGACAAAATGCAGGATAAAACTGAACACATAGAAACCATAGGATAAAGTCCAGTCAGATCTAACATACATACATATATCAACAGTAAGATTATTATGAAAATACTGAATCATACAATTTTGGGTCATATTTATACAGAATTATAAAATGTCATTACAGTGGAAAGATTGAGATGGATTGTCACATTATTAGAAACAGTTCACTGACAAAAAATATTCATGGATATCTGTATAATTCATGGTGTTCAAATAAAGTTAATTCACAAAATAAAAAATAGTTCCTTTCTATGAATTTGCTAACTCTTCACAAATGACTGAATGCCCAAAACTGTATGATTTGACCCATATTACAGTCAAAGCTGTGCTAGCAGCCACATCCGAAAAAGGCCACCCTGTGAATAAAGGCCACATTTCATCTTTCCCATGGATGGCCTTTCTGCACAGGTTTGACTGTATATGAAATATAGGTGATGTAATAAAACATATAATTGAAGGCTTTCCCAATTAATTTTTCAGTAAATAAGTTATTGTTATGATAAAATATAAATGATTAATTCATACTATAAGACATGTTGAACTTCCCCTGCACATAAGGTCAAGGTGAACCCTCAAGTGGGCCACACATCACTTAATATTTGGAAAGCCCTCAAGAAATATGGTAAATGCAAAAAAGTGAGTTTATTTTTTTTGTTACAGCGCTATGTACAGTGATACAAAAGTCACAGAAAACTGTATGGAATGCTTCAAAACACATCCAATATCACAGAAAACAATATCATACAAAAAGTAAAAAAATCTTATAAAAAATCCAACTTTTGGAAGACTACTTTTTCTACAATACAGCAGTGCATACAGATTTCTATGCTGAGATTCCAAAGCAAGACCATTGTACACAAATTTATTAAAAGAAGGCAGATAATTAAGCCTAGCATATTTAACCCTGGCCAATTTTACTGCTTTTTTCCCTTTTATATACAATGTATGCAATACACTACAGCTGCTGGAATATTTATTTGCTTAATATCAAAACTTTCCTACAAACATCTGTAAACTTTAGCTGCAAACAAAAGCTATTAATAGCATTCTTAATGAAGCCTTTTTCTGCTCTCTAATAGAAGCTGATTGTATGAACATGGCCAAGTAAATAATTATAATTCAGCATTGCATGATGTTTATATGTAAGCATTGATCGATGTTACTTTCGCTAGCAGGGGAGACATTAAGTGTTATGAATCATAGCCCCTTAATTCGACAAGTATGGGCCCCTTAAATTTTCATGAATCATAGCCTAGTAATTCCTTTTTTAAAAAGGGTCCTGAATCATGGTGAGAATATTGCTTACAATTAATAATAATTATTAATTTCGTTTTGCAGACTAAAAACAGAATTAAATATTCAAAATGTTGTTGCAAGACTAAATCAACTGCCATTCTAAATGGTTACAATACTCTTGCTTGGATTTCTCAAATTTTAAGATTTCTATACAAAATATAAATGATGATATTTTCACATACAAGGGGAGATAATGAAGGGATGCACTGTTTACACCCAGAACACCTCAAAGGCAAGAAGGCAACATAGAAATACAAAAGCAAGTAAACAAAAGTCACTGTTTATCCAGAATCGATAGTTGAAGGAAGGTAATTCCATCCGATTCCATATCCGAAATGGCGTCAGCCGAAAATAGAGAAAGGAAAAAAAGAGAAGAAAAATTGTTAATAATTATCTTTGTTAATTTAAGGTGATATAAAAATATAAATATTAACACACACTGCATCTATATTAAAGGTACATAAAAAAATATTTTTTTTTCCATATTGGTATTATACCATATTTTATCTACTCCGGTACCCAGCATGTTAAGAGAATCACTAAAGAAATAATTAAGGCTTATGTTTTAAGGAGCTAGGAATCATACAATATACTCATAACCCAAAATTATTACAATCCTAAAACAAGTTTTAGCCATTGTCCAACAAAATAAACTGTAAAATTGGTACTCAAGTTAAATACCTTCAAGTTTGTAACCAATTTATGATACAGCTCTGTAAATTATGAGTAAAAATAGAATTAAGTATAAAGTGTGCATTCAGCAGGTAAAACCATGTTAACACAACAAGATCTCACCTTTAAACTTTCACATTACAACCTCAGTAATACCAAACATATGCTAAGATAAAAAAATGACAATTTCGATATAGAAAAGAAAAACATTCCACTACATCAAAATTCACAGTCATGTAAGGGAAAAAAGATTTTTCTTAACTTAACGAAATTGTTTAAATGCACTTGCTGGTAAAAACTTGCCCAAAAAAATCTCACATCAAGTCATATCGTGTCAGTGCATTATAATAACATACCGACATTTCTTCTTCCTAGGATAACATAATGTTCTATTACTAATTAACTGTTCAATATTAGGTGCGTTTTCACTTCAAATGCTGGGCCGATATGAAATTCACCAAGACAATAGGAACACAAAACTCGGCCATTATGAAAAACTTGGCTATTATGAGATTTGGTCATTCTGATTGGCTGTCCAGCTCGTCCATTATGAAACCACTGCTGTAGTCCATAGTTAATTAATAAAATTGTCAATAAGCAAGTGTTTTCATAATGGCCTTGTTATTGGCTTCAGACAGTCATATTAGCCCTCGGTCTACGGCCTCAGGCTAATATGACAGTCTTCAGCCCAATAACAAGGTCGTTATGAAAACACTCACTTATTAACATTATAATAATAATAAATAACTTTAAAAGTTAAACTGTTTCTTAAAGTCACTTAAAGAATCTTAGATACCTTTTACCAATAGCCTCTGTCAAAATATTCCTCTCCCAAAACTGATTTAAACCATGTACATGAAATTATTTGATATCATTCAAATATCCCTAAATGTCTTCTTCATTCACTATATTACCTGTAACCTTTCTTTTCAACTTAAAAATGGTAAAGTAAGGCAGCAGGTGTCAATCAAAAATCTTCACAGAAAAATGAACAATCTTCGAAAGTTGAATTTTCTCTAAATTAAGACATATCAATGTCACAACTTATTTCTATGGGATTATAAAATTATATATAAAATCGATAGAATAGTGACTTTTGCTTTTTGCAGCATTTTCTAGCTGTGGACAAATAAGAAAACATAAAATGTCACAAAAATATAATGACAGGAAATGAACGTTTTGTAAATCTATATTCTGAAATTCTGGGAGTTATCTGACCTTGATCTAAAAGCAGAGGTATATATTTTTCATGATAACATAATGCATTATTTGATCATACAGGTGTGTGTTGATTTTCTACCCCTTCAAATAAAATTCATGAAATTATGAACTTTTCTTAAACTATTCATGAATAGTTCATGAACTTTACGTAACTATTTGACAGGGGTTATCAAAGAATCCAACAATCAGAAAATCAACAAACATTGTATAAAACAGACATAGCCACATAAATGTAATCATTAATCTTGTTTATAAATAAGGACATTATGTGTGCATACAGCATGAGATTGTAAGCAAAGCTGCGAAAATAAAGTTATTCACAATAAATAGCAAAAAGCTTTGCTTAAAGGAAAGTTAGAACACTAAGATACCAACATACTCTGATTATTAAATATATACATTTTTTCAAATCCATTAAAATTTGCAGATAATTATTCAGCAGTTTCATTTAAATTTTGATGCATATACCCTAACCACAAAACAAAATTTAATCATGTTTGACCTAAATGTACTTATAATGTTAAAACAATTGTGACACATAACTACATTGATTGAACTGCTTAATTTTATACTCCTATTTATATAAAATTTATACAAGCCAAATAAACTCAATCAAAGCTCCATTCGCTAAGTAACATAATTATATTGGCACATAATAAAATAAACAGTAAGTTATAGAATTACTTCAGGCCCCCTAAACCTAAATAATATGTAAGTGGGTTGAGCAAAATAAACATGTGTTATGTACTTGTGGGGCTCCCTAAAAACCCCATGATAAAATTTCTCGCCTGATATTAAAGTAAAACATTAAAAAGAAAGAAACACAATGATGACGTTCATGCAGGGAGTTTGACGTACAAAAATTATCAAATAAAATTTGTTCACGTCATTGCACGAGCAAGTATGTATGTGAAAAAATAATCTCGGACCAGAAACACTCACCGAATTAACTGGGACCTCCGTGTTCTGATAGGGCAGTTTTTATAATACAAGATGGATACACTTTACACATAGAGATAACTTTTATCAATCAAAGTAATTTGTGTTGTAGAATAAATATTAGAAAAACAAGGCATAATTTTTTATCCTTCACTGTGTTCAACATAACTATTAGTTGACCGAGACACACCCTCAGAGAATATAGATAATAATATAGAATTATCCGAGTAGATATTGCTACATGGCTGTGAAGATAATCATAGAGGCAAGCCATCTTTATAGACAACCTAACCTGACTTTAAAGACCAGTTACATCTTTCTGACCAAGAAAGGGAGATAATTAGAGTATTCTGAATAAGTGGTTTTTATGCAGCCATAGTTTGTACCTTTGTTTGATTCAGAATAATCTGCTAGCCTTCAAAATCAGGTGACCATACACAGGTGATCTTTGCCACTAGTGTACTGTACTATGAATAGGGTCCAAACATTCAAATAATGTAAATAACATACAGAAACAGGTATTAGACATCATTCAAATAAGTTTGAGTGAAAAGATTATAGAATTATAAGAATAAGTATTGAATTTTATGATTATTCTTATTCAACAAGTTAACCAGTTAATAATAATAAGAGTTGATATTAGTTCAACAAATAATGCATATTTTTTTTTAATCATTGGACTTATTAATGGCTTTCTATTTTTAGATAATTTTACCTCCATTATGGAGATTATACAAGTTTTACCTCCATCATGGAGAGTATTCAAGAGAAGATAACTCACCTGTCAACTGGAGAACTAGATGATGAGCTAGTGGAACTGTCCATTTCTACAAAAACATGAAATGTATACATGTACATAATATATATATTGCAAGAATCCATCATCTGTAATATTTATAAGTAAACAACCATGAAGACAAAACTTGTGTTAAACGTAAAGTTATGAGTTAAATGTGTAGAATATAAATGTGTAAATCTTGTGTGCTAAATGTGTAAATTTATGTATATATGTAAACTTGTGTTAAAATGCAATAAGTAAGTACAAATACTGACATTGATGTAGCTGACATGGTCAATAACAGAACTTTCCATTCGACTGATTATCTTTTATTATATATTTAGAGGATCTTGAATGAGTGTTTATGTTGTATTGAATTTATTAAACGAGTCCTCTGAAAATGATAAAAACGAGGCTCTGCCGAGTTTTTGTTGTTTTTAGACGACGAGTTTAATAAATTCAAATAATATGAACACGAATTAAAGATTCTATTTATAACATGACCAGCAAATTGCGTACTTACAAACGAAGAAAATATATGGCAGTGCCTATTTATTTATAAGAAGAATTGGGGCGAATTGGTTATATGGTATTTGAAACACATGAGCTTAGAAAGTAGTACCAGAATAATCTATTTCAAAGGAAACTAATTGGGCTTACTGACATATACTATACATCGGCTTTATTCAACCAAATTTATAACATGTTGTATAAGATATAAAAGGACAAAATATTAACTCGTTTGTACAAGTAACACAGTATCAACAACTACATGTAGCACATGACATCACTGTGCATGGTGACGTCACGGAATGGTGTGACCGACATACACAAATCTAAAAGAAACTTCATGAAATACACAATTTCTTTTATCTGTGAGTGCATTAAAGACTTTTCGATTGCAATCTGTTTAATTTACGTGTCATAGCTGTATCCGTTAGGCCCATGAAATCCTGCGGCTGTGTTTTTTATGAAAATATCCGTTATTTAAATGGGTGGGGTAGTAGAAGTTGTTGCACTAATTTTGTTTATATATTCGATGAACTAATCAGACCATGTAGCATGTAAACCGGCGCAAAACTACTTCAGGAACAATCCCAATTAAGAACGTGACCGGCGATTCAAAGCTGACCTTTGATAGAAATATCGTTTGACGCCTTGGTGTGTTTATCTTTTTGACAGTGCGTAGTGATAGTGACTCGACTCATTAGCATATTTATTACACTAGTGTATTATTGACCCATTTAATACACAAATTAATCAATGAGTTTACTACACTCCTGCACCGTGGATCATGTTATAAATATTTTTTAAATCAAATTCTTAATCTAACTCCATGTTATTTAGCACAATATTAAAATAAATCTAAAATCAACTAGATGCTAGGTGTTTAAGACTGGTCATTAATCACACATGAATCATGTAAGAACCTATCAAACAAATTGATGTACTAACCATCCACCTGACTGGTCATTAAATTATCCACCTCAATATCCACACGATCTGCCATCATATGTTTTAACAGATCTTGTTGTAGTGTGTTATTTAATTCAGTTTGATGTAATTTAGCCATCAGTTCCCTAACTTCTGATTCTTTGGCCGACAATGAAAGACCCTGAAAACAACAAAATAGACATTAAAAAAGTTACCCCAACATAATTATTTAAGTATAGATGTATCTATAATTTATCCGACTAAAGGTAAGACAATGTAATAATAAAAACATTTTTATGAACCAACTTAATCCAAACACAACAAGCGGTGCCAATGTTAGTCTGTTCACTGCCTTAGTGAGATATATCCACCAATGAAGTTTCATGTTGCTACCTCTTATAGTTTCTGAGTTACAAGTTACATTAGTTTTCGCACAGACGCAGTGATCACAATGGCTTGACTTTTTCTTTGCAAACAGACAAAATTGTTCTATTTGTCAGATATAGGCATACATGATCCTCTCCTTACAACATGTGGAAAGTTCAAACATTCTACCTTGGTTATAGACATGGTAACAAAATGTTCCAACAAATATTTAGCTTCTTCTAATGAGACCGAGTTTACTAATGTTGCTGGATCAAACTTCTCAGCTTCATCCTGTAAATTAAAATGGGATCTAATTATTTCTCAATCCTTCATACTCATAAGTAGTCATAAGATTAACATTCTTCATTTTAAAAATAACATCTTTTCAAGAGAACTTATTCACAAAAATAAACAACAAGAAATAAAATACAGTCAAACCTGTGTTAGCAGCCACCTCCAAATTAAGGCCACCCTGTGAAAAATTGTCATTTTTTAAAACTAGTCATTATTCAGAACAAAATGACCTTTGAATAGAAGTCACCTGTCAATAAAGGTCACATTTTCTCCTTCCTAAAGGTGGCCTTTGTTCACAAGTTTGACTGTATAACAACTCTTCATATAGCCAATATATTATTTCAGATAATACTGTATTTTCAAGGGAAATAATTCAAGATGCTAAATCAGAGTAAAATTCCTCCATTTATAAACAGAACAATTACTGAGTTAAAACATCACCTTAGCTTCCTCTACTTGTACTATGTTACTCTGACATTCATTTATATTCTCTTGAGCAAATTCAACTTGACTTTTTAATGAGTCTATCACATCAGTAACTTCTTTCACTTCTGCTTCAGGCTGAAAAAATGGATGAGCAAATTTTGGGAGATCATTCAAATTGTTTCTGAAATTCTTTGCAACACTTTTACTTTGAAAGTTTGGGTAGATTTTTATTTAGGATTCTTTCAATATGATTCATAACTTAGATATTAAAACAAAATTTAATGTTTTTCAAGACGAATGTTATAGAAGGTAGATGACATATCAAAATAAACAAACAATAAAATAGACAAACAACAAGGGTAAATCTATATGTCCCCCCTCCCCCTCCAAGTGGTGAGGGCATAAAAATGAATCTTATGAAAGGTTAAACTTACGTTTCCTAAAGCTATCATTGTTTCTTTCTTCTTCTGACATTTCTCCATCTTTTTACCGAGCTTTTCTCGATGCTGAAATTAAGGACAATAGATAAGAAAAGTTCAGAAAAGTATGTTTACATCCTAGTATTGTTTTATGGACTTTTTAATTGCATATTTCTGCATTTTACTTATTTACCAACTAGTTAATTAAATAATTTCAAGAAAGCATAAGTGTATTACATTTTTTTTTATATCTTGCTAAGTCAAAACAGGTTGTTTTGATGGGATAAAACAAGCCTATTATATTAACAGACACCAATAAGTTACAATCAGTGAAAGAATGTTACATACACCACTCAGGGTTCTCACTACATGTCAACAGTTGAGGATGAAAAATGACCCTTAGCTGATTTAAAGAGTCAACTAAATGTCCTGTTATTGTAATAGTAAATTTAACCCTTTGGTACAAATTCTTGAGAGTCAGAAGTTTATTAAAAGTGTCAATCTGCCATTTTAAGGACTAAATGAAAGTCCTGATGTTACCTTTAACCAAACGTCCATATCCTTCTCTATATTAGATATTGTCTGTTTCTTATTTATCACAGCATTAACATTCTTCTCCAAAGCCATCCATTTCTTGTTGGCAACTTTGGCAGAAAACTCTCCCCGTCGTCGCCGTCTCATCGGTGATGATGTGTAGACAGGAACTGTAAAATACATTTTTAATTATTTATAATTTGATGTCAGAGGGTGAGGGAATGTGATGTGGATACAGGAACTGTAAAATACATTTATAATTATTTATAATTTGATGTCAGAGGGTGAGGGAATGTGATGTGGATACAGGAACTGTAAAATACATTTATAATTATTTATAATTTGATGTCAGAGGGTGAGGGAATGTGATGTGGATACAGGAACTGTAAAATACATTTATAATTATTTATAATTTGATGTCAGAGGGTGAGGGAATGAAGCTGATCAGAATTTTTCATCTGTTAACATAATTATAACATAGGCAAGGTCATCTTAGAAGGAGATGATCTCATGCCTCTTTAATGACTACCATTAAACCTGTGAACATTGGCCAAAGACAAAATGTGACCTTTCCTCATAGGTGGCTTTAATATGAAGGTCATTTGTTCTTAAAAATCAATTGGTCTTAATTCACAGGGTTGTCTTAAACTAAAGGTGGCTGCTACCACAGGTTTAACTGAAGCAGTTCCTTTGTTTATTATGAAACATAATGATCCTGATATATACATACCAGCAGGAAGCAGTGCTTGTCTACTGTAGTTGGCAACCCGACCAGCAGTTCTTGATGACATCGGTCGATTCCTTTTACGTAAAGTTTCAACCTGTCATAGAATTACACAGGACAATATATACTCAAGTTAATGCTACTTAGTCATGTCACACAATATCAGAAAAAGATGGAACGTGAAATTTTCATATTTGATTCAATTCTTATTGTTTTTAAACTTTTGTTTTGTAAATAAATAGAAACAACAGACCTATTTAACTGTACATAACTATATTAGGAACATCACACATCATAAATCACAAACACTGTTACGAAGTGGGAATTATGGGAAAAAAGTAATACTATGCTTTTCAAAAAATATTACACAGGTGACAAATAAATATGAATAACTAATAATTAACCAACTGTAACTAATTTTAACTCTATTAGAAGAAAATGTTATTTTGAATACGTTTTCCAGAAATTATTTTCCACTTACCTCCTCCTGTTTCCTTCTGAGCACCATATCTTTTTGTCGTTTCTCATTCTCTAATGTTCGTATTAATCCCTCTTTCTTTAATTGTTCCTTCTTCAACATCGCCATCTCTTTGTTCTTCCTCACCATAAATTGTTTATTTTTATCAGCATCTTCTTTCATTTGTTTCATCAAACGTACCTAATAATAAACAGCAAACATGAAAGGTTTCATCTTTTCTACCTCCAAATTGAAGAGAACATATTAACTTATTGTCTTCTTAGTTGAAGAGCACATCAGAAATTTCAACTGTTACACTTAAATTGAAGACACATTTAAAGGTTTACAAAATGATTCTACAGAAAGAAAGGAAGCACAGATATTGATTTTGAATGATGTAATTTAGTGGATTTAACAACTCTTTTCTTAGATATTTCAATTACATGTTGGTCTATTTACGTAACCTGTTTTCCTGCATGGTAATCTGTCCAGTACTAACTAACCCTTCCACTAAGCGCCTGAAACTTCTGTATATAAGGAGAAAAACTGACATTGTCAAATTTTCAAAGAAGGGTATGACATGCTGTGACCGAGATTCTAACCCAGGTCACCTGCCAGGTAGGTTACAAGTCTAGTACACTAATCACTGGATGGTGGCCACAGCTTCAAATATAGTTAAGAAAACAAACCATTAAAACAAACACAGCACGGTAGATTACTTACACTAACTTTCAGTATGTCAATTATAACCTTATCAAGTCTCAATACAATCATACCTTTGTCTTTTTCATCTCTCCCAGTTCATGTTGTAATGTTTTAAGTTGTTTTTCATAATGAGACTGGTTCTTTACAAGTTTGGCATGTTCTTTCTTGGCTGCTTGTAGTTTCTTTAATTCATTTTGCATATCATTCAGTTTTCTTTCATATGTTTCTTTTACTTTCTTTGAGTGTTCAGTCTTGTTAGTTTCAGCTTTGCCTATAAAACATTTATATCATAAACATGTAAACTTGCTTCCTATGTAAGTGTATCCCTGATGGTTCAATCATTCAATTAGATCATCCTTAAAAAACATTTTGTTTCAAGTAACGCTACGTACACACCAAAAACAGCCCTACCTAATAGTCTTTGGTCTTTTGGGTAAATTTTTTTTCAATACTAAGTAATTTGGATTCATTGTAAAAATTAAATTGTACAAAAATATTCTTAACTACACACTGAAAATTCTCCGTGTAGGGTAGACTGGGTTATCCCAAACAAACTTTTTTTAAGGACGGCCTAACTTAGAATTGTCAATCAAGTTGCGTACATTATGTATTTACTTTCTCCAGGCACTTTTCCTAATTTGACACTTTGTTAAGAGAGATGTATCAATAATTAAAGCTTCACTACTATGATCCGCATTATCAATTATAGGTAACTTGACTAATAATGATTGCTTCCTATCGATTATGAATGCAAGAATTTCAGAGAGCTTAACTCAAGGGGAATAACTCAGGGAGACAACTCAGGGTATATAATTACCTATAGATATAGTAGATAAGACTTTATCTCTCTCCAGCTCTGTTTCCTTTATTTTGGTAACAAGTTGTACGACTTTCTCCTCATATTGTACTTTCATGGCATGGATACGTTTCTGACTTTGTTCTAATTCTTCAATCAGTCGCTGTTTGATGGATATTTCACATGTTAACTCAGCTAAATCCTCGTGAATATTGTCAGAATCTGTAAGATTTAGATACAATAAGGTTTGAGTACAAAAGTTAAAAAATATTTAAAGAGGAGGAAATGATTAGTATAAACATTCGGGTAACCATTTTTATCAATATTGGAATTGAGGATATCAGGATAGTGGCATCAAAGTAACAGATTTGAGGTCATTAAAATATCAAAAACAAATTCTTCCATTCATATTCCCTTCTCAGTGGAATACAGTATCTATCAAGAATATTCAGACCTTGACCTTTGACATACTGAACTTAGTATCTATAGGAGTCATCTAAATGTGATGAACATGCAACCTCCAAACCAAGTCTGAGGACCTCTAAGGCCAAATTGTTCTCTAGTTATTGGCCAGACATGGTTTGGTTACAAACTGACAGACTGACATGTACAAAGCAATATACCAGCTTTTCTCTGAGTAATTAGTATCACATGGAAAGACTTAAGTAATCCTAAAATACATACCATTAAACTACAGAGAATTCATAAGTAATTACTCAAGACTTTTGTGATAAATTTACTGTTTAAACACAATTTTCAGTTATGAATAAGTTATGGAAGTTTTGTACAGAACTCTCTATACATTTCATGCTACAGTAAAATAACATTTCTTTCACTTAAATGTCAACAATTTAAGAATAAAAGAAAGAAAAGGTGCAAAGCTATTAAACGTTTGTGTTACAATATATTCTTAGACAAATGGCGAAATGTAACAAATATAATATACCATACAGTCAAACAAGTGTTAATAACCATCTTTAAAGACTATTACATGAGCAAAGTAAATCTGTAATATGCATCAACTGATACAGAACACAACATTCTTGATATATAGTGCCACCATCAAATAAAGGCCACCTGCCAATTAAGGCCATATTTGTGTCATTCCCAAGGGTGGCCTATGTTCACAGGTTTTACTGCAGTAGGGTAATTTGAGCATTTAATAAATACAAACTGTGTAACGTCAGATTTAGATCTCACAAAGTTTATGTTCACATGTCTGACTGTATGATATTACTACAATCATCTACTGACAATAAACTGGACATTAATCATTTGAACAAAACCAGACAGAAAAACAGGACAAATATAGAATAAATTTTCTACTTACTGATAAATGTACAAAAATTTACATTGAAAAGTTTAAAAAAAAAAGTTTACAACATCGAGATAAAAATAGCCAAAAAAAATGTACAAAAACACACATATCTCATCCAAAACTTAATTACTAAGTAGAAAACACGCAATGGAACATTGAGCAATAAAACCTTGACCCTCTGGAGTAAGGGGTCAAGGTCAACAGTTTGTGATAGGAACCTCCTTGCTTGGTCAAAACTTCTATGTTCCAAGTCAAAATATGAAAGAGTGGAAGAAATGTTCAAAATAAAATACAGCTTCAATAAAAGAGAATAAAGAGAAGACCTCAGAAACACAGATTACATGTATTTTACCTGTCCACACACTCCAATAGTCTAGAAACATTTCCACTGATAGCCATAATGAAACAATGAAATGTTAGACTGAGGTCAGAGTTTTGAAAATATAAAACTGTTCTCAGATTTCCATTTTATTTTCAATGTTTAGTGGTTATTTTATCAATTTTTGGTTAAACGTCGTTTTTCAACAATATTTCAGCTGTGTATGTGGCATTCAGTTCACTTAACCAATTTTCCTGGACTATATATGTATTCAACCAGTACCAACTTAACCTTCCACTTGGAACTGGCATCTTTTTCACATGTGGAGGAAAATCAATTTGTTGTCAGATTTAAAAGGAAGGGTATGACCTGCCGCAACCGAGAGTCGAAAGTACAAACTTTTGTTAATCCTTACAAATACAAAAAAATATTTGAATGGTTAATTTCTTGATAAAATCAAAATTAACCTGATGATACCTGGACAGAGAGGCTGAGATTTAAGCTCTGAGAACAATCTCATATTTTATAAACCCATACCTAGCCTTGAAATTCTGAGTTAAGTGAAACACCATCCATGGTTATAGGTAGGCAGTAAATCTTGTATGAGTTTTGTTGTATGCAGGATTATTATTCAGTACAAATAAATAAAACCTGAATATCATACTGAACTTCAATTCCATGTTTTAATGATAGAAATAAAGATATCTTATTTTTCAAAATTAAGAATTAGAATGTTTGAATCTTAGCAAACAAAATATTCTCATTTCATGTTAACTACAAACTTTATCTGACTCTATCATCCATTAATTAATCAAGACAGAGCCAAGATCTCAAAAGCTTTCATTTTCAAAGTGAGAATTTAAAAAACACAAACAATTAGTGTTTAATTCACAAATCAGTGAAATTTAAAACTGTTGATTAAATGTTTGATAGCATATAATTTTATTTATATCAAAAGATTTCTGTTGAGTTAACAGTTATATGTAATTTACCTTTATCATCAGAGTCAGACTCGGTGGTACTACTGATTCCTTCAAGTTCTTCCTCATCATCATCTTCTTCATCACCAAAATCTCCTTCTTTCTCCTGAATAAACATATAAATGTAAAGCTTTTGTTTATTATAGTGTCACATCTATTATAAGGGCTAGCCAAGTTGACTAATGAGACACCTATCTTTTGTGTGCACAGTACCTCCTGAATCCCTTTCTGTTTCACTAATATAGTGTGTTATTGATACACCTCTGATTCAAACTAGTCCTAACCTGTCCCCCCACAAGCTACTAACAAATACATCAGGTTTCATTCACACCAAAACAACAAAGGACTCACCAAATCTAAATTTCCATTTAAATCCACATTTTCATCTGCTTCATCCTTTTCTGATTTCTCTGATTTGTCTTTTTCAATAACATCACCATCACCATTACCAACTTCTTCTGGAACTTTCTCCTCATCCGATGCTTCATTTTCTTTATCACTAGCACTGAAATAAATATTTTTCACATTTTAATGATGTTTATTATGTCAGTTTTCAGGTCTATTATGTCACCACAGGAATACATCAAGGAAATATTTCATGTATCTTGGTATCTTGTTCTGCTTTTACTAGCTACTTAAAATTAACTTTTTCCACTGAATGAAAATAACTAATGTAAACCTTTTTACATCACAAAACTTCAAAAATCTTTGTTTACCTGCCTGTGACATGAAATAAGCATAGACAAAATATGTTCATTATACACAAAATCAAGGCTATAGAAATTTAGGGTTTTTTTACTAGTTGGAAAATCGTATGACTCCATAGGAAAGTAAGCATTTATCTCTCTAAACAAAGTCAGATAACAACATAAAGTGATGTAAACATCTACACTTACTCTTGACTTAGACGGGAAGTGCTTCTTTTCATTTTCTTTTTTTGTCTTTTAACTTCTTTTTTTGCCTCTTGTATGATAGAAGTAATCTTGTTATCTGGTGACAATGGTGCCTCAAAACTCTGACTCATACTTGACATACTTCCATGTACCGGTGATAACAGACCAAGCCGAGACACAGACAAGCCGGGAGACGCATGTTTCGTGCGTTTTAATCGTTCAATCATTGCCTCTGACTCTGCAAGTTTGGCCCTGAAAACATTAAAAGTCTTATTAACTATGAAAAAATTACAAATTGGTCTAATTTATACATTTTTTAACATGATTTTTTTTAATTTGCATATCTTCTAACAAGTTCTTCCAAAATTTGCATCCAACAGATTTGTTTGTAATGTTTGTATGATTCATAATTCTGAAATTTGACAGCTGACTTTAACAAGACCCATTTCTATGCTGTGTGGTATTGAATTCACTTTTTTACTAGAATAAAATTGACTGATGCCCACAAGGGTTCCATCAAAATCTGTTATTTCAAAGAAAACACGCACTGACATGGAGTGTTTTACAATCATATGGTGAAAAATACAAGAAAAAAATATGACAATTTTTAAAATATTGACAGAAATATTCAGCAGCCATGTAACTTAATAATTATTATAATGTTTAATATCACACTTTTGTTTACTAAAATTCATAATTTCTTTAAATAATACTTAAATTAAATTTACTGTATTACAAAATATTTAACTTTTTCTATAAATGCAAACTACACGCACAAACTAATTCTACTAAAAATTCTACGTAGATATCTAACTAAAAATATGTCCAGAGGACACGATTGAATGCCCCCACTGAGTGCTTAGTCAGACAGGAAATGGAAATCAAGGCTGGACATGGCTAACACTTCATGCCACTTTGCCATTTCGAACGGCGAGGGCAGAAAAAACAAAGAGACATAACTCCTACAACAATAAAAAATTCATGTCTTACTAACAACAAAAATCTTAAACATACCATGTAATTTCTGTAAAATGACATACCTTAATTCCTCGAGCTCCTTAATGTACCCCATGATAAGATTCTTCACTTGTTCACTGTTAGCATCACCAGCAGCGTTACCAAGACCAACAACAGCTCCAGCTGCCAACAGTTCAGTGTTCTTAGTAGTTAATTGTTCTATAGTTTCATTAAGTGTTTTAATTCTTGTACGTAATTTATCATTTTCTGATTGAAGCATCGTATTTTCATGGAAAACATCACTAGTGCTTTCAACCCCTTCACTGTCAACAATACGTTTACCCTGTGAAGTATTATATACATCATGTATATATATATATTATATAGTCAACAACAAATCTATGTAAGTTCAGTTTCCATGAGTACTTTTAGTACTTACGTATTACTGTATTTATAACTTTATAACACAAGTATGTATAACTTAAAGAAATTTAAGACAATTAAAAATGAAATCACTTACAGTTAATATTTCAACTCAGCTTTTATAAATTCAAATCAAACTAAACAAGCTACAAGGAATTAACATTACAGTCAATGCTTTATTCATAAGAAGTTTGTCTAGTCATGAGTTTTCACCTAAAAAAACAACATTACGTGTAGTTGAATTCATTACCAAAATGTGGCCTTAATTGACAGTTGACCTTTATTTGAAGGTCATTTCATCATAAATAATCTTTAACAGTTTTTACAGGTATGGTTTAAATTTACAGGGTGGCCTTATTTAATGGTGACTGCTTCATGTAGGACAGGTTTCACTGTAATTATGGTTGTTCATAAAAAATTGTAAATATTTTATTTATGCTTACCGTTTTGAATTCCATTAATTCCTGCTGTAGTAATGTGATTTCCTGACGAAGAATTGCTAATTGTTTACTGGCCTTGTCTTGATTTGCGATCACTTTGTTCTTGATATTCCTAGCACGATTTGCATATTTTAAAGTGTTTAAAGTTTCCATGAAATCTCGATCAGATGGTGAAACACAAGCTATCATTAAAGTTCTACTGTTTCCACCGAGTGAATCTTGTAATAATCTCGTAAGTTTAGAGTCTCTATAAGGTACATGTGATCCTTTTTTAGTCATATCACCGAGGGCCGAGATCACATTTCCTAGTGCGAGCTGAAAAAATGTTTAAAGAAGAATTCTACTTAACAAGGACTTTCATCAAACTTCATAAACAAATAAGATAAAATGAAATAATAATAATTATATATGGCTTAAAACAATTGTTTCTGGATACCCGATCTACCCCGATTTCTCCCTGTGACCCTAGACTTTTTATTAAGCCCAACGGAATGGTACAGTCACTTTCTTGTTCTTTTTACCTTTCCACACACTCCCAATGATCACAGATATATGAATAATAAAATTCTTATGCAGTTATTGATATTATTCAGTAATTTAAGAGATGCATGGTTTAAAATAAAACCAGTTGAACTCACAAGTCCACAGTTAATGGAGATCCCTTCTTTTGCTCTGTCACCAGTGGCCCCTGTGCGTTTTAATCTTTCAGAACCTGCTAAATCTACGAAGTGAAATTTGGCAGTTAACGTCTCAAATTCATTTACACTGTCCGAGCTTTGTTCCATTTTAGCTTCCCCACCGTCCTCTTCAACCATAACAGACTGAAATACATAATACAAGAATAGTTCTAGAATTTTTATAATGTGTCGTTAATAGTTAAAATAAAAGTAAATAATTGAGGTAAAGTATAACCGATGTCCTAAACAAAGTTCTTGGGTTACTTTAAAGTAAGTTTCTCTGTAAAAAAAGACAATACTTAATGTATATAACATAACAGGCCTTATCCAGCTATTTTAGGATAATGTCCCTGGTTTCATTTGGGGGGAAAAAATCACATAATATTTGTATGACATGCACCGTGAAATTCAGTGATAAAACAGCATAAAGCAATAAAATATGAGTATCCAGAGACACATTATTTTCCAATTATTTTTCGGCTATTAAATTTTGGAAAAAAAATAATTGGGAAAAAACTTATGCTATTTGGATTGGTAACGGGGCCGATATTCGGCCTCTGGTGATTCTTGTATTAAAGGTTAGAAAGTGAATGAAACAGTAATATGCATCGCTGTTTATCAAATAATGCATTAAAACTTGATAAGAATAATATCCTCAATGTCTTTAGATCAGAGACTTTTCATGTACAGGCAAACCTGTGTTAGCAACCTCCTCCTAATAAAGGCCATTCTGTGAATGAAGGCCATTCTTTTAAAAAAACGCCATTGATTATTTAGAACCTCCGAAACAAGGCCACATGTCAATAAAGGTCATATTTTGTGTTTCCAAAGGGTGGCCTTGTTCACAGGTTTGACTGTAATAAAACAGATGTTGACTAGCAAGTCATTGAATATGATGTAATATTCACTGGCAGAATGTCACATTGACCGTAATATCAACTGTATTATACGTACCTCTTCTTTCACTACCCTGTGTTGTTTTATATGTAAAGTGAATATAGCATGAGATCTAGATGATGTGGCGTTCATGTTGGTGCTGGCTGTTGCCCTTGACAACGCTCCGCTTTGTAAACATTGTATAGTCTGAGAAAGTAATAATAATAAAATATTACACCTAGGTATATGTTATAAACACACAGGCCATATACTTAAAAATATCTTTCAATAAATAGGGAGAAAACAAGCATCTGTAGCAGGACCCTCACTATATTCCAGCGTGATTTAACATGAAATTATGGCCATCACATAAAATGTATCAGTAAACAATTGTGTTGGTCTCATGCGGTACCATTATGACTTATTAGTAAATTGTTAGGTTGTAGGAGATAATCATAAAGCCAAACCCTAATATAAATTGTTGAATCTGATCAATTATTATATCCCATCAAACAGTAGAAATATCTTTAGTAAATTATTACCAACATAACATGGATAAATATGACAGAATACCAGAATACTATCTAACTTCATATGACCAGTGGGAATCAATTCATAAACTAGGTCAATTATAATGGACACTTATCTAACTGAGCAGCTATATATGTACATATTGTACACAGCATCATCAGCTGCTCACACTGACTAGTGATTGACAACTATGAAATAATTGGAGGACACTGACAGCATAGAAAATACGATTTTAATAAAATATACTTAATTGGGTCAAATATTCTGACAGCACATTGAAATCAATATACAACAAGAAAATGGCACTATTCATAAAAAACATCATCTGTTATCTAACAACAAACAAGTACGGGTATAATATATGGTTACATGTGGGTTTACAAACAATACACAATATGGTATAATAATGCAAATATAAAACAATTGCTGACTGAATCCATACAGAGAGAGACAGTAACTTCCATATCATATTGATCTATCTACTAAACAGAAAGATATCCCCGCCTACTTGCAGATAGCTTGGGAGTATGGTATTATATTCCACTTATTTGAACAGAGTGATATATTGGAATATGACACAATAACAGAATCCAGCAATCAATGTAATTGGGTTATTATCTTTGTACGAAATAATCACTCATTTGGTCAATGGCCAAGTCTGTCAGAATTATATTCTACTAAAATAACATGAATTTAGCTAAACAGTCAGTTTTTAGTCATCATTTACAGTGCTAATAAGAAATGTTTCCTTGATGAAAACTATGGAAATATATGAGAAAATAAACATGAAAACAATATGAAATATATGAGAAGATAAACATGAAAACAATATGAAATATATGAGAAGATAAACATGAAAACAACATGAAATATATGAGAAAATAAACATGAAAACAATATGAAATATATGAGAAGATAAACATGAAAACAATATGAAATATATGAGAAGATAAACATGAAAACAACATGAAATATATGAGAAGATAAACATGAAAACAATATGAAATATATGAGAAGATAAACATGAAAACAATATGAAATATATGAGGTAATATACATGTAACACAATCTACATAAGCGTTCATGGGAGACTTTCTTAATTACTGAATTTAAATCTTATATATATTAATTAATTGCCGTCTTCCACCACTGTTAAAGATGGATAAATGACCCTGGTAGTTTGTGTGACATTAAAACCACAGAAAAAGCACTTCCTTTTACCAGACAATTCATTTACCTGATAAATTCAACCATTTTCATAATTTAATGATAATCATTCAGGCTCACTTATTGACAAATCAGTAATTTTAGTATTCTCCCAATTTATCACGCAAATTAGTCACACACAAAAATTTGAGGCAAGCATTCAAACTTGGCAGTAATTAATAAATGGAGAGTGATTGTGACTAAAAGTGATATGCTAAGTCTGTACCTCTTGTAAGGAATATACAAGTCTTGTTGTGGTCCCAACAACATATATACCACCTGATGCATCTTCATGAATTTTTGCATTGCTTTTACGACCCTGAAAGAATAACAAGATATTGTTTAATGATTTCTTTCAATAAATAGACTTCATAAATAAAAGTATGAATGGATGTTAATCTTAATCTTTTCTTTTATATGTTATTTAAATTTTTGCCTTTACATTAACAAGTTTGACTGTAAATAAATTCATCATAAAGAATTGTTGTCTTAATTTTGACAGATCTCAGCGTCATGATACCAGGGTAATTCTTGTTATAATCCTACATTTCTCCTTCCTGTAATGGTTTATAGAGATCTAAGATTGATATAGAACAGAATAGAACATGACATACAGTCTCCTTACATTTCCTGAATACAAGCAGCTAACATATTGATCAGTGTAATGTCTAGTTGTAGTCTTACATGTATATTCATTCATTACTTTTATTACATCATTCATAAATATCTCACAGATGTTCAGAATGTTGTCCTTGAGTTCAGAACAAGAGCGTCACATGTGGAGCCAACACTCGTCTGTTCACCACCTCAGTGAGATCTATCCACTTATGAGGTTTTATGTTGCTACCTCTTATTGTTTCTGAGTAATGAGCGACATTAAAGTTTTTGAAAACAGCAGAGCTAAAAATGTTGTTTTTGTCTGTTATTGTACATATAGCTTACACATAAGGTAAGGGGTTCTACCCCGGGAGTCATATTTGAAGGAAAATAAATTGAAATGAAATTTTGACATTTTTGAAAATGTTGCTTATGTAATATACTAGTACTTCTATGCAGTAAAAACTGTGAAATCATCTTTAATCAGAGCCTAAATATAAACTGGCACCAAATTCTGATGATATTCACCAGTTGTACAGTTTTTATAAAATTACACAGAATTTCTTCACAACAAATACAAAGCAGTATCAAACGCAAGGCAGAAAAACATTTCCAGGAAGTGACCTAAGAGTGACATATTATGGACCCTAATTGTGGTTCTCCAATTACAGTAGATACCCCCTTCAGACCAGTACTTAATGCACAGTGAGAGGTCAACATTAACTGTCTATGAGACAGGTAATCAATAAAATATAACAAAGTTCAGTATTTGTTAGAGCAGACAACATTATAATGTTGTTCATGCAGTGTATTTACAACAACATCAATATTTTCTAGACACTAAATATTTCTATGAATAAACAAAGAGTGGAATATAAACATTTATGACTTATTGGTAATTCTCAGCCAAACTGGAGTATTTTGTCTTTGGGCCTGAAGTACCATTCAACTTATAATATTTATACTGCATTTAAGAAATTTATAAAATTTTATTATTTATCAATTTTGTTGACTTGAAGCTACATAAACGGGCCACTGTGGTTCAGTAGTTAAGGTTTCTGCTAGTTCAAATCCCACCCAGGACCAAATTTCACACTTGAGGAAACTGACCAGGTAGAATATAGAAGGTCAGGTTCTAGTATCCGGGTTAAGTCTGGGGTCTTCATGCCGGATAAAGCTGGAAAGTCACCAAATGACCCAGGCTATTTGTGTGATGTTAAAGGAGCAACATCCGATCAGACTCTCGGATGCAAATTAACTCTCTCTCTACATTGTTTTATCAAATGAACTCTCTCTCTCTACATTGTTTTATCAGTGATAGATATACAGTGAATGCTGACTAACTGTACTGTATCTATAAATAGCTGAAGCAGACGATGGGTTTAAACCACATAAACTCCTCCCTCTAATTCAAATTTGAATTTCTGTCATAAATTGTTTTGAAAATATAAGAACCTAAATCTTCATACATTTTGAAATTTCTTGTCTAGACTGATAAAAGAATCATTTTGCTTCATTCAGAATATTTTTCAGTGATTAAAAACACCATTTAATATCAGTTTTTTTTTAAAACCTCTCCCTGAGCTGAAAACAGTTTAAAAATCAAGGGAAACCAGCCACCAGCCATTACCTGCCTTTTATATCCCTGTTGGGGGGTTAAATTGCAGTGTAGCTTCTTATACTAAACCCTAAAAAATCATTTCCTCGCCTACATAGGAAAATAAATAGAATTTCAATTTTGACTATCATGAAAATGTTGCCAAGTCCCTACATTAAACTTAAGTGGGAATTTGTATTTTCAGCAACATAACATCAAGTGAATATTGAGGTACACTTAATATGTTACGCTTATAAGCATCTTGGATGCAGAAGTAACAATCTATACATACATATAGGGAGAATGATAATACCCAACTCACTATATAATACATACATATAGGGAGAATGATAATACCCAACTCACTATATAATACATACAAAATATGTCAACCATAAAAACCACAAATATTCAAATGAGAACAAAAATTCTATATCCCAGCAGCATGTCGTATATTATCTAACCTTTAATGAAAATTAGCATAATACAGAGCTAAAAATAATATTTTTAGGGCAATTTTTTATGAAAATTTATTATTAATATTAACTGTATATTATATGGAAAACTTACAATGCACTAAATACATACATGTACAAGGTTATTACATATCCTTCATTTTGTATGTTTTATATTATTAGGCTGCATAAAGAAAACAAAATGTTTATGGTTCATAAAATCAGCATGCAAGTATTCTTTAATTAATTGATAACAAACAAAATTGTCAAGTCATTACATTAGTGCAAGACAGTGGTAAGTCTATTTTACAAAACTTTTCAGGAGTATCAAAATAACTAGTTTACTATAAAGACTATTCTTTGACTAAAATACTGATTACTTTTTTAATTGGTCACTAGGAAACTATACATAAAATGTAAATTAAAATAATCCTCAAATTTGTAAGCAAATAAAAACAGCATAATATATTATACATTTGTACTATAAATTTATAAACTACATGTACCATCTGTTGATTTTTTTATTTCATTTGTATACATCATTTACCCAGGATTTAAATACAGTACAATGATGTTGTTGCAGAGAGGTTGTTGCTCAAGAAAGGGCCGCTCAGGAAAGGTTGAACTGCAACCTTTTTAACACTAATAAAACACAGAATGAAAGAATAATATTTACAGATATCATTTTATAATTAGACATGCTTAGCAGGGATATAGCCCTATATATTTCCACACAAACAACTCGGGCACAATGGTAAGATCTGACAATTATTATTAGTCTTAGGTCATTGGAAAGAGTCAGTGTGAGGGCATTAACTGATTGAGTAGGTAGTCCAAAGGCAGGGAGGGTATATTAATGTGGTGAAGAATTACATTTAAAGAATCTTACCCTACTCTCAGGGTCCCGTGTTGTATCAAGTAAGTCATGTATTTCTTCATTATACAACTGAAATAAACATGAAATATAACATTTTAGTAAAACAAAGACATCATATTAAATTATCACAAAGACTTAATTAATACAATTTTAGGGGCTTAATATTGGATATTTCCTTACTTTAACCAAGTACCCAAAATATACATATAAGTTTAATAGTTAACATATATGGTCAATTATTGGTCATTGTAGGACACAATAATTATTTAATGAAGAAAGCTGTTGTATGTTATACTTTTGGCCTTTATGTTTCTGATTAATACTGCATATTGTATTTGTAACTGCATATTGTATTTGTAACTGCATATTGTATTTGTAACTGCATATTGTATTTGTAACTGCATATTGTACTTGTAACTGCATAAAATCAACAATATAAACTGAAGGTAACTTATTCTACATTACCTCCATAAATTGAGCATTCACTTTGAAGTCTGGAGGTGTCTCATTTCTTTCTAGTGCTTGTTTCTTTCTTTCTTCAATCCCTTTAAATAAATGGTCCACAGCTCTTGGAATGATTCCGATTTCACTTTCTGGAATGTGTACATCAAATCCTGTTCCCATTGTATATGTTTTACCTGACCCAGTCTAAAATAGATTTAAAATACATATCTAAAATATATTAATAGATCTTACATTACATTAAAAGAACCAACGTAAAAGAGAGAGGCTGATAGATTTTTAAACATATAATGTATATATACAGTCAAACCTGTGCTAACATCCACCTCCCAAATAAGGCCACCCAGTGCCAGAATAAAGCGTTACTTTTAACAAACATCATTGATTATTTAGAACAATATGACCTCCTAATAAACGCCACATTTTGCCTTTCCTAAGGATGGCCTTTGTTCCCAGGTTTGACTGTATTAAGATGGACTATATGAAAGGCAAATCTTTCTAATTGGCAAGAACCAGCCCAGGTGTATAATGAATTAAATGAATAAAAGAATCATAAAGAATCAAGCTAAATATTCCAGCAACAACCAGCTGGCTGAATACTGTGTGTTTATAAAAACCTGGTTAATAATGATTGTTATAGTGAACACTAATATTACTTTAATCAAACACTGACCACTATAACCTTTAACTCACTAATATTTACTTTATATAACATAAACAATGAAACATCAAAATTCCTGAACGGATTGGTTCTGTTTACATCAAAATTTCTTGATATACACAATAAGAAACTACCCAGACAGGCAACTTTTATACCAGAAACTAGATATCTGTCCAGAGGACATGAATGCCCCACCCTGAGAGCTAAGACATAAAAGGACCATGTGAATGTTTGGATTTTAAAGGAAATAAACTTGACCTGTATTTTATTATTATACGCCTTCATACAGTAAAATATGAAACCAATCCAAGAAATATTTCACGAGTTATTGCTCGGACAAAGGAAACACTTTATGCCATCCACCATTTCTAATGGCGGGGGCATAGAAATAGGACATAAATTATGACTCAAAATTTGATCATTTAAGTATTTGAGCTTAGGAAGTATGACTATATGTATCAGTAAATTCATGATTATATACAATGTACATGTACATATGTATCCAATTATATGTACATGTATCTGCATAACTCATTAGAAGGCAATATAATCTAAATGTGATATTTGAGTATTTTTGTATGTATTCATTAAATATCATTATGCATTAAAATCCCCAATTTTAATACTTAATCTTTATGAACTCAGTGTACACAAGAATAATATCAAAACAATCCATTAGAGGGCCTACACTGATAGTATTACAAGGTACAAATGTACAATCTATATTCACCAAGACAAAATACAGTAAGCTTTGATCAATAGTAAACAAATTGTGCATCCAACAAATGATTATATCTACACTGTACATCAAGTAACAGACTAACCATAAATCACTTAGACCCTTATATAGAAATCTAGTCCTTCATGCTGGTAAAAGTAAATTTATAATACTTCATTATGAGTTACTAGTTTAGCTACCAACACCCACAAACAAGAAAACTTGTATTTTATCAAAGTTATCACTTATATTTTGTATAAATGACAAGGGCGTCTTAATTTCATTCAAAATTTACAAGATTTATCTACAGTTAAAACCCAAGTGAGATAAAAAAGTAGCAGTTTATTAATACATACTAATACATGTATATACAATACTATCACTAACTGTAATATTTTATCATCAACAAATCCACAGATGACAGAATTTTTTCGTGAGTAAACAGTTTTATATTATTTGGGTTTAACTCAATTTTTTCAGTTCTACAATAATGACCAGTGAAAACTTAGCCTTCCTGGACTGTACTCTATGCAGTGAAAACTTAGCCTTCCTGGACTGTATTCCAAGCAGTGAAAACTTAGCCTTCCTGGACTGTATTCCAAGCAGTGAAAACTTAGCCTTCCTGGACTGTATTCTAAGCAGTGAAAACTTAGCCTTCCTGGACTGTATTCTAAGCAGTGAAAACTTAGCCTTCCTGGACTGTATTCTAACCAGTGAAAACTTAGCCTTCCTGGACTGTATTCTAAGCAATGAAAACTTAGCCTTCCTGGACTGTATTCTAACCAGTGAAAACTTAGCCTTCCTGGACTGTATTCTAAGCAGTGAAAACTTAGCCTTCCTGGACTGTATTCTAACCAGTGAAAACTTAGCCTTCCTGGACTGTATTCTAAGCAGTGAAAACTTAGCCTTCCTGGACTGTATTCTAACCAGTGAAAACTTAGCCTTCCTGGACTGTATTCTAAGCAGTGAAAACTTAGCCTTCCTGGACTGTATTCTAACCAGTGAAAACTTAGCCTTCCTGGACTGTATTCTAAGCAGTGAAAACTTAGCCTTCCTGGACTGTATTCTAAGCAGTGAAAACTTAGCCTTCCTGGACTGTATTCTAAGCAGTGAAAACTTAGCCTTCCTGGACTGTATTCTAACCAGTGAAAACTTAGCCTTCCTGGACTGTATTCTAACCAGTGAAAACTTAGCCTTCCTGGACTGTATTCTAAGCAGTGAAAACTTTAAAATAGCCTTCCTGGACTGTATTCTAAGCAGTGAAAACTTAGCCTTCCTGGACTGTATTCTAAGCAGTGAAAACTTAGCCTTCCTGGACTGTATTCTAAGCAGTGAAAACTTAGCCTTCCTGGACTGTATTCTAACCAGTGAAAACTTAGCCTTCCTGGGCTGTATTCTAAGCAGTGAAAACTGAATCTTCCTGGACTGTATTCTAAGCAGTGAAAACTTAGCCTTCCTGGACTGTATTCTAACCAGTGAAAACTTAGCCTTCCTGGACTGTATTCTAAGCAGTGAAAACTTATCCTTCCTGGACTGTATTCTAAGCAGTGAAAACTTATCCTTCCTGGACTGTATTCTAAGCAGTGAAAACTTAGCCTTCCTGGACTGTATTCTAACCAGTGAAAACTTAGCCTTCCTGGACTGTATTCTAACCAGTGAAAACTTATCCTTCCTGGACTGTATTCTAAGCAGTGAAAACTTATCCTTCCTGGACTGTATTCTAAGCAATGAAAACTTAGCCTTCCTGGACTGTATTCTAACCAGTGAAAACTTAGCCTTCCTGGACTGTATTCTAAGCAGTGAAAACTTAGCCTTCCTGGACTGTATTCTAACCAGTGAAAACTTAGCCTTCCTGGACTGTATTCTAAGCAGTGAAAACTTTAAAATAGCCTTCCTGGACTGTATTCTAACCAGTGAAAACTTAGCCTTCCTGGACTGTATTCTAAGCAGTGAAAACTTAGCCTTCCTGGACTGTATTCTAAGCAGTGAAAACTTAGCCTTCCTGAACTGTATTCTAAGCAGTGAAAACTTAGCCTTCCTGGACTGTATTCTAAGCAGTGAAAACTTAGCCTTCCTGGACTGTATTCTAGGCAGTGAAAACTTTAAAATAGCCTTCCTGGACTGTATTCTAAGCAGTGAAAACTTAGCCTTCCTGGACTGTATTCTAAGCAGTGAAAACTTTAAAATAGCCTTCCTGGACTGTATTCTAAGCAGTGAAAACTTTAAAATAGCCTTCCTGGACTGTATTCTAAGCAGTGAAAACTTTAAAATAGCCTTCCTGGACTGTATTCTAAGCAGTGAAAACTTAGCCTTCCTGGACTGTATTCTAACCAGTGAAAACTTAGCCTTCCTGGACTGTATTCTAAGCAGTGAAAACTTAGCCTTCCTGGACTGTATTCTAACCAGTGAAAACTTAGCCTTCCTGGACTGTATTCTAAGCAGTGAAAACTTAGCCTTCCTGGACTGTATTCTAAGCAGTGAAAACTTTAAAATAGCCTTCCTGGACTGTATTCTAAGCAGTGAAAACTTAGCCTTCCTGGACTGTATTCTAAGCAGTGAAAACTTAGCCTTCCTGGACTGTATTCTAAGCAGTGAAAACTTAGCCTTCCTGGACTGTATTCTAACCAGTGAAAACTTAGCCTTCCTGGGCTGTATTCTAAGCAGTGAAAACTGAATCTTCCTGGACTGTATTCTAAGCAGTGAAAACTTAGCCTTCCTGGACTGTATTCTAACCAGTGAAAACTTAGCCTTCCTGGACTGTATTCTAAGCAGTGAAAACTTATCCTTCCTGGACTGTATTCTAAGCAGTGAAAACTTATCCTTCCTGGACTGTATTCTAAGCAGTGAAAACTTAGCCTTCCTGGACTGTATTCTAACCAGTGAAAACTTAGCCTTCCTGGACTGTATTCTAACCAGTGAAAACTTATCCTTCCTGGACTGTATTCTAAGCAGTGAAAACTTATCCTTCCTGGACTGTATTCTAAGCAATGAAAACTTAGCCTTCCTGGACTGTATTCTAACCAGTGAAAACTTAGCCTTCCTGGACTGTATTCTAAGCAGTGAAAACTTAGCCTTCCTGGACTGTATTCTAACCAGTGAAAACTTAGCCTTCCTGGACTGTATTCTAAGCAGTGAAAACTTTAAAATAGCCTTCCTGGACTGTATTCTAACCAGTGAAAACTTAGCCTTCCTGGACTGTATTCTAAGCAGTGAAAACTTAGCCTTCCTGGACTGTATTCTAAGCAGTGAAAACTTAGCCTTCCTGAACTGTATTCTAAGCAGTGAAAACTTAGCCTTCCTGGACTGTATTCTAGGCAGTGAAAACTTTAAAATAGCCTTCCTGGACTGTATTCTAAGCAGTGAAAACTTAGCCTTCCTGGACTGTATTCTAAGCAGTGAAAACTTTAAAATAGCCTTCCTGGACTGTATTCTAAGCAGTGAAAACTTTAAAATAGCCTTCCTGGACTGTATTCTAAGCAGTGAAAACTTTAAAATAGCCTTCCTGGACTGTATTCTAAGCAGTGAAAACTTAGCCTTCCTGGACTGTATTCTAACCAGTGAAAACTTAGCCTTCCTGGACTGTATTCTAAGCAGTGAAAACTTAGCCTTCCTGGACTGTATTCTAAGCAGTGAAAACTTAGCCTTCCTGGACTGTATTCTAAGCAGTGAAAACTTAGCCTTCCTGGACTGTATTCTAAGCAGTGAAAACTTAGCCTTCCTGGACTGTATTCTAAGCAGTGAAAACTTAGCCTTCCCGGACTGTATTCTAACCAGTGAAAACTTAGCCTTCCTGGACTGTATTCTAACCAGTGACCACTGGTCAACGGCCATTTGTAAACAGTTAAAATCTTTTATCATGAAAAAACATTCACATCCCATTTTTTAATATTTCACCCTTTTGAGTCAAAGTATCGATGTAAAAAACAAAGTTGATAAAATATTAACAGAAATCTAGTTGATTTTTTTACTAACCAAGGAGTATATAAAATTATGACATCATGTGTTTGTTAGACTCAGACATAACACATTGATTTGAAGAAATAATTGTTCAAAGACATTAACTAAATTTGTTGGTGACCCAATCAGATTAAAATTTCTCCCAGAAGTATAAGTTAACCCAACAATACAGAATTACTGGCCAAACTTCCATCTTACTCATCTATAATCTATTCAATAAATCAAATATTTTCAGCAGATGTAAAATGTCTGCTTCAGGGCACATATCAATATTTTACTCATTCATGAAAATGTACAATGCTGCATCTATGCATGTTTTCCCACAGAATACAAAATAAACAAAAATATAACATCAAAGATTGTTCATGATAAAATAGTTGGATGTAATAAACAGTCTATTTTTCTCAAAACAATTTTCCTCGCTTCATTTACTTCAAGGTAAATACAAACTATGACAGGTGGAGGAAGAAAAATAATGTGACAATAGAATGTAACAATTTATATTACAAGTTACACGTAAAACATGATCAACAATAGACTACACAGATTCATCTCAATTATCATTTTCTATTCAAAATTTAATGAGGCATATAAAGACATATTAAGAGATTATATACATCAGCTGCCCCCCCCCCAAATCAAGTCAAAACTAGCAAAATCACTAATATACACTGGTATGCATTTGAGGGGGTACTGGTATATATCCAAGTATAAGGTAATTCTCAAATTTAACCATTGTTAAGAAAGCATAGTTTCAAAAAAGCTGGAAGAATGTGATATATGTACAACTACTACATCTGTATTGTAGAGCCCTTTAAATAGGAGAGGCCCTATAGTCCTAATTCTAAATAAAAACAAGATATCAACACAATCTGCCAACAACCTGAAGCAACAGATAAACAGTTTTCAAATTTTGCCAGGCACAGAGTCCACCAAAATGTCTGTCAGTCCAGTAAATTTGTACTTTTGTTTGGTCCACTAAAAGTTCATTAATTTTGATCAGTCAAGTTTGCATTTTCATGATGGTATGAGAAAGAGTTCATATATATATTTGAGCAAATACTGGACAACTTTTATCAATAAAACGACTGGACTCACAGTATGTGTTACATTTGATTCAAGGAGGCATTTCTTGGTTAAATAAGCAAAGATATTTTAGTAAGTTATGCATGCATGTTTAAAACATATGATTATCATACAAATAGGAAAATGGAGTAACTAGATGTACATCACACTGAGTACTCATTGCTGTGTAAATGTTTGTTTGTGGAAACCTTACCCAGAGAATTATCAGTGGGTATAGGTAGGAAATATTTTTCTTAATTTATCTTTTACATTGAACACAAAATACCTGTCAAAATGCTCTTAATATACAAACTGCAAAAAAAATACTCAAAGAGGACAAAAAGAAAAGTTGGATAGGGCAGCTTTTGGTGAGTATGTAGCATTACTCCAAACAAAATATTCTTAAGTATGGCCTGATTTAACATATTATTCAGGAAAATAGTCCCAGCTGTGTGGAACAGTAGGATAGATAAATAATCTAGAAGTCTACATGTTACATGTACTCCCTAATCACCAGTCACAGGTGAATCTTATTACAAGTCTGTTCTATTTCATCAACAAAATATTTCCTCTCATATTTTTCTATTCAATGAATAATCAGAAAAGAAAATACCATAGTAATGTTTTCCAGTGATAAGACAGCCATATGGTTTAAAGCGAAACTAGAGTAGCTCAATTTTCTGTTACAATCATGCATGGATACAACCGTTTGCTGCCAAACTCAAACATATAGTTCATAATAGGAATTATAATCAATGAAGAGTGACTTGATATTTCTCATCAGTTCATTGTGTTGTATAATATCCTGATCCTACTTTTCATGAAGTATGCAAGAAAAGTTCATGTTTTCATAAATTCCATTCCAAGGGGATAATCTAACAGAATCCATGTAATATAAACTTATGTCAATATAAGCTAATGGAATACTGTGGTAATACAATAAATTTCATCATTCTGTGATAATAAGTTCTTATTAGAACTTAAGAAGTTTCAGTAATGTATGATTAGTTCCTTGATGCAAATTTTTGGTTACTCCATGCAGGGCTTGACACTTAAACTTTTTCAGGAGGTAGTCAGCAGGACTACCAGCAAAGAAAATGAGGAAGTCCTTGCAAAATATAGTTAGTCCTCATTCTAATCAATAGAAACAAGTTTGTCATTTTATTTCAATGCCTATCAAGTGTACTTTATCAGAATACAAGATAAGTATGAAACTATTGAAAGTCAGATTTTCACGAATGTATTGAACAAAGTTATACAGGTTATATCACATCTGATCTTTATTATCTAATTTACTTGAAGTTATAGAATTCAAGACACGCAAATATCAGGTAGCCTGATGGGATACCCAGCTTGGAAACCTAGGTAGTCCTAACGGACCATTGTTAGTGTCTAGCCCTGCTAGAATCCACGACTTGGACTTTTCTTGAATAGTTCATGAAGTATGAATATCTATTTGACAGGGGTGCAGACCCTAAAATGCAAATATGGTGGACGTATATATGTACTGTTAATTGTGGGCGACTGCAGAAAAGTATACTAGAAATATGCATAGTTCAAACTTACCTGGCCATAAGCGAACACAGTTGCATTGTAGCCTTCAAAACACCTGAAATACAGAGAGAGACAACTCTTTACTATAAAATCTGTAATAAAAGCCCCCCCCCCCATCTGCAGCAAATTTTGTAGGCATAATTTAGTCAACCCTGACTTGAAGTTGAGATCAAATAGTTAAAGTTGAAAATTCATCACAAATTTACAAGCCAGTGTTTGTACCAATTAGGAGGGGAGTTTATTACAAATTTAATGATACAAACATCTTTATAACGGATCTAACATCTGACTGATATTATGAAATCTACACATCATTTTTAGTGATTCTAATGATGAAAAAATTCTCTCACTGGCCCAGAGGGAAGTAGATCTCCATCTAGATATTTGAACATAACAAAACATTTGTATAAATAATTTAATGCCTTAACAGAGTATGATTAGCAATTATAAATCCTTACTCTCAAATATATACTCAAGTCATGAACTGGACTGGCCTTGTATTGAGTGGAGAGTAGCAGTTTTGCAAATATATTTAAGGTATTGGTGACCTACTCATTATCCGCACACTAATGTTTATTTTTCTTATTAAATAAAAGCAAAAATCTTCTAGATGATTCAGATTAAAGTTCAAGCCTCTTATTGATTCAGACTAAAGAATCAATCTCCTGAGTGAATCAGATTTACGATCAATTTTTTAGCAAGACACAGATTCAATTACTAAAATCATTTTTTATACAAACTGGTTGACAATGCAGTGATTGTTAGTTACCATTATTTATCACTAATACAGTCATTAGAGTAACATTTTATGGTAAAAAAATGTCAAACTTGTATTTGGTGTACTAATGTAACAATATAAAACACTGTTTCACTCTAATGAACTCAAAATTCCCTCTAATTTTGAAGAATAACATTTAAATGAGAGGGGTGGAGTGAAGCTGGATAAACTTAAAGTATTTGAGGATAATGTAGGTAGACAAAGTATTTGAGGATAATGTAGGTAGACAAAGTATTTGAGGATAATGTAGGTAGACAAAGTATTTGCGATATAACAATGTACAATGTTAGAGGCAGTCAGAGGCCAAATTGACTACTTAGAAACAAAATTTGGCCACCTAGAAATCCCAAATAGATCATTTATGACATTGGAACTGAGCATGGGAAGCCTCCTTCAATCAAGGTTTCGCCTCTTAGAGGAATACTTAATGAAAACCCTGACACAGTGACTGATACATGTTACAAAAGGAAATTACAAGACAAACAGTCCAGCCACTTAATAAAGAAGATTTAAATAATACTCCAGCATTTATTCATTGATATAGGGAGCTATGAAGAGACTGCCTACATGTAGATACATGTACATGTAATAAGCTGTAATTTGAAAATTCACTTAAATTTTGGACCAAAAAAGGACTAAGCCAGAGTTTGTTGAAATTGAACCAGGGAGACTTGCTTATTGAATAGACCAAAAGTTTTACTAGTATATGACTATATGATTATAAATTACATTGGTAAATTCAACGCTAAGCTAAGACTTACAATAAACAATCTTAGTGGTCACCATATGCAGGTTTGAGTGTACAATTACATGTATGTGTAATCTATCGATTACTTCAACACTTAGATTGACTCAGAACTTAGAGGCTATTAGGTACAATGCAAAGTCAATAACATCATTTACAAGTTCTACACACATACATGGAGTAAAATCTGAACCTTTACGGTGACATTTACACCATGTTCAGTCATTGATCATTTCTCATAGGTCTATAATCTTTGTATACCATTACCAAAAAATGACAGAATAGAACAGAACATAACAAGGGGATCGAAATTCTGTTGTTTTTGTAGGTGGACAAATATTTACTATCCATCAATGTCAGCAAACATATCAAAGGTCAGGTTAAGACCAATGTGGTATGTATTAAAACACTGTCTTTCAAGTTGAACTCTCAAGTACTTGAAAGTGGCTCAAAATTGAAATTTATAAAGTCATTGAAGTTACATACTGGTGGTAGCTGATTTTAAATTTCAACTACCGGCATCTAACATTTCAAGTGACCACCAAGAAAAGCTATTCATAAAAGGAACATATTTATTTGGGTTTAACACCATTTTTCAACAATTTTTCAGTTATACATGCATTGGCCGATTCACCCATGTTTTCCTGGATGGTATTCTAACCAGTACTAACTTGCCCTTCCACAGGCACAGATAATGATATTCATAATATCATAATATTATCTACACTGTAAAATTCAAAATAGTAAATTTATGACAACTTTTCAAGTTATATTTAAATTTTGAGTACTAACACTATAATGTCTTGTAAAAATGTTGTTTTTTCTAGCACTATGAGACTTCCTGAAGATTTAATGATACAAAGAAAGAATGAACAGGAAATCTCTGAGACAGAATAGATCCACTTTATTCTACAGATAATCCTACTATAACATGGATTTCAACCATTAATTTATTTATCATCAGTTTATATCAGTTCTATGCAGCAATGTTTGACGTCACAAGCGAATTATGCACTAAATCAATAAACATTAGCATTGACTGAGAAACCACTTTATTCTATAGAACAAATAAAGCTAAATGTTATAGATTTTGCTTAACACGACTTGGAACATGGAGTGTCCAAAATACACAGCAACACTGCACATATATGTAGATAAATAGTCACACAGATTGAATTTCATCCTCTTTCATTTCATCTTAACAAAAATAGGATTATAAGTTCAGATTTTTTTCTTCTAATATTAAATATTATATTTTGTAATGGATCATGTAATGGTCATGAAACTTCTAGATTGATGAAATAATAACAGTACAGCAGAATTATGCAGCCAACTGTTTAAACCTCAAGTTATATGAGATTTTGAAAATATTATAAATATAAAATTGAAATATAGGGGTAAAGATGGCGTTTATGACAAGTCACATCACAAATATAGAGAATAATTATGGTTGAAGGCGGTTAGAAATGAACATATCAGCCAGACCCATCTAATTCGGCAAAATAACATTTACCATTCACTACTCATGACTACAATCTAGAGTAATTAGTTTCTTGGTATAAAGGTTAACAGTAACCTCTAAAATATTCATTGACTAATTTAAAGAGGACACTACTAACTTGGCCTTTAGGCCAAATAGACACTTATATGTTTCCATTTTGTCTAGAAATGGTTGGTAGATCAGGATATTTTGGTAGGTACATTTTGTACTTCACTTCATTGTCTGTACTTAGGTTGAATGAGTGATAATGATCAATCTACTTGAAGCCTGTGCATTTTCAAACAAGAGGACCAAGATGGCCCTATATCGTTCACATGACAATCACTGTTAACTCATTAAAACTTTGGTTTGAACCAGTGACCTAGTTTTTGATCCCAGATGATCCATGTTAGAACTTGTCCTACATGTACATATAAATAAGACAAACATTCTGACAAAATTTGGTGAAGATCCAATCAAAACCATGAAAACTACAGCATATAGACAAGGTTTTCCTAAGATTTGACCTTGTGACCTAGTGTTAACATGGTTTTTCATAAGATTTGACCTAGCGACCTAGTTTTTGACCCAAAATGACCCATGTTCGAACTCGTCCAAGATACTATAAAGACAAACATTCTGACAAGGTTTCAACAGTGACTTCTAGAGTGTTCACAAGGTTTTCCAGCAATTTGCCCTAGTGACCTAGTTTTTGACAGGAAATGACCCATTATCAAACTTGACCTACATATTATTGAAATAAACATTCTGACAAAGTTTCATGAAGATCCAATAAAAACAGTGATTTCTATTTAGTGTTCACATGATTTTCCCTTAGTTGGCCCTGGTGACCTAGTTTTTCACCCAAAATGGCCCAATATAAAACTCGTGCGAGATTTTGTCAATATTAACATTCTGACCCAGTTTTGCTAAAATTGAGCTAAAAATGTGGCCCCTAGTGTGTTCACAAGGTAAAGTTTGATGACGCACGACGCCGGACGGAGACTGATCCTAAAAGATCACCCTGTCACTTTGTGACATGTGAGCTAAAAAATACAGATGAAGTTTATTTTGAATTTCTACACTAACAGTAATAGGGTTAGTCAAGATACTAGACTGCAAATAACTTAATAGTTTTCGTCCTTTGTCGAGGGCTGAAACATCAGTCAGATGTATAATTTGTTGGGGGGGGGGGGGGAGTCTGAGAAAAAACTAATTTGATATCAACCAAACAAAACAAGAGCACCCAAAGCAGTGCCAACACTCGTCTGTTAACTGCCTCAGAGAGATCTATCCACCCATGAATTTTCATGTTGCTACCTCTTATAATATTGTTTCTGATTTATGTACAAGCTACATAAAACTTCTTGCACAATGCAGACGAAGACAAAGATGCCACAGTGATCACAACAAATCGACTGTAAGACAATTTATCTTTGAAAACAGACCAGCTAAAAATGTGTTTTAACAACTGGAGAGACATACTTGAATGAGATACATAGAAATGAAAATCTAAGACAACTACATTATACCACAGTAAGTACAATGTATAGTACATACCCTTCTATGAGTTTTTCCACACAATCTGTATATATAAAATCCTGGGAGGAAGGTATATCATAAACATAATCAAAGGTGAATGCTTTGTCCTTCCCCAGCATCACTTGTTTCTCTGAGGGCATGACAGCCGTGCATATCTGACACATATCTATACGCTCTCGAGCCAGCTGAGGACGGATCCTGAAAAATAGTGAAGTATATCTTAGCTAAACCAAAATAAATTAAAATAGCTACAAAATATCAACTTGAACCACTAGACTAGAATTGTTGAAATGAGGCTGAAACTGTCTTTACCTGTGTACAGTGTAAAATTAGTGTTTAGTTAACAATACATAAATGTTGTGTAATAGGATGAGGAAAACAATGTCCCTGATGCTGGACTCTAACTCTCGACCTCTTGCTTGCAAGCCAGATGCTATACCAACTGAGCTAATCGGGCAGGTTAGTATCACAGCAAATTCATTCTTCCAATTACTATATATACTGTGCAATACTGCTACAATTGACATACTAAGTTGGTACCATTGCAGCTGATCCAATAAGTACAGAACAAATACAAAATTATGTTTAAAACTAAATGCCAGGGGACCAAATCCTACAAACGAAAAATCATAAATGGTTCACCGTGGAAACCAACTTAAGATATTACACCCAAACAGGGTTCTCAATAAGTTTGTGGACAACAGGTTAGACTAACAGGCCTACTGCGGGGGGGGGGGGGAGTTCCATACATTTTTCTAGCAATATTTTAAAAACTCGGAGATATCTAACCGACCCAAACTTGTTTCTAAGTGGCTAAGGGGCACTTTCAGAGCGCAGCTCAAACCATGCAGGGCAAACTGCATGATTACCCTTAAGTTAGTGATATGTTACTCGTCACTGCACGGCATAATTTGCTATCACAGCAATCTGTGCAAGATCGTGCTGCTGTCTTTATTAATTGATACTGCTTAAAATGACACAGGCCAAAAAAAGGCATATTTATGATACATGACCCTATATACAATTTATAAAGGCAGCATGGTGATTTGTCTTTGAGGCATGGCTGAGTGCCATCCTAAAAAGGCCTAGAGGAAACACTAGTTACTGAGAACCTTGCCAAAGTTACTGATCAATTTACAATTTGAGTAAGGTGTCATTGCTCGTCATGGAATTCAATACATACTCATCAGGGATTTTTTGGGGGTTGATTTTAAAGCCAAAATTCAGTCATATTCCCAATGGAAAATTGTATCTTTTTCCCAATTCACAGACAAAAATTCCCAATAAAAAAAAAAGTTTATTTATTAACATCACCATTGGTAGTAAATACCTAATTCTAAGATCTACTGTTCTATGGGAGAATAAGTTGAACCGTGTTAAATTGTAGGTATACATTTTTTCCCAATTTTGATTAAAAAATTCCCAATCCCAAGGGTGTGGGTCATATTCCCAAAATACTGAAAAAAACCTGGACATGCAGCAGATAGTCACTGGTCGGTATCAACTCTGAGCACAGATAAAGTGAGTCTTACTCATAACCATATCTACAGTCTACTAAATGGAATTATCAATCCACAAGCATGAATGACATAAGAACATATAATAATTATGATCCTTATGGATTGAACTTGAAGTGGACCTCGCTGGGTCAGTTGAATGCATCCATTACTTACACTTCAGACACTCGCACTAATGAGTTACATCAGAAAATCAATAAAAAGACCAAACTTGACATGAAGCGTTTATTTCTATACCTGAGTGCAACTCTGACGGACGATTCGTCCTCTTTTATTTCTTCTGTATCACTCATGGTTGGTCCACTCCAACAGGTGTCAGAAAAATCAGTGTAGGGTCAATGTGGAATTTTCTATGCACAAATCACGCTCGCTTCTCTCTGTTATTGACGATTTATTTTCAATGACACCATATTTAAAATCCATTTTCGAGGTTAATTCAAGATCCTACATGCTCGAAATTGAATATGCCTGCAACAATTTATTAAAACGGTATAAATTTCATCAATTTTGGCAGTTTCTCATTCGTCTGAGCTGCGCCCTCTATCAACAAGTCGAATAAGGGGAAATAATTTTTAACGAGAACATATTACCCAAATCTGCCCATATTGACACATTTACACACTTTAACAAAATAGTCTAAGGGGAAAAAATCTGTACAAACAGAAAAGCAGTATGACAGATTTGTTCCCCTTATACAATATTTCTTGTACATACTGAGTAATTTTGCAAGCTAAATGTATTTACGAATTCTTCGCTAGAGAAACAGATATAGAAACAATAGAAAGAAATGTATCGACATTGGTATAGTAACGACTCGCCACAATAACGACTCGCCACACTTTAAATAACGACTCGCCACAGAGTAATAACGACTTGCCACATATTATTTACTTATTTTTATAGATGTTTTATAATATTTACTTATTTGGTGGTTCTGTATGTTTAATTTAATGAAGGATTTTGTTCATTAATGAGTATTTTCTTCATATATTTAGCCCGTTCAAATTGAACATGACTCTTTTTAGTGTTACCCTGAAACATCGTAATTTGCACTGCATGGATTCGGCATTATGATTTGAGTTAAAGACATCAAAGTGGTTATGATATGTTTAATTATTGCATAAATTTACATCAAATTTGTATTCTTTAATTACTTAGTGTGATGTAAACCGTTAAAGTAAAATATCAAAGTGGTTAATTATGACTAACTGTCGCATGGAATCAACACATTTTAATTGAAGATATATTATAGTTATAACTGTAAAACTAGTAGGAGGAAATGATATATTCATTCTAAATATGTATACGAACTCCAACGGCTTTTCTACGTTTTTTCATTTGTGTTATTGTTATTATATTATTATGTATTAGTTATCGTTCATATTTTGAATTTTATGGGATATATCACAAGCGACGCGGAGCGGAGCGCAGTGATATGTCGCATAAAATTCAAAATATGAACGATAACTGATTTACAGTTTGCCTTAATTTCTATACATACAGCGTAATAAGTGACGTATTTTCTCCATATCAGGTTCAAGGCACATTTTATGCGATATATTTTTCAAATTTCAAATGAAATGCGGACATTTCATTGGACGAGAAATTAGGACAAACTGTAAATTACAATACAGAATAATGCAAATTGATTATTATTCCTCATACCATTTTTTCCCCTTATCTTTTTGTGTAAAATTGAATATCTTTAAAATGTGTGTGTGTGTGTGTGTGTGTGTGTTTTTGTTCGTTTTGCTTTGTTCCTTAATTCTACGTTTAAAAACAGGAACTCCAGACGACGGTTTTATAATCGTCCGAAATTATCGATGTAATAGTTTGTATATGTGTTATTATGTTATTATTATATTTTCATACTATGCATACTAATGGAAATTGATCATTCTTCCTGATATCATTTGCCCCTATCTTTTTGTGTAAACTTTAGTACTTCCAATAAACGTTGTATTTTTCTAATTAATCAACTGAAATGATCTCTCTTTGCAACTCTAAACTGATTCTGTTTTCTTTTTGTATATCTGCTACCTGACTGGATTTAAATATGTTTCATGTTACGTGTCAAAATGACTATGTAAATTCCCAATGTTATTACTATGTAATCTTGGAGAAATAAAGTATTCTATTCTATTCTATATTTTCAAATGCATTCAATTACTACCATTATTCATGAAATTTTCACGAAATTCTGATCACTATATATAAGACATCGTTCGATATAAAATTAACATTGAAATTAGTCTAAAATTACGCATTTTATTACTTATCATAAAGACATAACTAATGTCAGTGATAATGCTTTTCATCAGAAATATTCTTGAAAATTCATAATCTGTCATACTCACATCTACTTTAAACACCAGTTATAAACATATACATACATACATATTTATACAATTTATAGGAAACTGATATTCAATAAAAAAAACTATAATTAAGTTCCTTTAAACAGGTACGTGTATATATAATATACGTACCTGCTTAAACATAATTAACCCATAAATTATCATTTTAAGGGACATAATATGGATGTTTTTTAATACTTTGTTTATAGAATACCAGGCTCCTGTGGTATAACGTAAACAAATATACAAATACAATAATATAATTCAATATACACTTTGTATTAACCATTCTGTGGCGAGTCGTTATTTGGCGAGACGTTATTGTGGCGAGTCGTTATTGTGGCGAGTCGTTACTAATATCATAAATAGCTATAGGACCTCCAGGTAGTCTGAATCTCACAGTTTTTCAATGTTTTCCCCAAAAGGACATTCGTGGAATTTGACTGTCAAATTACCGGTTTGTCTGAAAAGCGGAAACAACTTGTTTACGCGGAAACAACTTTTATCTACGGAAACAACTTTTACCTGAAATATTTTTAAAGATATTTAGTATATCTTTTCATAATAATTAATATACTTATTAATAATTGTTTTATATGATAAAAATACGTTATTGCAGAAGAAATGTTCATTTATGTAGCCAAATAATGATTTTGTGACTGTTTTATAACGTTAAACCGACATTTTTCTACGGAAACAATTTTTATTTCAAATGTTTACAGAGAGATATATGTCATATATTTTCATAAAACTAAATATCCTTATTATGAATTGTTATATATGATAAAAATACGTTATTTCAGAAAATTTGGTTAATTTATATCGCCAAATAGTTATGTTGTGGCTGTTTTCATAGCGTTGAACCGACATACGAAAACAACTATTTTCTACGGAAACAACTTTTATGTACGGAACAACTTTTAAATCAGATGTTTAAAAAGACATATGTCATATATTTTCATAACAATAAATATCTTTATTGTGAATTGGTATATATGATAACAATACGTTATTTCCGAAAAAAATATGTTCATCTATATAGCCAAATAGTGATTTTGAGGCGCTTTTATTGCGTTCAAATGGCCTACGGAAACAACTTTTTTCTACGGAAACAACTTTTAAATCGGATGTTTATGAAGATATATATACAACTTTTATTTTAGATTTTTAATAAGACAAACGTCATATATTTTTATAACAATTAATATGTTTAATACGAATTGGTATGTATGACACAAATGCATTATTTCCGTAAGTTTTGTTCTTTTATACAGCCAAATAGAGACTTTGTGGCTGTTTTTATTGTGTTTAAACGATATTCGGAAACAACTATTTTCAATGGAAACAACTATTTTCTACGGAAACAACTATTTTCTACGGAAACAACTTTTAAATAGGCAAACGTTCATATATTGTACTTGTATTTTAATAAAATTATTATCTTTATTATGGTTTGTTATGTATGATAAAAAATATATTATATCAGTAAATTTAGTTTGTTCTTTATTTTCAAAATAGTGGTTTTATATGGCTGTTTGGTGTCAAGTACATATACAGGAAAGACTTCATGTACGTAAACAACTTCTATAATAAAGGATTTTGATATTATATTGAATGTTTATATGATAATTGGAATTAACTTTTTTATTTTTTTTCTTAAAAAACTGCACCATGTTTATGATTATTATTCTTTCTAAAAATGGTTAATGTTGGTTTATTTCAGATATATATCTCATAAGAATTCATATCGTTATAAATTGTAATATGTGATTTCCGAATACTTTATGTATAGTGACTGAAATTTGTGTTTAGCCGGTATATGGAAACAACTTTCAAAATTTGATATTTGAAAATTTGTTCAATAATTATATCTCGTAACAGTGATTGCTGATCCAAACAAGTTCATGAAAAGATTTTATTAATTGTCTAACGTTTGTAATCATTGATAGATGAGATAAAGCTCACGGTTGTTCATGTTAATTATTTGAAACATTGATTATCGGTATTAATTCGTTTTAAATATATATCAAACGCATACTAGTTTCAGTTTATTTATACATACTAGCAATCAAAGCCAAGGTAGGCTAGAGGAAAATTATATATATATAGTTGTTGACGGCGATAGGTTCAACCCGCCTGATACACGTTACATGCACTATATTGCATTATCATTTAATATCGTAATGTCGTATTATCGTGTTTTCGTTATCGTACTGTCGTGTTATCACTATCGCACTTTCGCATTCGTTATCGTAGTATCGTGATGTCGTGTTTTCGTTATCGTACTGTCGAGTATCCGACTAACCCACTTATAGGCGATGGCAGACAGACAGGCAGGCAGGCAGGCAGGCAGACATAAATACAAACATAAACTGATGGCCCTAACGGTATTCCGTACTTGTAAACCTCAATAACATTCACAATATCACGTGCGGACATGGGCTTGTCAACAAACGTCCGCTATACATAATTATATACAACTTGTTTTATTTAAACTTATTAACAAGCGATTCGATATTCTATTTAATTCTGTTCAATTACAACAAAATGAGATAAGTATATAAGTATATTACATGGACACAAATATGAACAGGTCTATATTTAGGACAGAAATGGGTTTTTTTCGAACTAAGTTTAGTAATATCTTTTTGGGATTCCAAAATATTGAATAGATTTCAACGTAGTAGTAGTTATCCACAGGAGAGGACGATTGTAGATAAGCAATTTATCTAAATTTATCTTGAAATTCGTTCAATAAAATAACAAGTTTCGCAGTGGATGAACGTTTAAGTGTATATAAGTTCTATACCCATCATGAGATCGTGACCCGTAACCAGAACTGAAGGTATGTCTACTTTTGTGTTGTTTTCACTAGTTTTGTGACAATTAATATGAGCTGTATAGGTTTGATTGTGAATATACATTAATGTACTGTAGATCGAACCCCTGTAAACGGGACCCCTTCCGGTCCGGTTATCCGAGAATTCTGGTTTTCAGAGAACTTTTGATAAATTCAGAAAAATATGAGACTTAAAAAAATAGCCCGACTTTCAGGGAATTCCAGTTTTTAGCGAGTCCGGTTTCAGATGTTTAAATGTATTAGTAAATGTGGTTCATATACAAGTTAATGCTTGGCTCGTTTCTGGATAATTCGTTCTTGTGTATCGCTTAATGAACTAAACAATTAAGTTACATTGTATTCATTTCCGGAACATGATTAATTTAATTAAGGGTTTTCTCGTGAATGATAATGTACGTTTCTGACGTATCTGCTCAATATGATACACAAAATGGTACAGTATTACATTTATTTTAAAATATTATAGCCCACTTATCGTTTCTTAATTAATATGACACAATTTGAAAACTTTATTTGAGTCGTTGCCCTTGTTCATGATAGAAGCAGTAACGTATTAATTTCTGTATATATTGCATGTTTAATTTACCTTCTGGTTTTCTTTATCAATTTAGATTGATACTATGATTTTATCTTATCTACCATATGAGTTTTCATTGAAATGGATATTTTTTCTAAATCTTTGAAAATTAGCTAATCCTACTGACTTCGATGTAAATTTTAAAGGACAATAACCCAGCTAGAAGATTGTCATTGTTCTTTAAAAATCTCACGGTGAATCTTTCTATGATGGAAACCTATTAAAATATAGACTTTTCTTCTAAAATCAGTCTGATCCAATTTTAGATAATAAGTTTAAATGGGGGTTTTCTTAACAAGCGGCTCATATGGTGAACCAGAATGAGACTGCTTGATGGACCACGTCCCACTTGAAATATAATATAAAATAATAAATATTGGCGTGAAAGTCTATATTGTACAGCGAAATTTTGACATATACATTTATTTTGTAATAATTCTGGACTAGGCATACGTGACTTCTGAGGACAAAGTCATAAAAAAGCAAAAATAGGATACAACGAAAGTGAAACTTAACTTTAACATTAAATAAAACTTTTGAATTCAAACCATTAGGATAAAGAGTTATAAGTTTATAAATCCAAAAGGTTTCTTTACAAAGGCGATTTATATTATTTTTAACAATATCAATAGGCATAAAAGAAAAATCTGCCAACTTATGTGAAGTGTCATCAAACTGTGCTGCAACCAAAGAAGAAAAAGCAGGATCTGTAAAGTTACAAATATCATATCTATTACTACTCATACGTTTAGAAACATTTTGTGTAGTTTGACCAACATATTGCTTTTTACATCTTTTACAGGTAATCAAATATATAACATTCTTTGTTTTACAATTTGTATCAACATGAAATTGAAAGTTTTCACCTGTGACTGAACTAGAAAAATCTGAACTATTGTTGATAGATTTGCAGTGAGTACATCTAGTACTACCACAACTTCCAGACGAGTGAATGTTTTGGTCTGTTTTAGAAATATTTGTACTTGTTAAATAGTCATGAAGGCTTTTAGGTCGTTTGAAAGCTAATATAGATTTAAAGAATTTATTAATATTTTTCACAGTACAACTTGATGACAAACTCAAAAGGTCCCAATATTTATTGATTGTTGCACATATGTCAGGAAGCGACGGATTGTAGGTCATTGTGAACGGTATACCACGTGCCTTTTCTTGTGAAGATTGCTGCAAAGCGTCCTCCTGCGACATCCGTGAAACTTTTCAGATGCATCTTCGATGACGGAGTCCGGGTAGTCCCTGTCCTTGAGATAACGGTGTAATTCACACAATGATTTACTGAAAATTTCATCATCCGAAATTATTCGTCGATAACGTTTTGCTTGACTAAAGGGTATTCCATCTTTGCAGCGTTTTGGATGCGACATACTGTATTGTAAATATTGGTGTTTTTTTGTTCTTTTGATGTGAATGTCCGTCTTTATACTCATATCAGTTATTTTCGATACGGATACATCCAAGAAGGACACATTTTCTGTTGATATGCTGTGGGTGAATTTAATTGTAGGATGCAATCCGTTTATCTGGTCTATAAATTCTTGAAGTTCTTTCAAAGAGTGATCCCATATTAAGATCAAAGCTCTGAAGGTTCTGATGTTGTTCGGAACTACAAATCAGTCAAAAGTTGATTTCTATGTAGGGTGAGTTTTGGAAAACGAACGATTTTCGCGCATGAATTTAATGCAGACATAAGTACTACGAACGCTTTTCTACACCCGCTATGTAGTTGTTAAAGTTGTTCCCGTTCCATGTGCTTTCAGTACTTTGATTTATTTTTCCCATCTGATCACCAAAAGTCGTTCAGCAATTAGCATAATATTATATATAGTTTACATTACCTGCCTCTTTGAATACTCAACTTATGCAGAATGTAAAACATTTTATATCATACATGAAGACATGCTCGAAGAAAAAGGTTATAAACGTTATAAGCATTAAATTAATCGATTGAAACCTCCCGATGAATCACCTTTTTAAATATCTGGCTGACTCACAGTTATCATCGCATCGTCCATGAATTCTATGATGACTTCTATACGTTTACAATAGAAGCTAGGAACCAGACTAAATTAGCATATACAACACGAGAATTATGACGTCATCCTTCCTTGAAATGTGTGTACTGATGGTAATTATTGTAGAGGATTGTTTAGATTTTTTACGACTGATTTGTATTGCTCGTTTACGATATTGCATAGCCATATAATTTTGACTTAAATGCACGTAATATTTGAATTTGTATTTAGCCATTGAATTGAAATATCGGAACTATATTCTTAGGCGGAAGCTAGGTTAATGGAAGCTGTTCGGTATGCAGGAAAAGTGAAAACAGAGCGATTTTTGAAATACAGTAATAACTTTATTGTTCGTACCGAACAACAAATATATCATCTAAGAAACGAAACCAACAAGCCGGTTTCTTTGCACATTTGGCCAGAAAATCAGACATGAATAATGAGGCATAACTTGGTGCCATAGAACTTCCCATAGCTGTTCTCATTTGTTGATGATTAAAGTCATAACCAAATTTGAAATATTCTTTGTAAAGAACAAGTCTCAATAAATTAGAAATATCACCGACATTTGGATACCCTGAAGACCTCAGAAAATGTTCAAACGCGTTGATTCCGTCTTCATGGGGAATATTTGTATAGAGGGACGAAACGTCCAACGTTACTAAATATGAATTCTCGCTTTGAAAAGAAATATTCTTAATTTTATTTATGAAGACCGTTGTGTCCTTGAGAAATGATGGTAATTCAAGCATATGAGGTTTAAGGCAAGTCAACATCAGGGTCCTTATGAATCTTAGGGAGAATATAAAATTGTAGCGAACGAATATCCGTGGGTATTGCATCAAGTTCGTTCTCAATGTAAGGGTTTGTAAGTTTGATGTTTTCTACGCAATCCGAAATGTTTTTTAAAACACTATTATTTGGATCTTGCGATACTTTTTTATAATATTTCATATTTTGCAATTGTCTAAGAATTTCATCTGTATAGTTCTTTCTATATATTCCATATGGGTATGGTGACTGGTCTTGTACGGTATACGATGTTGTACATCTTATCAATAGATTTTAGGTTGTCAGACGTCATTATGTCTTCCTTCTTGCTGTCTTCATATTGGTCCAATTATTCCTGACCCCTTCATCTTTGTTTCATCTTCGTTGTTGGGATCCTTAATGTTTGACCACCTTGTCTTGAAAAGAGATTCTTTCATAAGCTTCTTTCTCTATTTTCAACATGTATTAGCGTAATTTCTTGAGTTGTTAAATTTTGATGAAATGTAAAGTATCAACGTGTGGTAATTCATATCCAACTTTGGCGGACATGGCCTTATCGAGTATCTGATCAATTTTCAAGGGAAACAACTACAATTCAGGGGTTTATATGCAGTCTACCTATTGTTACCATCCTTGCTTGCGTTATGCTGACTTTATTAGGTGTCATAAAATAATAAAGTCAGTCACGCGTAACATATAAAATCTGTTATCTTAATTGATCCAAAAATCGATATTTCACTATATTACTTTTGGATCTCTGATAAGACTTGAGCATGTCCCAACTATTATGTACGTCGTTAAAATGGACAGAAACGTATGATATTGACATTAATTTGTTTCATCAGTAAAATTAATTTTGAAAATGCGGATATCATGAAAAGACAAAATTCAAGAATCCTAGTAATTATTATGTTATTGTATGCACAGTCATATAGTAATTTGATTCTATTCTGCATATAAACACATTGTTTTTCTTTTCTTAATAACAGTCGGTTAGGAGGTATGGACTTTATTTGACTTTTGAATGCATGTGGGAAGGTAAAAAGGAGAGAGGATTTTCCATTCATCGGATAAAATCATGAAAATGTCTAGGGTCGCGGGATAAAATTAATTAGGGTCGATCGAATAACCAGAAATGTGTCACTATGTCGCACGTCTTGTAGGTCAGTGGTTATAAATGAAATTACTTCCAAATCCATTACAACCTTCAATAACTGTTGCAGATATTTATTTTCATCACAAAATAGAAAAAATACGAATGATATTAAGCTATAGACCTGGTGTATAAACAGTACAATCAATTTCTGCAATTTTATGGCAATTTCCATCCGTCTTGATTGAAATGATATCTAACAAATATAACTCGACGTGCCCAATTGTTTGAGTCAATGTGAGATGCGTAAAAAAGCAATAATCAGGTAAAGTTAGCAACCATATAAAGGGATCTCAAAAATATGATTTTATTATCCGTCCTTTGTTTACACATCATTGAAAAAAAATGTACAAAGTAGGTAATCTATATTATTTTATGACATGTGACATGTGGACGTGTGCCAAAATGATATATTTAGCTTATAATAATTTATTATATTATCAAAAATGAATTAATAATAAATTTCATTTAATGAAATATCATCATCTATTTAAGGCCCATTAGAACAACAGATGAAATGATAGTAAAATATAAGAAATATATATTACTTGATCTGTAACAATATCTACATAATGCCTTCCATTAGGCATATCTCATAAAATAGTTTTCAGATGCTTTTTCTTATTTTTTGTAACATGATTAAAAACTACTGTGCTGTATTTCTATATGTACTTTGTGATAAAAAATGGAACATTTTTATTGCAAGTAAAAGTCAGTTTCACATCTGTCTAGGTAAAATAAGACCTACTTCAATGTTAACATCCAAAAAGCTAATTGTGAAAACCATTTTTTTATTTATGTTATATTTTCTATAATATCAACAAATTGGGTTATAAATATCGATTTTGCTTTTTATTCGGAAGTAAAGTAAAATATTTCACAAATTCTAATGTTTTCATCCATGTTGTAATATGTTTTAGTCTTCAACCTCAATTATCCTAAAACCTGATTCAACGCGTCCAATTTTTATGACCCTGTATAATGCATCATGCTGTGACTGTATATACATGGATACCTAATCAGCAGATATGATCATCGCAAAATGCACGTTGTTTCCGTAAACGTACGTAAATATCCGAGATTTGCCGAACGATTGACGAATTGAACTTAAAAAAATCTAACGGGTAGATTTAAAAAACATCAAAAGGGTCGAAGAAGATATTATTTGATTGTTTTCATATTTTACATGGTGAAAGAAATTAAATTTTCAAAACGAATGCAATGAGTACAAATTTGATCACATTTCCCCCAAAAGAGTTATGATGCTGAAAACATCAAATTTTCATTGAAAAATCTACCAATTTTACACTTTTTACATTGAATATATAGGGAATCGATAGGTGTCTTTTTCAAACGCACAAGGGTCGAAGAAAGCATTAATTTAAAATAATAATAAATACACCATTAGAAAGATAAAAGATTAAATAAACTTTTGTGATGAGTACAAATTTCGTATTTTAAATAGAATAAAAGTTATGACGATTATAGTGAAAATCCCCTTCTTTGTTTAATGTAATTTTTTTTATCGATTTTCCAAATCAGCATGTCCGCGAAAGTTGGGTATGTTTGCATTTTTCATTCGCCACAATCAGACACGCACTTGTTATAACATGGGCTGATAACGTTCTAAATCAAACAACATGTTCATTTGAAACCTTGAGAAAGCATGTACGTGTCATGCGCTACTTATCACGATCATTTCTGGATAATCTTTCTTTTTTTAACCAACCATGGGAGCACAAATAGGTACCTTTTATGTATCTCACGTACTTGTACGGCGTTTATAACACATACCAAGGACGACCAAGTAACACATTTTCTTTCCACGTTCTGATTTTTCTGACAAAGCGAATGTAGCAAAACAGAAAGCTAAAAGACTGAATGATTGTAGAACACAACAGTTACCTTATGTCTGTACATGTTTTATTTCAGATTTATACTAAGTGTGAGAAACATGTCAGTCAACAAGAATAGAATCACGTTCCGTAAAACACAGAGAGCTCCAATCGTAAGGATTGAAGGTCTAGGCAGAGGTTTTCATCACAGCAAAGTGATAGCGAAAGTGTTCGAAACAAGCCTAATTTTATATCTAAACGGCTTATGGTATGCCTTCCAATGTATGGACATTCTCCGAGATGAGTTGGAAAGAACACTTCCAGACAAACAAAATTCAGTTGAAAGACTGATGGAGACCGACTTTAAATCATGCATCCTGTACGTGAACACAAAACAGGAACAAAAACTGGTACACGACATAATTGGCTTCAGAACGTTTTTTTACACGCTTGAAATGTTGATTGATACACAAAGTGATAAAGTCCCAGTAGTCGAAGTCAAGGATTTATTTAATGACAAGTTGAAACATAACCTTCAGGACAATAGACACATAACTGAAGAAGGCAAAACACAAAGACTTGAACAAGAGCCAATTTCAGTCAGAAAATGTAAAAGAAAAACTGCTAGGAGAAAAGTTCTCCCACCGCGGCTAGGACGTGGAGTTGTTAAAATATCGAAACCGCTTGATGACGTTGAGTATTCAAATTACCTGATTCCAGTGGAAGAAAGCGCTTCTACTACTAGCACACAAGTCATTTCAGGACACTTAACTAGACATGAAATGCTTGAATCAAATGCATCTTTGATTTATACAAGACATGAAGAGTATCGACCGTACATTGGTAACTCACGCCCTTTAAACAGTAGTAATAACCCCACATCTACCCCGCCAAAATATCCGGAATATGCTGACTACGCAAAAAGGAAGGCTTCATTCAGAGACTGGCCTCATCACAACCCAACCCCGACGGAATTTTGTAACGCAGGATTTTTCTTTACAAGTAGGAATTCAGCCAATTTACTAGGTTCTTTTGTCAAATGTTCTAGCTTTAACGGTGGACGAAGATCTCAAGTGTTCAACTAAGTTCCGTAAGCTAGCTGGAGTGCTTTGTGACATGCGATGCTTGTCCTGGCGAGAGAAACTGGGTAATATAATTATGATCATGTAAGCGGAAGTCCAGAACTCTCAGATCGAGATTGAGTTTAAATCTGTACACATTGAATTCACGAACAATTAGAAGACCAACTGAGACCACGCACAAAACGGTGATATATATTAATAAATAACCACAATTATGTTAACCACCGCGATCTCTTCCTAGCACCCTCTTTGACATCTAAACACTTTATTGATACTAGTAGTTGATTGCACGCATTCACTTGAAATAAACATAATACAGACACCAGGTACTATCCTTTTTACTAAATATGTACAATGTACTAAAATGACCCACTTCTTATTTTCAGAAGAAGGGGATCTGGTACGATGCTTCCAGTGTGGAATTGGTTTGAAAGACTTTTCGGCGGAGGACGATCCATTACTGGAACATGTTAGACATTCTGGACAATGTACCTTTCTCACAGGATGTCTGGACCCTGATACCTTAGAACACATGAAGGTAAGATTGCCCTAGCATTCCAAATCCTCAATAAGACCCCTACCTGATTCACCTACCTGATTCACCTACAGTAATGTCACCAAGAAAAAGGTTGTAGTAATAAATTATTTACAGTCAAACCTGTGTTAGAGGCCACCCCCAAATAAAGGCCACAGCCTATTCTGTATAAAACCGCCGTGACTGATTATTTAGAACAAAATTAATGACCTTCGAATAATGGTAACCTGTAAATAAAAGGCCACATTTTGTATTTCCCAAAGGTGACCTTTATTCACAAGTTTGACAGTACTCGCAAAATGTGATGAATAATGAGAAATAATAATGAGGTAATTATGAGATTATTACAGATTTCAGTAAACATTCGTAGATAGTTTGCTCTCTTTAATAAACTGGCAAGAGCGCCGCGAGCGGTACTAATGCTCGTCTCTTCACCACCTCAGTGAGATCTATACACCTATGAATTTTCATGTTGCTACCTCTCATAGTTTCTGAGGTATGAGCTACATAGAAATTGTTGCACGACACAGACGCTGACGACAAAGTAATTACAATAGCTCGACTTTTCCTCCGAAAGCAGACGTGCTTAACATTATGTCAGGAATCTTATATCATTTTATTCCAGACTCAACTTCGTCCACGTGATGCACATACATATAATGGGACAAGACACAATGGTATGTTCATTCCTTCATCTCTTGTTTGCAATCAACCAACACCAACGTACTTTTTGAAATTTCACACGTGATCCCATTTTAGAAACAAAACAAGCATATCATGAATATCTTGAAGACATCCTGAACATTAATAACACTCCGACAGAACATGAACATCAACAGCACAGGCCAAACACTAAAACACTATACTCACTACTCAAGCATGCAAAACTGGACAACACGGACATTGACACACTTAAGAAAGACAACAAACTGCACACAACAAATCGAGACAAAGTCACTGCTCGCAATGTACAATTTCATTAAGTCTTTACTTCTCCATTCTCCCTAAAATCCCTGGCTGAAATGAAAATACAGGATAATGCAGATACAGGTAAAGAGATCTTAAAAGAAACATTCGGTCCTCATGATCCCATGTCAGACATTGACATATCAGTATATGGTATTGAAAAACTCCTTAATAACCTAGATCCCCATAAGGCTGTAGGATCTGGCCAAATAAAACCAATTGTTCTTAAAAACATCAGCAAAGAACTATCTCCTATCCTAGCTGAATTATTTAAGAAATCCCTGCAGACCGATTCACTCCCTGATATATGGAAAATGGCCAATTTAGCTCCTATCTTCAAAAAAGGCCAGCCAATTACAGACCGATCTCTCTAACCTATATCCTATGTAAAACCCTGGAGTACATGGTTGCCTTTAGTATCACAAGACATTTTCAAAAGTCTGATATGTTCTATGAACTTCAGCACGGTTTTCTCATCTATATAAATGTTCTTCCAAACATTGTAAAATCTTCAAAAGTTCGCCTCTATGCTGACGTGCCTCACATTCACACCTACTACGACAAGATCTACACCAACTTGAAATATGGGAATAAAGGTGGGATATGAAATTTAACGTCATTCAGATCACGAAGCGCACATCAGTTATTCCAACTCAGTATAACCTACACAATACCAAACTTGAGTCAGTTCCATTAGCAAAATACCTTGGTGTCACAATTGCAAATGACCACTCTTTTGGCAAGCATATTGACAACATCACAAAAAAGCAAATCAAACACTTTGATTTCTCAGGCGTAACATCAAAGTCAGATCAAAGGCACTGGTCAGGCCCCAGCTGGAGTACAGCTCTGCCCCGTATACCTGGGCACGCATTGGTCAGTTTGGCGAAAGGCTGCTAGGTGGGCTATGCATGGTTTTTCACGAATGTCCACTGTCACTGATGTGTTGTCCATCCTAAACCGGAGACGTCTTGGCATTCGCCGCATTGACCAGCGCCTGGACATATGTCATAACATCATGCATAGCCGGGTTGCCATCCCCATTCCAGCTGATGTAAAACCACTCACCAGACCATCTTGACACTTTCATTTCCAAGCATTCCTTATAATAATATAAACTACCATAAGCATTCCCTCTATCTCCGCACTATTGTTCACTGGAATGCTATCCCTCCCAGGCATTGTCAGGTTGTCAGGTCATCAGCTTAGTCAGGCTATAAGCCAGATTGGACATGCCATACCATACATCCACCAGTCCGGGTTTTAACCTATCTTTACCTATTCTCATGTTCTTATTTTTATATCTCTCTATTTCTTTCCAATTCTTACTAATTCTCTTTCTTCGGTCGACGCGGGCATGGTCTATATAGCTACGTCCCCGCCTGGGGGCTGACCTCAACGGAAGATAGATTCTTACGTTTCACTATTGATCTGAATTTTAAGCCCTTTTTGTATCTTGGTACATGATTGTATTAGTTGTTATAAATATGTTTGTATTTATGCTGATATATTCTTGTATTTATGCTGATATTATGTTTGTTCTGCATCAGCTGTAAATTTCGACTAAAATCAAGCTAAATGCTGCAGTTGATGTGCACAGGCAGAGTTTATATGAACATATTATAAACGGTGTTCTGGTATATAATTACATACATAATTTATCATGCATATAATGCATACAAGTTTGTAGTATTATGTTTAATGAGGGATGATTATGTTATCCAGACTCTTTGAATCTGCCGGTTTATCGGGAGTACAGACATCCGGAACTCAGACGACGCCAAGATAGAATTGCAACATTTAATAATTGGCCGTCTACTCACGGACAGACACCTTCACAACTCGCTGACGCTGGCTTATTCTACACAGGTGAAATTATTAATTAAAGTAATTAACACAGAAGTGGTTCCTGAACTGCTAAAATCAACCAAAGATAAGCGCTGATAGTTGAGAAACCTTGTTTGTTTGATTTATGCTGTGAATTTATGCGAGAAAGTTAACTGCTGTATAAGCCTAATTAATATAACATATACTTATGTAATACATCCATGCAAATGTACTTGAAAAACAACATTTGTAATGAAGACGCATTCAGCGAATCTATCATGAAAATTGAGCATTGTGACAGGCAATTGCGTCATTCCGTTTTCACATTAATGTCTGAGATTTTATTTTTCATCTACTACATGTATATGAATGCAGTGGTCATATATATAACGATAAAAAGATGATTCGACTTCGATGGTTGGTAATAGACTTCAGTTGTTTGACTTGCGCTTTAAGAATCATTACCCTCGCTTTTAAAGCTTTTGTCCAAGTACAATTCTATGAAACTTATGACGAAATAAGTGGACGTAGAAGATCCACTGTGATTACTTTATTCACTTCAAACAAATTGTGTATTACTTCGATTTGGCGACCCGTGTTTATACAACTCAGCACTTTCGACTGAGTTAACTTGAGTCAGATAATTAAAGCAGTTTGTTTTATTGTATTATTGACCCCATCCGGTCATTGCTTTAATCGGAAATCCTCGCCGTTTTTTTTAAAGAAAAGTTACAGAAATGCCCGAGTAGTTACGATTTACTTTTCTTCATTGGTTGGTTACCAGGTTACGACGACCTTGTTCGTTGTTTTGCGTGTGACGGTGGCTTACGACGCTGGGAACCAAATGACGATCCATGGATTGAACATTGTCGTTGGTTCCCGACTTGCAGGTTCGCCCAGGAGCAAAAAGGAGAGGAGTATATAGCGATGGTTCAAGCTATGGTAGAATCTGAAGATCAAGTAAGTCTAATGATAGATATTTTGAATATCCCTATTATAACAATTTTGATGAAAGTATATTAATTTAATTTATACATTTAATGGACGTTAACATAATCTTATACTCGAAAGTCATAAAGTAAAGGTGAATCATATGCATATACTGTTAGAATGTTAGTTTTACATTGACATATCAACGAAATAATTCAATATATCGTACGAAGAGTCCTAAATTTGTGTAAAATAATGACTTGTAAAATGATGTATAGAAGTTTAATATTGTGTATTGATAACCAACATTGTTTTCATGAGCACTGGGGGCCAACGACGTATCACGAGAGGTGGTTCGCATCGAAAACATGTGTATGGTATGCAACGAAATTTTAAGTAAACATTCTTTGGTTTTCTGACTTCCACATGCCATTTTGATATGTTTGACCTGCAGGAAGACGAAATGTTAGTTTTTCGGATTGTTTTGTTAGTTCTTCTTTTCAAGTTTGTATTTGCCGTTGTAAAATGTGTTTTCTGTACAATGATTGCGTTGTCATTCATCAAATTATGCCAGATATCACTTGCTTGTGCTTTTAAAGGAAGGCGGGGCTTCTGGAGGACAAGGCGTTTCTAATGCGACGCAAAAATTGACTTTGACCAGCCCACAAGTGAAGTCAGTTTTAGATGAACACAGGACAACTGTGGTAGAAATGATGGGATTTGAAGAACAAGATTTTAATGACGCTGTTATGGAATTGAAGATGAGGGGTAAATATGTAATACAGCAATATTCCAATGAAGTGTTGCAAAAATGCTGTTTTCGGGAAATATTTAGTTTGATACATACAGGGTGTCCCAAAAGAAAGGTAACACTTTCATGCATGTTTATTGTCCCTTTAAATTACAGATGAATAGATAATATTTATATAGATATGTAGATCAAAGATGTAATTTTTTGTGTCGGAGAACCTTGTAAATATCTTCAGGATTTGCAATTAAATACAAATTTGGAAACTAAAGTGCATTTTTCACCATTGACGTCGTTTTAGTAATTTTTGACGTTTCTGATGTGACAACCTTTCATCCTCTTTACTTACCATACATGCACGATGAAATATATGTCACTTTAACACTTCAACAGCATTTCTTTGGTTGGTGGCTTAGGACGATAGTCCTTTGACTTAAAAATATCCCCAAAGAAAACTTTGCATGGGTTGAGGTCAAGACTATGCGTGGGTCAAGATATTCTGTAATATTTCACCCCCGGATATTGTCTGAATATTACTCAATCGCCGAACATATTGTGTAGAAAGTATAGTACAATACTTGAAATGTATGTACCGTACCACCATCCTGTATGGACCACATGTTTTGTACGGTAGGAGACTACTTTTTGAACACTTTAACAAACCTGCTTTTCAAAAGTGACCTTATTCTTATGCGGAGAGACCACTACACAGTGAGAAACTCGCGGTGTACAATGTCGTGCCATGGTATAATTTGGCCATTCATCTTTGAAGATACGGTGTCTTTCAGTGATTGAAACAAATCAAATGCAAGGTAAAGAAAGTCCAACAACGACATGACTGTGTATTTTGTGTATTTAAGTTGTTGAACATTTCATCGTGCGTGTATGATAAGTGAAGAGGATGAAAAGTCGTCACATTAAAAACGTCATAAATTGATAAAACGACGTCAGTGATGAAAAATGCACGTTTGTTCTCAAATTTGTATAAAATAGCAAATACTGAATGTATTCATAAGGTTCTCTGACACAAATAACTTACATCTTTGATCTACATATCTGTATAAATATCATGAACTCATCAGCAATTTAAAGGGAAATTATACGTGTATGGAAGTGTTACCTTTCTTTTGGGACACCCTGTACTTATAACGCTGCAGTATACGCACATATATATCTATGTATATAATAAATTATTTCCGCTCAAATCACTATGATATCAGGATATGTTGTACCAGACATTGTATCCAGGTGTTTTGGACCTCAAAATGCCAAAACGTGACCAAAAAAGAATTATAATACGATATTCACCAAACTTGACCACTGCAGATACAAAAACCTTTTAGCTCAGACACAATCTGTCAATTACATGAGTATTGTAACAATGAAACAAATAGTAATTGAATGTAAATTTTGATCGCACCGACACTTATAAACTTGCGAATTTGTTAAATTCTATTCAACAACCTGTTGAGCATTAAGATACACATTATCTTGTGATTTAATCATTTTCCTTTCATTTTATTGCCGACATTGTTCAATAATTACCAGATGGAACAACAACGGTAGAAGAAATTATTGAGCTGATTGAAATTATACAAGAGAGAAAACGAAATAATAGTACTGACATTAAAAAAGAAGGTAATGTTTCAGAATTAATATAATTTCTAACACAAAAATAATTCTCAAAAAATAAAAAGGTAAAAATTAGTTTTAAATGAGAAAAAATGACAAACATGTACATGTACGTGTTTGTAGAAATAAGCCAATTAATTTGTGATAAACTTCCAGTTTCATTTACGAAACATATGCTAACTTCTTTTAAGTATGTTTCCCTTTTTTATTCCATCTATTAAATTCCCGTTATGATAGAGTATACTGTAAAACCTACCCAGAGCCACCATCTCTTCAGTAACAACCTCCCTATAACAACAGCAGGATTTCCCCCCACTGCACTATTTAACTAATAATTCAACCTCTCTATAGCAACAACCTCTCAACAACAATAGCATAATTTTGCTACTCCCAAATGGTGTTGCTTTGGAAAGGTTGCACAGTACATGTATTCATTGTGTATTCTTGTATCCATTTCAGAAAACCCATTCGAACTTAACAAAAAGTTGAAAGGTTTTCTTGTGTGTTCAGGGTGTAAAATAAATGAAGCCAATGCTTTATTTCTACCTTGTGCTCATCACAACACGTGTATATCATGTGCCGAGGCTTTATCTGTTTGTCCATCATGTAAAAGACACATAAAAGAAAGGATAAAGACTTACTTGGGATAATCGTATCAACGCATTCTACGTAAAAAGAGACATACTACATCAGACAGTTTTATATCATACAAGTATTAATCAGGCTACGGTATTAACTGAAATTTATAATTATTATTGATACTTTAAAAATTATAAACAAGAGGTCCATGATGGCACTGTATCACTCACCTGAAAAACAATCCAACTGTAAAAAGTCAAGAACTTTTTGATAAGGCGGAGTAGTCGTTAAAGGCTTATTTCTATGTTGAGTTTTATCAAAATTCATTGCAAAGTGGTCGTTTAAATGTTTTCCTATTTTCAGCTCTGGTAGCCATCTAGTTCAGAAGACCATTTAGCTATTTTTGTAGAAACCCATACATGGATAATTCCTTTGAAGTTTTATCAAAATCCATCAAAATTCGACAAAATGGTTAAGGAAGAGATGTTGTTATTACATTAACTGTTTCCTATTTTAGCTATGGCAGCCATCTTGTAGCTATTTTTGTAGACGACCATGCAATGATCATCCCTTTGTATTTGTTTGGTGATAAGTCAGATTTATAAGATGAGTTTCATTTTATTTGCATTTGTCCAAACTATTTATCACTACGTAAAAATACATAAAAAAAAATCCATATTAGACCTTCCATGTACAATTGTTTTGAACTTTTAGATTCTAGTAATTAAAAACTTTTTTTAACTAAGCGAAATATGCAAAAGAATCCCCGTTGTCAAGATCTTCAAACATGGCAAGTTAACTTCTCTTAGATGTGTTGTTTGCATAATATCTAACATTAATAAATATGTCTGCAAATTTAGCATACTTATGAATGTTAATTTAGAAAAATAGTTTCTCCTACCCTCTGTTTTGTTTCTTACTTATGTTTCTCCCAGGTCGTATGTTTATTACATTGTATGTATATATTTGTATACATAAATGATGATGAGCCATGGCTCAAGTCATGTAATAAAGTATCTGCCCTGTTCTGTTTATCAAATTTGCCCAAGAGGTTTAGTAGGAGAATCAAATATTTGACTCACGTACGCCGGACATCAGGCAATCACAATAATTCACCGAATTCTCTAATTTGTGGGGGTTAAGTAAGTTGTATAATTCTTTGTACCATTCATGTTAATAACCAAAAATATATATATAAAGCACTCGCAGATTTCTGTCATGATATAGTCACATGTATATTAAGTGAATTCATGAGTTTGATACTTGCAAAACATTTTCATAAAACATCGACAAAAATACCAAATCGCCCCGCAGTACAATACAACTTTATAAAACATATATCCTAGCTATACTGAGAGGTTGATACGTATGTCAAATTTGACCCATTCAAGGCCCGTGACTCTGGATTTACTAAATAATAGAAATTGATTGGAAATTTGCTGACATTGTAATTCACACTAAAATTAGAAGGAATTTGTATGGCATGTGTAATGGATGATTTTGTCGACAGTCGAATATGGAATTCATCAGCTATATTAGACTTTTTTATAAAATGAGTAGATTATGAAGAAAATCGCCAAAATAAGTCAACATCATCGTCATAACTTGGGTTTAAATATTTCCAAATCACCTTATCTATTGATAAATAGTTTAATTATTGACCAGAATCACGCTATTAGAATACAATTCAATTGACATGTACTCGCATTGAATGACAAAAGATAAGCGTACCATTCATATGTACAGAATCGGGTCCGATATTTCAGGGACGCTTTTTCTATGTCCTCATCCCAACTACTTAGCCCAGTACTTCACGTATCTAGAAAATCATCTGAAATGACCATATATATATATGTATCAAATCAGCCATAAAACAAAAGTTAAAACATAGTCGAGATATTGCTCGTCCGTTGGATGTCTAAATGTCGTTAAAAACTGCTTTTCTTACTGAACTGGAAATAACCTTCCGTTCGCAAGAAACCTGTGCTGAACGTTTCTAGGATTCAAAATATTTAATATCTCCATGTAAGATCCTTGAAGTATCTGGGTTTTTTTGCAGTTTCCTAGCATTTTCTACTTGAAATAAGTAATCACATGATAACCTAGATTGTACTTTGTTTACTTGGTTTTAAAGCATATCCATTTAAGGCATCAGGCCTGGCTTTAGATGCTAAAAACTAAAATAATATTTTAAGTGATTTACAAACATATCATATTTTAATACCAAGCAAAAAACAAGAGTGCCAAGTCACAAAATACGCCGTCAAAAGGTTTGGGATACCTTGAGTGGCAAATTAGTACCTGATGAGATAGGGATCTCATGCCCATAAACATTTCTACAAAGTTTGATGAAGATCTGTCGACTTGGAGAGCTGACAGTGAATATTTAGTCAATTTTCAATGTATCAAGGGGCATTTATAACTCAGAAGTGTCTGACGTGATAGGGCTGGTTATCGAATTTGACCGAGATCTGCGATAAACATTTTCACCAAGACTGGTGAGATTGGTGATGATCGGTTGATAATTGGCCGTCTTAGAGTGCGGAAACTGCATTATTAGCCAATTTTCAATGTATCAAGGGACGTTACTCAGTTGATTTGCCTGCCTTGGTCAACAGTGCTGGTTATCGTACTTGACTGAGATCTAATGGCGATAAACATTTTCACCAAGTTTAGTCAGGATCGGTAGATAATTTGTCGACTTAGAGAGCGGACACTGAATTTTAAGTCAATTTTCAATGTATCAAGGGCATAACTCGAAGTGCCTGGCTCCAATTTCACACAAAAAAACATAAGTTTTTGCTCAAACTTAACTTATTTATTAAATCGTATATTTCTTTGTTTTATTGTATGCATTTGGGAATGTAGTATTAAAAGAAGGTACAAAAATGGTCTAATAACAATTTCCCACAATTTCAATCGAGTTACAATTTGTTGATATGGTATAATTCAGTAAAACTGTTTTGAGTCTATTATTGGGAATTTGACTTATGACTAAAATGAAAAAGGAGTTTTGAGACTTAATTTGCCTGCCAAACCCGCCATACTTTATGCTGGCATGTTTAACACGTTCTTAGAAAATAAGGAAACGAATGGTAACATTTCTGTTCAAAGACACAAGATTTCTACACAGAAAAAAACACTTGAGTCCATTATTGAGTTTCTACTCAATTTTGTTTGTGAAACTGGAGCCTGGGTGATAGGACTTGTTATCAAACTTGACCGAGATCTGCGATAAACATTTTTACAAATATTGGTGAAGATCGGTTGATAATTGGTTGACTTAGAGGACGGACACTACATTATTAGTCAAATTTCAATGTATCAAGGGGTATAACTCTTGGGCTGGTTATCGAACTTGACCGAGATCTCAGGGTCATAAACATTTTCATCAAGTTTGATGTGGATCCGAATAAAACTGCTTGAATTAGAGAGCGGACAACATTGTGGACGCCGCCCGTTTAAAAAAAGATAACCGAAAGCGCAAAAATATTGTTTTATTGCGATTAACACTAGTACTGTACTGTATCCCTTTATCGACTTAAGTTTATCAGTAACGTGTTGTGCATTGTGTTAGTACGATATGATTCTAGTAGGCTTATTTCTTATTGTTTTTCCGTAAAGATAAGTCATACTCTTCAAATTAAATAAATATGCAAATTTTCATTTCTAAGGCTTTACACTCAGAACATTAAGTTAAAACGTCATCCAGTACAATCAATGACATGAATTGTATAACGGACATATTGATAATATCTTGAAGCTAAGGAGTTTATTGCAATCCGAAAATGTCAGTTTCTGTATTCAAAAGCTTTGAATGAAGAGAGCATGTTTTATATACTCATCAAGCAGTAAATTTCACTTTAAAAGGATAACATCGACGATACAAATTTTCGACAGAAACAATAATTACGTTCAATACTACGAAGAAACCAAATGAGAATACATATCGCCTGACTTAAGATTTAAATAGATTTAAGAAAAATCTCTTGAAAAACGTTCAACCTTAAGGAAAATTTTATCCTTAAGATCTTTCGTGAATACCACCCCTGGCATCCAATGCCGGAACCTTAATAATTCATCTATAGATGTGGATTTGAAATTGCTGTTAAAACTTATCATTGAAACGATCTTTGCGTTCAATCAGTAATCGACCAATCGGAACAATCTACATCACCATAACATCAATGACAGCAACACTAAACATTCATCATAATCGACGAGTGATACCAGTATATAACTCGTTCAATAGCCAACGACGACAACACCGTGCATCTCCACTAACAACGTTCAGGTCAAATATAATCACAGACTGTTCGAAATCTGGATCTGAATAAAGCTTTTATTCAATTGCCGTGAGTGGAAAAAGTCTAGTGCACAGAATAACTTTATACCTCAATGATATTTAACAATATGTCATATACAATATCCGATGCGGCCATATATATATACTCAACGCCATTGAAAACACGTCACACGTTTTTCATAAAATCTCATTTAAGGTAGTTCGCGGTGTTGCTCGGCAAAAAAAAGTTTGTTAGAATGACATGAAATTATTCCCGAAGTAGCAGCGCTTACGAAAATAGTGTTCTTTTTACAGTTTGACGTCGGTAACCTAGCTACTAAACGACGTCAAAACGCCATCTAGCGGCACCAGCTATGTGAACGACTTGTTGTACTTTTCACGTTGTAGCTTTGCTATAAATTGTCATAAATTGAAATTTCAAACTTTGCGGATGAGCGAATGCTGTGGTCTAACGAGTGATCATCATCAATGCTTTGAGAATCCATGGCTGCCCGGGGTGTCCGAAATTAATCGACGTCAAAACGTCATTATGGGGACGTTTTTTCGACGTAAAATATTCAGATAAATGCAAATGTAACTAAAACGCCGTGGTAGAAGTTTTTCAAAAATGATCATTATGTAAAACATTAATATATCTACACTTTAATCGAAAAAAAACCCTCTTCAGGCTACTTTTTTCAGTATCGTAACGTTTCCTAAAGTCATACCATGCAAAAATGACGTCAATCATTCTGCACGTAAAGACAGCGTTTGGTTGGAGCAATATTCATCAAATTTGGTGGTTTTATCTAAGGGTTGGTCGTCTGATTTATACTACAATTTAATGATGAAGACATCGATGTAAGAAAACTAATATTGTGAACAGAAAAAATCCGAAACACTGTATGTTCGAAGATGTACATGCTCGTTTTTTTGTTTAAATTTGTACACGCCACAAGGTCAGATTGAATGCACATACAAATGTGCAATTTTCGAACATTTACTGCGTTAGGACACGAATGGAATGCGCATGATGACGGAAAAGATATTACTAACGTATTTTTCATTCAAACTGAGTGTATATAGACAAATTGCGGGTGCGCGTAAATGGAAAGTTATCATGATACATGGTTTCGGAAAAGATTTTTTAAACTTTCCTACATAAGCCTATATAAATCAAGTGATCCCCAGGGCGGGGCCAATTTTGACCCTAAAGCAATAATTTGAACAAACTTGGTAGAGGTCCACTAGACAATGCTACATACCAAATATCTTAGCTCTAGGCCTTGTGGTTTAGGAGAAGAAGATTTTTCAAATTTTCCTATATAAAATAGAATAAACCCCAGGGCAGGGCCAATTTTGACCCCGGGGCCATAATTTGAACAAACTTGGTAGAGGTCCACTAGATAATGCCACATACAAAATATCTAAGCTCTAGGCCTTGCGGTTTCGGAGAAGAAGATTTTTTAAATTTTCCTATATAAGTCTATATAAATGAAGTGACCCCCGGGGCGGGGCCAATTTTGACCCTAGGGCAATAATTTGATCAAACTTGGTAGAGGTCCATTAGACTATGCTACACACAAAATATCAAAGCTCTAGGCACTGTAGTTTTTGACAAGAAGATTTTTTAAATTTCCTATATAAGTCTATGTAAAATCAAGTTACCCCCGGGGCGGGGCCAGTTCTGACCCTAGGGCAATAATTTGAACAAACTTGGTAGATGACCACTAGACAATGCCATATGTCAAATATCTTAGCTCTAGGCCTTGTGGTTTCGGAGAAGAAGATTTTTCAAATTTTCCTATATAAAATAGAATAAACCCCAGGGCAGGGCCAATTTTGACCCCGGGGCCATAATTTGAACAAACTTGGTAGAGGTCCACTAGACAATGCCACATACAAAATATCTAAGTTCTAGGCCATGCGGTTTCGGAGAAGAAGATTTTTTAAATTTTCCTTTATAAGTCTATATAAATCAAGTGACCACCGGGGCGGGGCCAATTTTGACCCTAGGGCAATAATTTGAACAAACTTGGTAGAGGTCCACTAGACTATGCTACACACCAAATATCAAAGCTCTAGGCATTGTAGTTTTTGACAAGAAGATTTTTTAAATTTCCTATATAAATCTATGTAAAATCAAGTTACCCCCGGGGCGGAGCCAATTTTGACCCCAGGGGAATAATTTGAACAAACTTTGTAGAGTTCCATTAGACAATGCTACATACCAAATATCTTAGCTCTAGGCCCTGTGGTTTCGGACAAGAATATTTTTTAAGATTTTTCTATTTGTTGCCATAGCAACCAGAGTTTTTAATTAAATTTAATTTTTTGAACAACTTTGAAAGGGGACCACCCAAAGATCATTTCAGCAAAGTTTGGTTGCAATCGGAATAGCGGTGTAGGAGGAGATGTTGTTTTAAGTAAATATTGACCCGCTTCACGACGAACGACGCACGATGGACGCAGGGCGATCACAAAAGCTCACCCTGAGCACATTCGTGCTCTGGTGAGCAAAAATTGACCCCAGGGCCATCATTTTAATAAACTTGGTAGATGTCTGCTAGACAATGTTTCACGCAAAATATCATAGTTCAAAGACTTGCTTCAGACAAAAGATTTTAAAAGATTTCATATAATTTTTTATGATTGTTTGTAAGATCAAGTAAGTCCCGGGACGGGGTCAACTTTTTACTCCATGGCCATAATTTGAATGAACCTGGTAGAGGTCTACTAGATCATGCTACATGTACAAACCAAGTATCTATGCTGTAGATATTGTTGTTTCTGACAAGTTCAGAATTTTTATAAAGATTGTCCTATTGGTTGCAATGACAACCAAAGTTCTGCGTGGAATCTTTTTACAAATTTGGTAGATCATTTATTTATAGCGCGCTACACACCATTATTTTCAGTTCCGCTCTTATTTTCTTGATTGTATCATTTATCGAATACTGAACTAAATCAGATTAATTTTTGGACACGTGACGACGATTGGTCACTCGACAAAGAAGTGTGTTAATTTGCCGAAAAGTCAGTGGCTGTAGAAGTTCAGTAAACAATTTTTTGCATTTAACTCCAAAGTCATCATTAAAAATATGCCTTCTCCTGGTGTATGTGGTTTTGCGGACAGTCTAACACTGTACAGCTAACAACATCCAGAATTAGTAAACACACGCAGGAATGCCTCGTACGAAAATTGCTAAAAAATAAATATGTTATGCATTACGCAGGCTCTGATGTTCCAACATGAGATGACTTTATTATGTTTGTCCTGAATGTTGAGAAAAACATTTAGATTTTCAGTAAGAAGAAAGTCGTTGTGAAGTTACAAAAATATTTTACGAAAAACAAAACTTGTCATCGGACGTATAGGTTATTATAACTACATGTTGCGCTGAAATTTCAGCGAGCAGAGGCTCACATGTCAACCATATAAATCTGACATAAGTCGTCATGGCATTGATGGACCAAGCCAGGATATCATGTGATACTTGTACCCTGCTAACTGTACGTGATTGAACGTGTCATATTCTGTATATCAACCGAATATCATGTAGAAATACACAACGTTACAAAATACATAAATATTTTGCAAAAACTCTGGAAATGGAAAGGAAAATAAACACATTTGCAAGTTACATAGTCACAGTTTGTAATTTTATACCAAATATGTTATGAATGTAGGTATAACAGAAAAACAACAACGTTATAACATTAAAAAATGCAAAATATATGATGTAGGAAGAAATTTAAAGAAAAATGTTAATAATAATTAGATTCGACATTTTAAGGCTTCATTGCTTTTATAGCTTCTGGAATACAAAAAAATCTTGAGATTGCCATAGAAATCATTGTTATTGATAATATTTAGGGGCGAAAGTATTAAGTAAAGTGTATCTCTTAAGATCGCAAAATGTTTACAGATAAAGATAAAATGAATCTCAGTTTCAACTAATCCAGTATTACATTGCTTGCATATCCTAGATTCTCTTGGAATATTTAGAAAACGTCCTGTTTGAATATTTAAAGGTAATGTGCCAGATCGGAGTTGAGTAAGGACAGATCTCAAATGTTTTTGCATATTCATTTCTATATAGATTTCACATTCAAAACTACTCTTTACTTGTTTATATACATCAAGTCTTGATTGAGAAGAAATTTCGTTTAGCCATTTAGGTTTAAATTTTTCTAAAAGTATATTTTCAGCTAGTTTTATAAATGAACCTCTACTATAAAATATGGATTTGTTAATACAGCCTTCTCTCTTGTCCATTAAAAATTCGTTCAGTAATTTTATATTTATTCATGTAAATTAATATTTTCCATAATCGTAACATTGATAGTTTTCGTCTAATATAAGGTGGTATTAAACCAGTATCAGCTTGAATTACTGGTAGTGATGTATAACTATAAACTCCAAGATAATATCTAAGAATTCTGTTGTGGACAGTTACTATTTTGGGGTAACAAAACACCTGTTTGATTAAATACCGTTCCTAACTATTATTGTTGGAATTGTTAAAAGTCTACAAATATCTATTATTGAAACATAAGATTAACATGCGCTTACAATAAACCAAGTATAACTCGCGAAAATGGCCTAAATAATGATGTAAGGCGCCGTGTTTTCATTTCTAGTGGTGCAGGAAACGTTACGATACTGAAAAAAGTCACAACTGCCAATCATGACCATTACATTGACTTACGTCACATACATAATCGTTCAAACACGGCCACGTCGACGGCAAGGGAGATCCGATATGTTTACGGAAGAAACGTTAGTGCCCATACAGTAAGACGCTGTTTGAAAGCGAGAGGCATTAATTGTCATCGCCCGTATAAAGGCCTTGTTCTAACCCGTCGTCATCGTGATGAAGGAAGATGTTGGCCAGGTAAAATTGGGTGAATGCTATTCTTTAGACGAATCGCGTTTCAACTTGAGTAACAGTGATGGTAGAGCTCGTGTGTAAAAAGATTTGCTGACAATTGTGTTGTGGTGGCGGAAGCGTTATGGTTTGGGAAGCAATTAATCACAATTTCAGGAGCAAACTTGTCGTCACTCAGGTCAATTTGACAACGTTACGTTATGTGGATGACGTACTTAACCCACACATTTTTCCTATTCTGTACCAACATGGACATCATCACCTGTTTCAATAAGACAATGCCCACCCACATACAGCCCGTGTGACGGTAAATTTCTTCGCTTCGAATTCCGTCAACACGTTACAGTGGCCGTCGCGCAGCCCTGACATTCACCCTATCGAGCATCTATGGGACCAGTTGGGGAAGGCAGTGAGAAGTAGAACACAGACGTTGCAAGAGCTTTCAGACGCACTACAGGCCGAATGGAGAAGAATTCCTTTGTATAGGGTACAACGATTGTGTCGTATGTAATTGTCGGTCGTTTTTTAATGAAATTAGAGCCAAACAATTCACTGAAATAAAATATCTAAAAGTTTGAATTGATCTTGTTGAATTGCATTTCTTGTTTGAAATGCATTTATCTACACCATGTCTACTTCTTCGTTAAAATCTCGAAACTGCGATATCATTCAAACTTTGTTTCAATTCTAAACTTCTAAAAAAACTAGCATTTTAAAGCTGTTTTAGAAAAAAAATACATTTAGTAATAATTATTTTTCTATTCGCGTGCAAAAAAGTGACGCGTTTTCAATGGAGTTCAGTATATACTAGTATATATTCTGCAACTAGTAGTTTATTTTAAACTTGAGAGGTGACTAACAAGCAATTAGATATAATATTTGTTGCTAAATACATCAGGAATTCAATTCAATTCTGTTCAATTTCAACACAATGAGATCTTAAGATAGAATATTACATGAACGCAAATCTACGTATATTATTTATCTTTTTCTATATTTAGGAGAAAGATGGGTTTTTTTCGAACTAATTTTAGTGATATTTGTTTGGGATTCCGGGATACAGTATTAGATTACGCGCATATTTTCAAGGACGATTTTAGATAAACAATTTTATCTGAATTGATCTTGAAATTCATTCAATAAAACGACAAGTTTCGACTTGGAGGAAAGTTTAAGTGCATAATGTAAGTTCTATACCAATCAGATCTGAACTGAAAGTATGTCTACTTTTGTGTTGTTTTCACTTGTTTTGAGACAATTAATACGATATGTATATAGGTCAGATTGTAAATATACTATGTACTGTAGAACCCCTGAAAACCAGACCCCTTCCGGTCTGGTTGTCCGAGAATTTTGGTTTTCAGAAAACTTTTGATCAATTCAGAAAAATAAGAGACTTGAAAAATAGTCCGATTTTCAGGGAATCACAGTTTTTAGCGAGTCCGATTTCAGGTGTAAAATGTATTAGTAAATGTGGTTCATATGAAATTTAATGCTTGGCTCGTTTCTTGATAATTCGTCCTTACCTATACTGTTAATGAACTAAACAAGTTCTGATGTATTCATTTCCGGAACATTTTTTTGTCAGTTTTAAAGGAATTCTCATACATCCATAATAGTGTACTCTCCTGACGTATCTGCTCAGTGATACACAAAGATGGCAATATTGTAAAAAAATCAAAGCGCTGATAGCGCTGGAAGAACAGGGTTTGGTCCTGAGGTTAGACAGTTGTATCATCAGCAACAGAGTGTTACACACACACACAGCCACGACCGTGGTCCAGTAGTTAGTGCACTGCATTTGTTACCCGGCAATCCGGGTTCGATTCCCGGACGCTGCAGGTCATACCTTTCAATAAATACATAGTTATCAATTCTTAACTAGTATGTATTACATATTCCTTACAAGTTATTACTGTAGTTTTCATATGAACCTTTAAAACAGGCCCGATATCTAGATGATGCACCTATGTATTTTTTCGGTCAGTCCGATGTTGTACAAAACACATGAACCCATATGCAGCAGCGCCACGAAATTATGATACCGCGACTCCACATAGGTCCGATATCATATTTATCACTGAAAATAATAGACATTTATTTACATCTATTAGGCAGTTTGTTGATTATTGATATTGTTGTTTTAAAAATCTCCATGGCATATTAAATTTAAGTTCGAATTTCATATACATATAAACCGACTGTCAATAGTTCAGCTGCGCAGTAATCTCATCATGTTTAACGCATTCCATTTGATTCTATTCATTAAGCGACTTATATTACATATAATCTTTACACCAAAGTCGTTTTATATGGACAGTGTGAACCGGATATGACCTAATAACGTGACAGGTCATGACAGGGGAAGCCATTAAAGCTATTTTTAGATTCTCCTACATATTTTGATTCTGTGAGCATCGAAAACTGGTAGTAATGCAAGCAACCCTGTTCAACAAGTTATAGCTCAAATATACATGTAGTAATTTATTTGATATGACATATTTTGAATTTTTGTTGCCCTAGTTGAAAAATAGAAACATTGATTTCTGTGAATATTTATACACGGTGACCTATTGTTTTTATTTATCAATTTAGATAGATACTATATTTTTATCTTTTTACTATGAATTATCATTGTATTGATATTTTTTTTAAATCTTTGAAAATTAACTAACCCCACAGACTTCAATACAAATTTAAAGGGACAAAACGCAAAGGATTGGCCTTGTTTTTGAAAAATCTCACGGTCAATCTTTTTTATTATGGAAACCTATTAAAATATAAACTTTTCTAAAATCAGTCCGATCCATTCTGAGATAATAATTTGGGGTATCAAGATATTATATACACTAATTAAATGAGTCGTCCATAACAAAGGGCTCAAAATGGTGAACTAAGATGAGACTGATTTACATGTAATAATAAAATTTGGCGTCAGTAGTCATTAATGTATAGCGAAATTTTGTTATGTGCATTTATTTTGTAATAATCTAGACCAGGCATACATGACTTCTGAGGACAAAGTCAGCAATTGACCATATGGGTATGGTGCCTGGTCTTGTACGATATGATGTTGGACATCTTATTAAACAGATCATTATGTTTTTCTTCTTGCCGTCTTCATATTGGTCCCATTATTCCTGACCCCTTCATCTTTGTTTCATTTTCATTGTTGGGATCTTTCATGTTTGACAACCTTGTCTTAAAAAGGGATTCTTTCCTTAGCTTAATTCTTTCCTAAGCTTAATTCTTTCCTAAGCTTCTTTCTTGCCTAAGCTTCTTTCTTTCCTAAGCTTAATTCTTTCCTAAGCTTAATTCTTTCCTAAGCTTCTTTCTCCATTTTCAACATGACACATGTAATTTCTTGAGTTGTTAAATTTTTATGAAATGTAAAGTATCAACATGTGGTAATTTTTTGCATTTTGTATTCGCCACAATCAGACACGCACTTGTTATAACATGGGCTGATAACGTGATAACGTTCTAGACCAAACAACATGTTCATTTTAAACCTTGAGAAAGCATGTACGTGTCATGCGCAACTTATCACGATAATTTCTTGATAATCCTTCTTTTTTTAACCAACCATGGGAGCACAAACTAGGTACCTTTTATGTATCTCACGTACTTGTAAGGCGTTTATAACACATACCAAGGACGACCAAGTAACACATTTTCTGTCCACGTTCTGATTTTTCTGACAGAGCGAATGTAGCAAAACAGAAAGCTAAGAGACTGAATGATTGTAGAACACAACAGTTACCTTATGTCTGTACATGTTTTATTTCAGATTTATACTAAGTGTGAGAAACATGTCAGTCAACAAGAATAGAATCACGTTCCGTAAAACACAGAGAGCTCCAATCGTAAGGATTGAAGGTCTAGACAGAGGTTTTTATCACAGCAAAGTGACAGCGAAAGTGTTCGAAACAAGCCTAATTTTATTTCGAAACGGCTTATGGTATGCCTTCCATTGTATGGACATTCTCCAAGAAGAATTGGAAAATAAACTTCCAGACGATCAAAAAATCAGTTGAAAGACTATTGGAGACCGGCTTTAAATCGACATATTGTACGTCAATAAAAGACAAGAACAAAAACTGGTACACGACATAATTGGCTTCAGAACGTTTTTTTACACGCTTGAAATGTTGATTGATACACAAAGTGATAAAGTCCCAGTAGTCAAAGTCAAGGATTTATTTAACGACAAGTTGAAACATAACCTTCAGGACAATAGATAAATAACTGAAGAAGGCAAAACACAAAGACTTGAACAAGAGCCAATTCCAGTCAGAAAATGTAAAAGAAAAACTGCTAGGAGAAAAGTTGTCTCATCGCGGCTAGGACGTGGAGTCGTTAAAATATCGAAACCGCTCGATGAAGTTGAATATTCAAATTACCTGATTCAAGTGGAAGTCATTTCTGGACACTTAACTAGACATGAAATGCTTGAGTCAAATTCGCCTTTGATTTATACAAGACATGAAGAGTATCGACCGTACATTGGTGACTCACGCCCTGTAAACAGTAGTAATAACCCCACATCTACCCCGCCAAAATATCCAGAATATGCTGACTACGCAAAAAGGAAGGCTTCATTCAGAGACTGGCCTCATCACAACCCAACCCCGACGGAATTTTGTAACGCAGGATTTTTCTTTACAAGTAAGAATTCAGCCTATATGCTTGTTTTTTTTTCTACGGGGTTTAATGTCACATCATCGATCAGGTACACTGTTAGCTTTAACGATGGAAGAAGATCTAAGATGTACACCTAGGTACAAACATTATATTAGATCTAGTATAAATATATCCCTAAAAGGGGATCACAATATCGTTTGCAGCAGAACCACTCTAAACTCAAATTTTCGACCTGGCGGTCTTTTTCAACAATTTGTCTACATTTTTAGTACAGCTTAAAACTTTGCATTGTGACTTGTTATGACGTCTCCATGACGTCATGACGTAATTTCCCGTAATATTGAAAGATATGACGTCACGACGTCATGACGTCATGTTACATTTGGCGTACTTCTCTGGTTGAGCTTATTTATCCATTCGCTCTCTTTAATGAGACGAAGCGACTTAGACCGGCCACGAACTTTTTCTAGAATAGTCACCTTAAGATTCTTAATTGAATGCCCTTTACTATTAAAATGAAACGATACTGCCCTTTCCTTGTTAAGTCGAATATCGCGCAGGTGTTCCTCCATTCGTTCTTTCAGCTCCCTTCCTGTTTCGCCAACATATACCGTCTTATCGCACGTTGTACACATCAATCCATAGATAACATCTTTCTCAGTACAGTTGATGTCCTTGTCTGATTTAATCTGACACGTCCTGCAGTTAGGCTGACATTGTCGTCTATGTTGATGTATAACTTTCTTTAATTTACCATGGACATTATATTAGACTTCAATCTTTTTAAGCTCAGTCACAGGGCTCAACGTTGTACAGTCGTGACCTCTCCAGAGCGGCACTCTCTTGAGCAACAACCCCCTTCAACAACAGCATGATTTTCCAAACTGCACCACTTTACTATGAATTTAACCTCCGTAGAGCAACAAACTCTCAATAACGGCATATTTTTGCTTCTCCCAAAGGAAGTTGCTTTGTAGAGTTTGAATTGAATTGGTTTGTCTGTGAGTACAGAATCGTTGTCAAACATCAGATTTAAGGCTGGAATTTAAGATATATCCACTACACAGATATGGCATAAACACATAGCAGTACCGATCAATGAAAGATATTGTATATCTTGTTTAAATTGTCCAGATGATGAATTTCATTTCTTTGTTAGAATGTTCGTTGTATAATGAATTACGGAAAATATAAATATTATTGGAGAAGTCCAAATAGACCTAAATTCGTAGAACTAATGACATTAAAATTCAATTCCATAAAGACATTTATCTATAAGTCTTTTGAAATTAGGCATACCCTGTACTTTGAATAATATTGCAAAATTAATTAGTGTCATTGTTTCCTTTGGCTTGCTAGTTAATATTAATGTTTGTCTTGTCTTGTATGCGAGTGCTTTTGTTCTGACACTGAGCAGACAATATTTATATACATAAATTGTAAGTAAAATGATTTTACATTTAACGTATCATAATTTATAACATGTTGCTATCAATTATTAGATAGATGACTAATTATAAATGTAAATTTAGATGTATGTATTGTTTTGTACAATGTGTACTCAAACTTGTAAAATTATGAAAAACTGATATCACAATTAGTAATTTACCCCTATGAATAAAGACAAGAGGGCCACGATGGCCCTTTATCGCTCACCTGAGAACCAAGGCCAATAATGTAATGACCAGGTAATATAGTCTCCATCTCGTAAAACTCATTTTTACGTAGATTTTGAGATCAAAACCAACAATGAAGGTATAATACTGTTAAACAAGCTAAAACGTAGCAAATTTTCTAATCCAAGGGCCCATAACTCTTGAAGTTGTGGTCTGATTCCACCCATAACTGAACTTGACCAAATCCATAAGGTAATACACATTCATTGTAAATATGATTAGGATCGGTGAATAAATGAAGGCGCTAGAGTGTAAACAAGCTAAAATATAGCAAATTTTCAAAGTCAAGGGCCCATAACTCTTTAAGTTCTGGTCCGATTCCGCCCATAATCAAAGTTGTCCAAGATCTTTTGGTTATACTCATTTACTGCAAATGTTATTAGGGTCGGTGAATAAATGAAGGTGCTAGAGTGTAAACAAGCTAAAATACAGCAAATTTTCAAAGTCAAGGGCCCATAACTCTTGAAGTTCTAGTCCGATTCCGCACATAATCGAATTGTCCCAGATCTTTTGGTTATACACATTTACTGAAAATATTGTTAGGATTGGTGAATAAATGAATGCGCTAGAGTGTAAACAAACTAAAATATAGCAAATTTTCAAAGTCAAGGGCCCATAACTCTTTAAATTCTGGTCCGATTTTGCCCATAATATAACTAGTCTAAGATCTTTTGGTTATACAAATGTACCCATTTACTGAAAATATGATTAGGATTGGTGAATAAATGAAGGCGCTGAGTGTAAACAAGCTAAATATAGCAACTTTAGTAATTCAAGGGCCCATAACTCCAGAAGTTATTGTCCGATTTTGCCCTTAATCGAACTTAGCCGAGACATTGTGACCATATACATTGTGAGCAAGTTTAATCATTATTCGTTAAGAGCTGCGGTTGCTATAGTGTAAACAAACTAATTGTGGACGTACGACAGACGACGGACGCCGGACATTCAACGATCCTAAAAGCTCACCTAATGAATCAGGTGAGCTAAAAAAGCATCAACTTCAGTTTAACTGTAGAAATATATTAGGCTGCTGGGCTGCTAACTTCACGCTGCTGGGCTGCTGGGCTGCTAACTTCACGCTGCTGGGCTGCTAGGCTGCTGGGCTGCCAACTTCACGCTGCTAGGCTGCTTGGCTGCCAACTTCACGGACATCTGGTGCAACCGTATTTCTTCATCAACAGCGGATTTCAATACACCGATTTGATCGGGATAGAGTGAAAAATTGTTTAAGGGACAAAAATTGTCCAATTTTACCTCAATTTGGGGAAAATGCATTTAATTACGAAAATCCCACTAAAAAGGGAGAAGATCCAACATATGATTGAAGAGAAAAACATCCATTTTTTTCATTGGACAGATTGTTTTTAAACATAATTATACATACATGTATATGTCTTTATTTCCTTCAAGTTTGAAGAGTGCATATACAATATTTCAATTTTACAATAATTGGATGAGTGCAAACGAAAGCACTATAAAAAGGGGAAAGAAAACACACACACACACTCAAGAATGCGCATACACACTTCAAACACGCGCACACAAACCCAGCACGCGCACAAAAAAGGAAACATGTGCACACACACAAAACACGAGCACATTGATTCATTGTTATTTCACATATACCATCTAATATACAATTAAAGATGCGAATTAATACACAAAAGGCATACTTTCTTAAAATTTGTCTAAACTAGCACCGAATACAAACTCGCGGGCCGGCGAGTACACATTTTCCGTAAGTACCAATGTGTACACTACGGTAGCGCTATGCACTGACCTGTGTTATTCTGCTCGGGGCATTATGGGTATTTGCAGTAACTACTTACAAAATGGAAATTATAAACAATAACATAGCATGACGTCACCGTATGGTACACATTGGGGCCAAGCGTACTTCAACATTGCGTTTCATTGAATAATGAGTGTTATCGACGAAAGAATAAGAATAGAAATGGTACTACGTATTCGTTTTACATAACTAAACAAATTTTGTTAATAACATACAACCGATATAGTTGTTTTGACATTTTTTATCCTTCCGCGTAACTATATTTTAGCGTATGTATAACTATCTAAATGTGGATAGTAATCAGTTTTATGTATAGAGGTTAGGCAAACGTAGTGACGTCACGCTATGTATAGAACGAGTTGGTACAGTTTATATCTGCGCAGTAGCGATTCGCACTAACAATTGTGGAAGTAGTGTAAACAGATAAAAATAGAACCAAATCAGTCAAAGGGTGTTTATACAAAAATACTTTTGTCCATACTTCAAATATCGTTAAGCCATTTAGTCAGATAAGTTTATTTCGTTCACAAGGAAGTGAATGGTGTTGGCTTTTCCCCAGAAGTCACCTTGAATTTTATACCAGCAATAAGATTCTAGCATGGTAAATTTAAGTAAATTATGGGAAACCAAAGTGATAAAAGATAAACAAAGTCACGAGACCAATCATTGAATTTCAAGGTAAAATATCAGTATTGTATGGTGGCTGATTTATGCCATGTCGTATTATCGCTTTTTCGCCACAACAAAACGAAAATGCGAAAAAGCGAAAATTTTGCATTGTTGCATTTTCGCATTGTCGTGGCGAAAAAGCGAAAATACGACAGATGAAGGGCGACAATACGACTCCAAAGATGTGTCATGTTTTCGCATAACATCTGTCGTATCAATCTCTACCCAGAGTTGTCGTTCCTTTCCAATCCACACATACCTCTGTCAACGTCTCAATGCCAAGAATCTTGACAAACTACACTCTGATCAATAAACATGCTTTTGTGTATATGTTATAATTATTTGTTAGATGTCATAATGAAATATGTCATGTCGTTTTAGAAAAACGCTTCATATTGCTCCGTTATCAGCTGTGCCATTAGGGATTATTTATCCTTGTAACTCTAAAACTAATTTAGCGGAATAATTGCGAAGTAAACAATTCAAAACACAGATAATACAACGAAGGAATACCAGGCTTGGATGTCTGTTTCCTATCATTTTGTTTAAGTATGTGATTCTTTTCAGATAAACAAAACAACACAATCTATGTTAGTTTCTTTTTGAGGTGTTGTCACCATTTTTAAATCACGCATCTGTCATTGTGAAGCCGGACTACTTTTCAGACGTTGACAGAGGTTAGTGTGAGCGTAGCGGCAACGACAACTCTGGGTAGAGATTGTGAGCGTAGCGGCAACGACAACTCTGGGTAGAGATTGTGAGCGTAGCGGCAACGACAACTCTGGGTAGAGATTGCTGTCGTATCTTTGCTTTTTCGTGGCGAAAATGCAACAATGCGAAAATGCGAAAAAGTCGACTTTGTCGTGTTTTTGCATTGTTACATTTTCGCCACGAAAAAGCAAAGATACGACAGATGTAAGGCGAAAGCACGACACATTTTTGGTGTCGTATTGTCGCCCTTCATCTGTCGTATTTTCGCTTTTTCGCCACGACAATGCGAAAATGCAACAATGCAAAGATACGACAAAGTTGACTTTGTCGTATTTTCGCTTTTTCGCTTTGTTGTGGCGAAAAAGCGAAAATACGACATGGCATAAATCAGCCACCATAGTATTGTCTCACACTGTGTGTTTATAAATGAATATATTTACCTAACATGAAAAACGCGACAGGTTGAATAAGTCGTGTGAATATGAATTTGGTTATACTGCTCAGTTAGGATAATTAAAGAGTGACGCATTGGTCGAGTCCACTTTTACGGTGTAAAACCGTTGTCATATTGTACAAATTATCATTATACAATTAGGCTGACTATAAAGTTTACAAATTTCGATTAGTACATCAACTGTCGGCGTAGCGCAGTTGGTAACGATGTTGTCTCTTGATATATTTGTTGTGAAAATATCAGTGTGAGACCGCGATAGTACTTTTCGCTAATTATTTTCTATATCTATGTAATTTTTTTCAAAAAGCTAGACAATTTTGTCGTTTTTTTTGTAAGGATTCTACTAGATCTAGTAATTCTGGTAATTACGATTGGTTCGCTATAAAAAGTCCATCTATTTTCAGTCATATTTAGCTAATAATGTATCCTTTTTCTTTACAGTTTACTACTAAAATATTATAACAAACCTACCTATGTACGACAATTGATTTGCGTCTGAGGTAAAGTTGAAAAAAAACAACGAAAAAAGAGATAATCGAACTCGCGATAAAACTTTCGCTTCAGAGCAATTCTAAAGGCTTTACCAACTGCGCCAACCAGACAACTACAATTTCATTGCTAAACTATAATACTATATTCGTTTCTTATAAACCCATTTTACCCGTTCAGATAATAGTTGTAAACTTTTGTGTACACATAAAATGAAACGTCACTATCACATTATCCTAACTGAACAGTACATATACCGATTGTAAACATGATAACGAAAATAGACCAGACATCGGATTGTTAAATAAGGAAACATAGGTAAGATTGTTTTTAAAAACCTAAATAACTTTAATTTGAATTTCAAACATATAACTGACAACATAAATTATAAGTCTTAACTTTAAGAAGATTTTTTTATTTGATATATCAACGTTTCGGCCATATTGACTTTCGTCGTATTTGAACTTGGGAGACCGATATCGCCAATAAAGACAGACATTATCTAGATTTGATAAAAAATGTTGTCTTTATAGTGTTATCAAAGTATTCCTATGATTTAATTAACTTGCTGGCCTAGTTTTTTTAACTCAGATTACCCATGTTCGAATTTAAGACATAAACATTCTGACAATGGGTGGTGAAGATCCAATCAAAACTGTGTTAACGAGGTTTCCTGTGATTTGACCTACATAACCTCTGTCCAGTCTTGGGCAAAAATGATTAATTAAGCAAACATTCTGACAAAGTTTGAATAAGACACAATAAAAACAATATGACACAGGCTAAAATGTTAACATGGTTTTCATGTAATTTGGCCTATTGACCTGATTTTCACACCAATTGACCTATGTTCAAACTTATACATGTACATGATATTTTTGAGACTAAAAACAATTTGACAAGGATTGACGAAGATCCAATCAAAGCTTTGACATCTACTAAGTGTGGACGGCGGACGAGTAGGCAATGACTGATCCTGATAGCTAAACCTTTGACCCACATATGCTCTGGTGAGCTAAAAACACTGCATTGTTTCAATGTTACTTGTAACGTAAAGTTTGGTTCTAAAACGTTTGCCAAATCGTTTTGTTTGGCTCCGTAAGTAAAAACATTTGTATTTCATATAGGAGATATTAAAACATTTATATTTCATATAGGAGATATTAAAACATTTATATTTCATATAGGAGATATTAAAACATTTATATTTCATATAGGAGATATTAAAACATTTATATTTCATATAGGAGATATAAAAACATTTATATTTCATATAGGAGATATTACAACATTTATATTTCATATAGGAGATATATGTACGAGTACTAGTATGTTCATATTTCATTGGAATTTATTCCACAAAGTGACAATAATCATGACCTTAATAAAAGTGATTAATATGAAGATTCCATGATCAACGAGCTGTTAATTCAAATCACCCGCCGGGAGATAATGTAACAGTGATGGGTTTGAAGAGTGACGTTTGTACTACCCTGAAGAAGTCTCAGAAGGACCAGTAGTGTTGGTGAACTAACGTATTTGTGTAATATGCAAACTTATCGGTTCTAAATAACTCTACGAAAGGTGTTTTACACTGATATATGTAGCATCATGATCTGACTTATTGTTCTGACATTGTTGAAACTTGAATCATAACTAAAAGATGTCGTCCTCAACAATCAGGTATGATATGGATTTCAAGCACAGACAGTCGTGTAAAAACAAAAACTTTAAACCCAACATTGGACTTAGAACTGCGAGGGTTCTTGCCATATCAGGAAAGAGGAACAGTGTATACATGGACCTACTAGCTCTGATACGTAGATTTGACGGATATTCCGTGTTGCTCGTATACACGAAGAATGTCACTTATGTCTACTTCAAGCCAACAGATGACATAATCAATTGTATGTTAGATAATCGGAATGTTCTGTTCTTGGATATTGAAGACATATATAGTAGAGATCTTGAATTTTCAAAATGTATTATTTATCCTGTGAACAAGAAAGTGCTTGTTCTTGAACACGATACCGAATGTCATGAAGTGCTTGAGTCACTTGAAAAGATACGCAAAACAAACAGAAATGTTCCAAATGTAAATATTGTCAATTTAGTTCGCGGACAGGAATCAGCAACAACCATTGTACAAGGCAAGAACGTGGACGTTTCTTTAAAGCAACGCTTAAAGAAGACGGTACATTTCAACGGATATGAAGTTGACAATCCCTTACCAAAGCCACCGACACTGAAGGATATTGAATCCGGTAAATTTGTTTACCCATACACAGGAAGCGGTTATGATTTTGACAAACTCCCAACTCAAGTGTCAGAAGAACAGAGAGATGAGACGAGGACAGAGCGTGTTTTTTCAAACACTGGGTCCCGGTTCTGGGTGTACCCGGACTCTAACGGGGCGAGGTTTTACCTAGAACCCAAAATAACAAGTGGAAGCAAGTTGTTGCCTATACTGACGCATCGTCGACCTGCTCGGTATCCGGATTACAGTGACTATGTTGACAGATTGAGAACATTTCAAACATGGACTGCACCATCTCCGGCACCCGAGACAATGAGTCAGGCTGGATTCTTTTTTACAAGTAAGTCGTGAAAACGAACATCTATACTTATGTTTTACTTTTCTTGACCGTGTTTGTGTTTTATTATGGTGCTAATTATCTGCTGTCTAACGACCCATTCGACAGCTATGATCATTTCAGAGCCGCCCCATAGAGAGGGAAGATAAGATACAGGAGAACTGGGCATTTATACACTTACGCTTTTCGAATACGAGTTTTTCCTGGTTCTTTTTATAGCCCAGTGTAAAGCACCGATACACTTTTTCCTGTGATTTTCTAGACAACTGTCCTTGGTTCGGTTATTGGAATGGGGGCACTAAAAATGCTACTCCGAGAAATTCGAAAGGCGGGGTCGAGAACCGAACCAACGACCTTTCGTTTAGTAGTCCAGAGAGTTATCATTGGACCAACGATCAAAACTTTTATTATGATACACGCCGCATTACAACTCACTATAAAGATTATACATGTGTATTTTATCTTATACTATATTTGTTAACGAGTTATAAAATCTGGGGTTAAGATGAAGGATATAAATATTGAATACATATACATACCCACTACGCTGCCCTGGGTTTGCTACTTCTTGCTGTTTCTGATAATTATTTCTGTCGCCCGAGTGTGTACGTTAAATCCAGCTAAAACAATAGAAACATGGTATTACTAGAATTCTAAACTGTAAACTCACATATCAGTAAGTAAGCTGAATAGCCTACTTTACGTATTGTGCTACCTTCAACAATCAATTAACAATCTTGTCTTAATAAAAAAGAATAACTTCTGTGTAAATTCTGTATAAATAATAAATTCCAAAAAGGCATTGTCAACCATAGCCTACCTCTCTCAAAAATATGACGAAAAACTCACGTTGTGGTGAAATATTTTATACTGAGTTTCTCTATCGCGTGAGAAGCTTTTCGTAAAACATGAAGAAAAACTAGCGCGCAAAAAATCCGAGATATTTTTCACTTTGAAATTCGTCTGAATTCGTTGACTTTTGTTGTTCGGTACGAACAATAAAGTTATTACCGTATTTCAATAAAAGCTCTAATGGTTCGGCTGTTGTTCGGAACTACAAAGCAGTCAAAAGTTGAATTTCTTTGTAGGGTGAGTTTTTGAATCCGAACGATAGTTCGCACATGAATTTGGATGCAGACTTAAGTACTTCTAACGCTTTTCTACACCCGCTATGCAGTTGTTAAAGTTGTTCCCGTTCCATGTGCTTTCAGTATTTATGATTCCAATCTGATCACCAAAAGTAGTTCAGCAATTAGCATAATATTATATAGTCGACATTACCTGCCTCTTTGTATACTCCACTTATGCAGAATGTAATATCTCATACATGAAGACATGCTCGAAGAAAAAGTTACACGTCATAAGCATTAAATTAATCGATTACAATTTCCCGATGAATCACTTTTTTAAATATCTGGTTGGCACCCAGTTATCATCGCAACGTCCATGAATTCAATGATGACTTCTATACGTTTACAACAGAAGCTAGGAACCATATCAGAACATACGACTTGAATTTCACCTAAACTGTTTGTGTGTAATGTATTTTATACGGACTTGTAGCGATATTGCTTTCATTTGTACCATTATGAGATGTTATTAAGGGGAGTTAAATTTACACATACATGTAATTATTTAAGTAATCAAAAAGTACATTAATTCTTATCGCCATGTTTTGATAAATTAATATCTGCTAATACATGTGATAATATATATGTGTGTTATACTCGTACCTAAAGCCGTTTACATTTGATTAAGTTTTAAAGTGAATACATACCCAATACGTTACCCTGGGCGATCATTTTCACTGTGCTATTTTAGTTAAATTATTGCTGTCGTCCGCGTCTATCTGTAAAATATATGTGACAGCTAAAACAACAGAAACATGATATCATTTTCAATTGTAAAGTCACAATTCATTTACATTAACTCGTAGTTGACTGAATAGTTTAAATAGTTTGTTATTTTACCGAAAAATCAACAAGTTACCGTTACTTAACTGCTAGATATTAAGAAGTGATTCGTATGACGTTTGATGGACAAATTCTAATCTTAATAAATGTAGAAGAGATTACAAAATGTATTCTTACATCCAAAACAAAGTCCGTTATAAAAAAGCTCCCTACATCAATCAAACAGAATCAACACTAAATGTTAACGAATTCACCATAAATCAGAGCACTATCATACAACCACATTGAACTTCAAATAGCCACACAACAACTTATATCTAGGCAATGCCTACCTGTCAACTATTAATAGATTCAGTCATCACCATTAGCCAATGAAATGGCCAGGATTAGCCAAAACTAGTAATAGACACTACACTATAAACTCGCAAACAGCTATAATAAACTAATACTATATAATTCTTAATTTACTCTTAATATTAAGAACTTCCATCTGAATTTTCATCTTCTTTCCTTTGAACGAGTATCTATACATGCTAAGTTGGTTTTCAGGGGAGATACTTATTTAAGTGTTTGAAAGTTGTCATTTATCATAATCACGTTATAAGGTAGTTAAACGAGTATGTGCATACCTAATATAGTATCATGGACGAGCATTTAAACTTTACAATTCTTTATATAGCACTGCTATCGTCTGTAAAATCGTGTGTTCAAAACAACGAACAAAAAACATCTCGCGTTCTTGATTTCTGAATAAAATCGCCGAGATAATCAAATCGTAAAATTGCATCAATTTAGATGCTCGTGTTTTTTATATACTCTAAATGTTTAAAACATTTGATCTGGTTTTACTAAACATATCTTGAGACTTGTAAATATTGTATTTTATACAATAAAACGAGTCCCTCATTTGAACGAGCATTATTGGTTATATAGGGGGAGATAATTTATGTAAGTGATTATATGTACACACCTAATATGGTTGTTTTGACGAGCATTTGAACTTTTCAATTCTTTATGTAGTGCTCACTGCAATCGTCTGCGTCGATATGCAATATCTAACATATAGAACATAACAAGTTACAATGTTATTTGTAATCAATGTAAACTGACATAACATCTAGTCAGCTAGAATATAAGTACATGTGTTATTCGGACGAAATTTGTAACAGATAAAGGCTTTGGTAGCAAAGACTGAAGCACAACGAACATGTTTGATTAGAATCAGGACCCGCCTCCGTGGTCAAGTGGTTAAGGTCGCTGACTTCAAATCATTGTAACCCACTTCCTGATAGAGGGTCGTGGGTTCGAGCCCAGCTTCCCACCATGTCCCGTTATGAGACATTAGGCAGTTGCTTACGAAGAATGGGAGTCTAGTACTGGTTCTTTCCAAGAACGATGGTTAGGTGAACTGTCCGCCTCATATGACTCTAGCTGTTGAAAATTGGCGTAAAACTCTATTAAACAAACAAACATCAGTTGAACCAATGCCATCCTGATATAAACAAACTGTATGAAAATATAGGTACTGAAAATACAATTGGCAAGTGATTCCTACCTGTATCAAACACACGCCGGTTAGTAACACCCAAGTAACACGTGTTACCTCCTCTTGAGAAATACACGCGATGCTGTGAAAAAAATCGAAAGTCAAAACTCGAAGAAAAATAGAGCGAACATTTTATTAGTTTTCACTTTTGTACCACATACTAGTAGTTGATTTTTAAATTTTGTTTCTTCTGTCAAAAAAAAATCTCCTAAAAAACAATGTCGCAAAAATGTATTGATTAGAATGATGTTCAATTCTTGGATATTTTTGTTTTTAAATATTGTGTTTTCTGAGCTTTTGTTTTTTGTGTGTGTGTGAATGTACTATATTTAACTCTTATTTTGGGGGATATTTCATGTTTAAGAGTTTTGATTTTTATAAAGTTAAATCAGTTTGATTTCTTTTATTGGAACAATTACCTACTGTTTGAGTTGTTTACTAAGCGGAGGTTATCATTTAAATAATTCATCGGTTCAATTCTTTATATTGTCTAGTTTTAGTTAGTTATTATTTTTGATAATAGCATTATCTGTTGTATGATGGTTAAATGGACAATTAATTTAATGTCTATTACTTCAAGGGTTGGTTCAGAGTTATTTTACCAGTATTAAATGTACAAAATGTTCAGCACTTTGACATCATATAAATATTACACAACATTGACATATACAAAATGTACTAGTGTACAATTATGGAAAGTAATTCAACAGTCATGTCTGTTGTAGATTCAAAATCAAATGATGGTATACAGGTTAAATGTGCAAGTGCATATCTCTCACACACCGCAATCATACAAAGTGAATATGTTAGAATCATACAAATAGATGATTTATAAATAGCACCAACTGCAGTTACTTAATGTTTTAAACAGAAAACATCGAATGTAATACAAATTTTATCGGTATAACTGGACCGATATTTAAGCTTTTCATAGCCGTCAGTCGCTCGGCGCGCATGAATTTCGATGCGGACCAAAGCACTACGTTTTTCTGCCATGCAATTACTAAACCAGTCCCCGTTCCATGTTGCAGTGCAAGTTTATGAAAGTTCAGTTTCCATGAATACTTTCAGTACTTTGATTTTTACTTGAATGAGGTATTTGTAACTGCAATATATGCTTATTTATAGAATACTTAGTACTCACAGATCAGGTGACAGCTAGTAAGGTTGATATGTTTGTTCATCGGCAGAATAAATACATCCGAAGAATTATATCATTATGGTCACTTTTTTTCTTCATTTTCGTCCAAGTTTCTCACAATTGTAACTTTAGGGTCGTTTATCATGGATTAAATCAAGTTTACAAAACACCACAAATCACTGATTATAATTGTCTTACAATTCACCAAGTTAAAGTTAATTGTAAATAAATGTCCTAATCTTCATATTTCTGTTGTATCCGTGTCCAAGACTGACTCGCAGCATAACTTAGAAATAATTGATACGTCGAGCCCTTAAACAACATTGTATCACAATCTGTTTACTGTTTCTGTAGAAGACGCCTTACCGTGGGAGAGAGACTTGTATGTAAAACACTGTAGAACTGATATTTGCTCTTACGATAGTAAATAAACATCCAATCATATAACATTTTTGCAGGTTAACATCTTTTATACATGGAGTTCTCAGTCGTTTAATTCCAATTATTTGGGGGGGGGACAAGTTTAGAAATATTAAATCATTGTTTATATATTTTGATATATTTCTTTATTAAAAAGCCCACAGTATCTGAACTCAACACATAATACATAAACTATCTCATTCATTCTGTCACCACACACACGTACACACATTAGCGAACTTCTTACAGTGAGTATCTCCCCTTGTGTCTTATTCATCACACGACATGCTCAATTACCACACGAGTAGGTCAGATGGTCGGTTATTTATATTTTATATCTTTGGTCTATTCAATCAGCTTCACTAGCCATGCTTTTGTGTAATTATTAATGATCAGCATCCATACCATTAAAACAAGAAGACATGTAATTTGATTTAAAAACTATATTTCACTACCTTGTAGTGATGGTGATTGTACTATATCGGGACTGGATAATAATCTGTTCAAAGTTCGTAAATATAACAACAACAGTAATTACCACACACTGCAGTTACTTGGGCTGTGTAAATAAGTAAAACAATGACCAGAATATTATGATTATATCTGTACATGGAACTGTTATATGTATGTTTATATCTGTACATGGAACTGTAATATGTATGTTTATATCTGTACATGGAACTGTAATATGTATGTTTATACCTGTACATGGAACTGTTATATGTATGTTTATATCTGTACATGGAACTGTAATATGTATGTTTATATCTGTACATGGAACTGTAATATGTATGTTTATACCTGTACATGGAACTGTTATATGTATGTTTATATCTGTACATGGAACTGTAATATGTATGATTATATCTGTACATGGAACTGTTATATGTATGTTTATATCTGTACATGGAACTGTTATATGTATGTTTATATCTGTACATGGAACTGTAATATTTATGATTATATCTGTACATGGAACTGTAATATTTATGATTATATCTGTACATGGAACTGTAATATGTATGTTTATATCTGTACATGGAACTGTAATATGTATGATTATATCTGTACATGGAACTGTAATATTTATGATTATATCTGTACATGTAACTGTTATATGTATGTTTATATCTGTACATGGAACTGCAATATTTATGATTATATCTGTACATGGAACTGTTATATGTATGTTTATATCTGTACATGGAACTGTAATATGTATGTTTATATCTGTACATGGAACTGTAATATTTATGATTATATCTGTACATGGAACTGTAATATTTATGATTATATCTGTACATGGAACTGTTATATGTATGTTTATATCTGTACATGGAACTGTAATATGTATGTTTATATCTGTACATGGAACTGTAATATGTATGTTTATATCTGTACATGGAACTGTAATATGTATGTTTATATCTGTACATGGAACTGTAATATGTATGTTTATACCTGTACATGGAACTGTAATATGTATGTTTATATCTGTACATGGAACTGTAATATGTATGTTTATATCTGTACATGGAACTGTAATATGTATGTTTATATCTGTACATGGAACTGTAATATGTATGTTTATATCTGTACATGGAACTGTTATATGTATGTTTATATCTGTACATGGAACTGTAATATGTATGATTATATCTGTACATGGAACTGTAATATGTATGATTATATCTGTACATGGAACTGTTATATGTATGTTTATACCTGTACATGGAACTGTAATATGTATGATTATATCTGTACATGGAACTGTTATATGTATGTTTATATCTGTACATGGAACTGTTATATGTATGATTATATCTGTACATGTAACTGTAATATGTATGATTATATCTGTACATGGAACTGCAATATTTATGATTATATCTGTACATGGAACTGTAATATTTATGATTATATCTGTACATGGAACTGTTATATGTATGTTTATATCTGTACATGGAACTGTTATATGTATGATTATATCTGTACATGTAACTGTAATATGTATGATTATATCTGTACATGGAACTGTTATATGTATGATTATATCTGTACATGTAACTGTAATATGTATGATTATATCTGTACATGGAACTGTTATATGTATGTTTATATCTGTACATGGAACTGTTATATGTATGATTATATCTGTACATGTAACTGTAATATGTATGATTATATCTGTACATGGAACTGCAATATTTATGATTATATCTGTACATGGAACTGTAATATTTATGATTATATCTGTACATGGAACTGTTATATGTATGTTTATATCTGTACATGGAACTGTTATATGTATGATTATATCTGTACATGTAACTGTAATATGTATGATTATATCTGTACATGGAACTGTAATATGTATGTTTATATCTGTACATGGAACTGTAATATTTATGTTTATATCTGTACATGTAACTGTAATATTTATGATTATATCTGTACATGGAACTGTTATATTTATGTTTATATCTGTACATGGAACTGTAATATTTATGTTTATATCTGTACATGTAACTGTAATATGTATGATTATATCTGTACATGTAACTGTAATATGTATGATTATATCTGTACATGGAACTGTTATATGTATGATTATATCTGTACATGTAACTGTAATATGTATGATTATATCTGTACATGTAACTGTAATATGTATGATTATATCTGTACATGGAACTGTTATATGTATGATTATATCTGTACATGTAACTGTAATATGTATGATTATATCTGTACATGGAACTGTAATATTTATGTTTATATCTGTACATGGAACTGTAATATTTATGTTTATATCTGTACATGTAACTGTAATATTTATGATTATATCTGTACATGGAACTGTTATATGTATGATTATATCTGTACATGTAACTGTAATATTTATGATTATATCTGTACATGGAACTGTAATATGTATGTTTATATCTGTACATGGAACTGTAATATTTATGTTTATATCTGTACATGGAACTGCAATATTTATGATTATATCTGTACATGTAACTGTAATATGTATGATTATATCTGTACATGGAACTGCAATATTTATGATTATATCTGTACATGGAACTGCAATATTTATGATTATATCTGTACATGTAACTGTAATATGTATGATTATATCTGTACATGGAACTGTTATATGTATGTTTATATCTGTACATGGAACTGTAATATGTATGATTATATCTGTACATGGAACTGTAATATTTATGTTTATATCTGTACATGGAACTGTTATATGTATGTTTATATCTGTACATGGAACTGTAATATGTATGATTATATCTGTACATGGAACTGTAATATTTATGTTTATATCTGTACATGGAACTGCAATATTTATGATTATATCTGTACATGGAACTGTAATATTTATGATTATATCTGTACATGTAACTGTAATATTTATGATTATATCTGTACATGGAACTGCAATATTTATGATTATATCTGTACATGGAACTGTTATATGTATGTTTATATCTGTACATGGAACTGTTATATGTATGATTATATCTGTACATGGAACTGTAATATGTATGATTATATCTGTACATGGAACTGTAATATTTATGTTTATATCTGTACATGGAACTGTAATATGTATGATTATATCTGTACATGGAACTGCAATATTTATGATTATATCTGTACATGGAACTGTAATATTTATGATTATATCTGTACATGGAACTGTAATATGTATGTTTATATCTGTACATGTAACTGTAATATGTATGATTATATCTGTACATGGAACTGTAATATGTATGATTATATCTGTACATGGAACTGTTATATGTATGTTTATATCTGTACATGTAACTGTAATATGTATGATTATATCTGTACATGTAACTGTAATATGTATGTTTATATCTGTACATGGAACTGCAATATTTATGATTATATCTGTACATGGAACTGTAATATGTATGATTATATCTGTACATGGAACTGTAATATGTATGATTATATCTGTACATGTAACTGTTATATGTATGTTTATATCTGTACATGGAACTGTTATATGTATGATTATATCTGTACATGGAACTGCAATATTTATGATTATATCTGTACATGGAACTGTAATATTTATGATTATATCTGTACATGGAACTGTTATATGTATGATTATATCTGTACATGGAACTGTTATATGTATGTTTATATCTGTACATGGAACTGTTATATGTATGATTATATCTGTACATGTAACTGTAATATGTATGATTATATCTGTACATGTAACTGTAATATGTATGATTATATCTGTACATGTAACTGTAATATGTATGTTTATACCTGTACATGGAACTGTAATATGTATGTTTATATCTGTACATGGAACTGTAATATGTATGATTATATCTGTACATGGAACTGTAATATGTATGATTATATCTGTACATGGAACTGTAATATTTATGATTATACCTGTACATGGAACTGTTATATGTATGTTTATATCTGTACATGGAACTGTAATATGTATGTTTATATCTGTACATGGAACTGTAATATGTATGTTTATACCTGTACATGGAACTGTAATATGTATGTTTATATCTGTACATGGAACTGTAATATGTATGATTATATCTGTACATGTAACTGTAATATGTATGATTATATCTGTACATGGAACTGTTATATGTATGATTATATCTGTACATGGAACTGTTATATGTATGTTTATACCTGTACATGGAACTGTAATATGTATGTTTATATCTGTACATGTAACTGTAATATGTATGTTTATACCTGTACATGGAACTGTTATATGTATGATTATATCTGTACATGGAACTGTAATATGTATGTTTATACCTGTACATGGAACTGTAATATGTATGTTTATACCTGTACATGGAACTGTTATATGTATGATTATATCTGTACATGGAACTGTAATATGTATGTTTATACCTGTACATGGAACTGTAATATGTATGATTATATCTGTACATGTAACTGTAATATGTATGATTATATCTGTACATGGAACTGTTATATGTATGATTATATCTGTACATGGAACTGTTATATGTATGTTTATATCTGTACATGGAACTGTAATATGTATGATTATATCTGTACATGGAACTGTAATATGTATGATTATATCTGTACATGGAACTGTAATATTTATGATTATACCTGTACATGGAACTGTTATATGTATGTTTATATCTGTACATGGAACTGTAATATGTATGATTATATCTGTACATGGAACTGTAATATTTATGTTTATATCTGTACATGGAACTGTAATATGTATGTTTATACCTGTACATGGAACTGTAATATGTATGATTATATCTGTACATGGAACTGTAATATGTATGTTTATACCTGTACATGGAACTGTAATATTTATGATTATATCTGTACATGGAACTGTAATATGTATGTTTATACCTGTACATGGAACTGTAATATGTATGATTATATCTGTACATGGAACTGTAATATGTATGTTTATACCTGTACATGGAACTGTAATATGTATGATTATATCTGTACATGGAACTGTAATATGTATGTTTATACCTGTACATGGAACTGTAATATGTATGTTTATACCTGTACATGGAACTGTAATATGTATGTTTATACCTGTACATGGAACTGTAATATGTATGTTTATACCTGTACATGGAACTGTAATATGTATGTTTATATCTGTACATGGAACTGTAATATGTATGTTTATACCTGTACATGGAACTGTAATATGTATGATTATATCTGTACATGGAACTGTAATATGTATGTTTATACCTGTACATGGAACTGTAATATGTATGATTATATCTGTACATGGAACTGTAATATGTATGTTTATACCTGTACATGGAACTGTAATATTTATGATTATACCTGTACATGGAACTGTTATATGTATGTTTATATCTGTACATGGAACTGTAATATGTATGATTATATCTGTACATGGAACTGTAATATGTATGTTTATACCTGTACATGGAACTGTAATATTTATGATTATATCTGTACATGGAACTGTAATATTTATGATTATATCTGTACATGGAACTGTAATATGTATGTTTATATCTGTACATGGAACTGTAATATGTATGATTATATCTGTACATGGAACTGTAATATTTATGATTATATCTGTACATGGAACTGTTATATGTATGTTTATATCTGTACATGGAACTGTTATATGTATGTTTATACCTGTACATGGAACTGTAATATGTATGTTTATATCTGTACATGGAACTGTAATATGTATGATTATATCTGTACATGGAACTGTTATATTTATGATTATATCTGTACATGGAACTGTTATATTTATGATTATATCTGTACATGGAACTGTAATATGTATAATTATATCTGTACATGGAACTGCAATATTTATGATTATATCTGTACATGGAACTGTTATATTTATGATTATATCTGTACATGGAACTGTAATATTTATGATTATATCTGTACATGGAACTGTAATATGTATAATTATATCTGTACATGGAACTGCAATATTTATGATTATATCTGTACATGGAACTGCAATATTTATGATTATATCTGTACATGGAACTGTTATATTTATGATTATATCTGTACATGGAACTGCAATATTTATGATTATATCTGTACATGGAACTGTAATATGTATAATTATATCTGTACATGGAACTGCAATATTTATGATTATATCTGTACATGTAACTGCAATATTTATGATTATATCTGTACATGGAACTGTAATATTTATGATTATATCTGTACATGTAACTGTAATATGTATGATTATATCTGTACATGGAACTGCAATATTTATGATTATATCTGTACATGTAACTGTAATATTTATGATTATATCTGTACATGGAACTGCAATATTTATGATTATATCTGTACATGTAACTGCAATATTTATGTTTATACTTGTACATGTAACTGTAATATTTATGATTATATCTGTACATGGAACTGCAATATGTATGATTATATCTGTACATGTAACTGCAATATGTATAATTGTATCTGTACATGGAACTGCAATATTTATGATTATATCTGTACATGTAACTGCAATATTTATGTTTATACTTGTACATGGAACTGTAATATTTATGATTATATCTGTACATGGAACTGCAATATGTATGATTATATCTGTACATGGAACTGCAATATTTATGATTATATCTGTACATGTAACTGCAATATTTATGATTATATCTGTACATGGAACTGTAATATTTATGATTATATCTGTACATGTAACTGCAATATTTATGATTATATCTGTACATGGAACTGTAATATTTATGATTATATCTGTACATGGAACTGCAATATTTATGATTACATCTGTACATGGAACTGTAATATGTATGTTTATACTTGTACATGGAACTGTAATATGTATGTTTATACTTGTACATGGAACTGCAATATTTATGTTTATACCTGTACATTGAACTGTAATATGTATGTTTATACTTGTACATGGAACTGTAATATGTATGTTTATATCTGTACATGGAACTGTAATATGTATGTTTATACCTGTACATGGAACTGCAATATTTATGTTTATATCTGTACATGGAACTGCAATATTTATGATTACATCTGTACATGGAACTGTAATATGTATGTTTATACTTGTACATGGAACTGTAATATGTATGTTTATACTTGTACATGGAACTGCAATATTTATGTTTATACCTGTACATTGAACTGTAATATGTATGTTTATACTTGTACATGGAACTGTAATATGTATGTTTATATCTGTACATGGAACTGTAATATGTATGTTTATACCTGTACATGGAACTGCAATATTTATGTTTATATCTGTACATGGAACTGTAATATTTATGTTTATATCTGTACATGGAACTGTAATATGTATGTTTATACTTGTACATGGAACTGTAATATTGATGTTTATACTTGTACATGGAACTGTAATATTTATGTTTATATCTGTACATGTAACTGTAATATTTATGTTTATATCTGTACACGGAATTACAATTTATGTTTATATCTGTACATGTAACTGCAATATTTATGTTTATATCTGTACTGTAACTGCAATATTTATGTTTATATCTGTACATGGAACTGCAATATTTATGTTTATACCTGTACATGGAACTGCAATATTTATGTTTATACCTGTACATGGAACTGCAATATTTATGTTTATACCTGTACATGGAACTGCAATATTTATGTTTATATCTGTACATGGAACTGCAAAATTTATGTTTATATCTGTACGTGGAACTGCAATATTTATGTTTATACCTGTACATGGAACTGCAATATTTATGTTTATACCTGTACATGGAACTGCAATATTTATGTTTATACCTGTACATGGAACTGCAATATTTATGTTTATATATGTGCATGGAACTGCAATATTTATGTTTATATCTGTACATGGAACTGCAATATTTATGTTTATACCTGTACATGTAACTGCAATATTTATGTTTATAACTGTACATATAACTGTAATATTTATGTTTATATCTGTACATGGAACTGCAATATTTATGTTTATACCTGTACATGTAACTGTAATATTTATGTTTATATCTGTACATGTAACTGTAATATTTATGTTTATATCTGTACACGGAACTACACTATTTATGTTTATATCTGTACATGTAACTGCAATATTTATGTTTATATCTGTACTGTAACTGCAATATTAATGTTTATATCTGTACATGGAACTGCAATATTAATGTTTATACCTGTACATGGAACTGCAATATATATGTTTATACCTGTACATGGAACTGCAATATTTATGTTTATACCTGTACATGGAACTGCAATATTTATGTTTATATCTGTACATTGAACTGCAATATTTATGTTTATATCTGTACATGTATCTGCAATATTTATGTTTATACCTGTACATATAACTGTAATATTTATGTTTATATCTGTACATGTAACTGCAATATTTATGTTTATATCTGTACTGTAACTGCAATATTTATGTTTATATCTGTACATGGAACTGCAATATTAATGTTTATACCTGTACATGGAACTGCAATATTTATGTTTATACCTGTACATGGAACTGCAATATTTATGTTTATACCTGTACATGGAACTGCAATATTTATGTTTATACCTGTACATGGAACTGTAATATTAATGTTTATACATGTACATGGAACTGTAATATTTATGTTTATACCTGTACATGTAACTGTAATATTTATGTTTATACCTGTACATGTAACTGTAATATTTATGTTTATACATGTACATGGAACTGTAATATTTATGTTTATACCTGTACATGTAACTGTAATATTTATGTTTATACATGTACATGGAACTGTAATATTTATGTTTATACCTGTACATGTAACTGTAATATTTATGTTTATACCTGTACATGGAACTGTAATATTTATGTTTATACATGTACATGGAACTGTAATATTTATGTTTATACCTGTACATGTAATTGTAATATTTAGTAATTGATCAATGGTTTGTACTCACAGTCAGTTGACACGGCGACTAGTACAATCAGGGTCACTCAAATAGAAGGGTCTGGACTCCGTAAATTAAAGCGTTGTGTAGCGATCATGTGATCGCGCGCAAGATGGCCGTCATTGTGAAACGGTGAGGATCGCATTGAAATAGATACCCAAATATTTTCAAATTACTAATCATTTTATGGGCTCCACGAAAAGTTAGATCGTAAATATCTCCTTCTAATTTGACCAATTTCTTAGGATAAAATCCATTTATTTATGTTGAAATCCGACGGTACATAAATGGACGAAAACTCGTTTAAGCCCAGATCTAGATTGTTGTCGCAAAGCGTGTATTTTTCGTAAGTAAATATAACCCCTCTAAGTTATAGAGTTATGTAGTCGGGATTTATTTCATGTCTTTTAAAGGTTGTTGAAGTAAATCATGCAGTTACTTTTTTATATTGATTCCGATGCTAAGAAATAATGATACATGAATTTGAGCGTTTTTGACGAAGTCGCCATTTTGAGTTTGACCAATTTTACGATTTTTAGTAAGTGATTCCGTCTTTAATAATCATCTATCGCTGAAATGCTTGCAATACATTCTAGAAAGATCAATACTCCGTTAATTCATGATTTTATTTTAAATTTTCGATTTCTTGTTTTTGACTAAATGGAAATAGAAAATGTGTGTGTTATCTATACACGCGTGAAAAAAACTCTGATAAGTATCGACAGCACAACTTGATGTTTATACAGAGATAAGCGCCTGAAGAGCACGAGTCCAGACCATTCAATTGAAAGGCCCTGGTACAATGTAGAATAAATTATAGAAAAAACTTTGAGCTATATTTGTATATGCTCGTACACACGAACGTCATACACTAAAAATGTACAACGCACAAATGTCCTAATCTTCTCACATTAGTTGAATCTCTGCAATGATAATTCTCACACTTAGTATCCATGAATTTATAACGAATTTGTTTTGTCCACGGGTGTCATACTGGGTACATGCTCCTAAAAATATAAACAAGATACTTCCCATAATAACTTATCATGGTTGTAACTTGTCACGGCATACATTTTTTATTGGAGTAGCAAAATTATGTTGCTGTTGAGAGGTTGTTGCTTTTGGGAAGTTAAATTAATAGTTAAATCTTACAGTTGGAAAAATCACGCTGTTGTTGAATGGAAGTTGCTCAAAACAGGGCCGGTCTGGAAAGGATGCACTGTATCTTTTCATTCGTTGATATATCGTGTGAATAATAAAACTGTTTCTGAATGTCAAAATCAATAGTCAATCTGACTAAAGTATTCGATCTTCCTTACGGCAAGATCTGATGACGACCTATACCAGTTTCTATTTTCAAAAGTCGGAATTTCCATGATCACTATTTATATCTATTTATAATTCAGCCAATCGTATAACTCGTTTCATCGGTACTTTGGCAGAATGAACTTTCTACCTGACGATGTTATTTAAACGTTAGTAAACATTAAATTACGTATAACATATTTGTCTGCAACCACTTTTTGATTTTTTTAGTAATCCTGATCGATTCGGCCATAGTAGTACAGAAAATTTAATAAACACGCATGTCACATGGGCGCTATCATTACATTTAGTTGCGTAAGAATAGGTGTTCGTGATAACTACAAGTCAAATATTGCTTTTTACTGCGGTTAAAAATAGAATCAGATCACTTTCAGAATTATGAAAGTAAGGCGCTGATTGGCTAATGGAAAAGGTCACCTGAGGTGACCTTCTATAGGTCGTCTTCAGATCCTCATAGCGTAGCGGGTTTGAGGATATGATTTTAATCAGATTGAATCAATAGTAGTAAATAAATATAGAATTAAAATCTCTGACACTCAAGGTATTGTCTTATTACTATAATAGCAAATTGAAGGACTTCCCCGAATATTGAAAATAAAATAATTCTGAAGTCTAGCAAAACGATTTCATGTTAATGGTTTAGTTACATGCAAACTACATTATGCAGTTTGACTGGGGGATCGGTGGTCCAGTGGTAATAAGCTGGAAGGTCGTGGGTTCGATTCTTGGCTCCAGCTTTCGATGTCTCTCACTGACTTTATAAACTAAATGTCGACATATTAAATGTACACAGCTCGAACAGTATAAATTGGACTAAAAAAGCACGAACTTCACGGGAAACTCGGGCTACCACGTGTATGTCAATTATACACCACGTGCCCATCATCAAGCAACAATCACTTAACAAATGTTTATTCGGATGTTCTTCATATAGAAGAAAGCTAAAAGGAACGGTAGCGATTGTAGCTTTCTTATTACAAAGAACACCCAAATATACATTCTAACCGTTTTAGTGCTCCGCATGAACAAGTCGTTCTTCGAAACTAGAACGCCGGTTTATATTCTTTTAAGATAACAAAGATTTAAAGAAATCCTAGTCACTGATTGGGTGAGAAAGTCGGTCGATCACTAATTATGCCCATTTTCAAAGAATAGGCTATATTGCGTTGCGCATGACGGTCGGTCGGTCCATAAGTTCGTACGTAACCAAACCTTGTCCAGGCAATAACTAGAGAACTGTTTAGCCATAGTTCCTCAGATTTGGTTAGGATGTTGAACATTACATGTAGATGACCCCTATTGATTTTTAGGTTAAAGGTCAAGGTCAAACTATCCAGTTGGTTATTATGGAGCATTCGTGTTTCACAAACACTATATGTTAACATTTCTAATGGTTTTGTCTCATCAGTTATACTGTTATAATATAAATACATTATTTACAGATCAATCAGATTTGATACGTTGCTTCCAATGTGGAATTGGGTTAAAAGATTTCACAGGAGGAGATGATCCACTTATAGAACATGTCAGATATTCGGGACATTGTCCATTTCTTCCTGAACTTCTTGGTGATCAAACTTTACAGAAGATGAAGGTAATGTATACAGTTTTATAGTTTGATTAGCTAATTCTGTATACAGCAGGAACACATAAAAACAAACCATTTTCTTCGAGTGGGTTTAACACCATTTTCAACGATTTCAAAAGGAGGAAAATCCACATTTTTTATGAAACATTCATAGAAGGGTACGGCCTGCTGCGACCGGGATTCGAACCACATTTACCACTGAAGCTTGGCCAAGGCGTGTCAACAAAACAACGTGCATGGAATTGTTGCAAAAGTTATTAGCTACGGCTCCAAGCCTATGTATTGTGTTCGGTTACGTTTGTTCCCTAGATGCTTGTAGATGCCATACGAAAGCTGGGTACAAGTGCACAAAAATGTTAAGAGTCCGGCGATTGGTTGAGAGCTATATGTTAACAATCCGGTGATTGGTACGCTGTGTGAATCGGTATCACGTGACTTGAGTGTACCAACTTCACTGCGCTAGTCTATTATGAAATCAGGGTGTTTCACTATAGATCGGTTTGTTCTATTAACATTAATTACACGTAAAGGTACACATTTTAAAACTGTCTAGAATTTTTTTCCGTTACTATATACAATATGTTTAAATCAATTATTTTAATCATTACAGAAAGACATATTAGCGGAGGATTGTTCAAGAGAATTTAAGGAAGCCCCTTCTATAATGTAACCTGCGAAACGTTATTGTCGCCAATAATTTTGCCACGTGATCTTGATGTACACATTTGCGAAACCATTGTAATTTCGGGGTGTTTCACTATAAATCGGCATGTTCCTTCATCCGTTATGACACGAAAAGATAAAATATTTTAACGCAGTCTCATTTATATTACTTGACCAGCTCTGTGTTTAATTATCAACATAATTGCTGAAAGTAATAAGCGGAGGATTGGTTAATTTAATGGAATACACCTCTACTATAATTTAACTTGCGAAACGCTTTCTCTGATGCAATTTTGCCGCCAATTCTCTTGTTATTTACGAGTGATTCGGAACAGGTCAGAACGTTTTTCATTATGCATATTTATATATTACCTGTATATAATCAATAGATTCTAGGAAAAGATTTAGGACGGCCAATTTTACACCGCGCAGGGGTCTATGACATTGTTCTCTTCTCAACACAAACGAAGTTTTAAGTGATCCTATGATTAATTACATGTTTCATCAATGTGTTTGTTCGATGTTAGATTGTTAGTTAGTAAATGAATTCCGAGGCAGTGCCCTCTATGCATTCCAGTACTTCTAGTGGTGCCCTACCCCCCTCCCAGTTTTTGTATGTGTCTTTGACGATGGTACGTATGCGCATTACATTGCAGTTCATCGTCAAACCAACTTGTTCTTTAAAAGCTTACAGATAAACGACTCAAAATGAGTCGCGTTCGTTTTCCTACTTCCGTAAAACTTGTGTGCAATACGATAAATTATAGTAAAATCTAACAACATAACCAAAAATATACCTTCAACGGCCGAAAGGTATCGAATATTTCGCCGATGTTTCAGACTACCTATTGACTTTGAAAGAGGATAATTCCATAACTAAAATGGTCAACAAGATCAGAGACGTATAATACGTCTCTGACAAGACGAAATAAAATGAACCAATTTAGTTATGGTATCAGAACTAACTTTTATCAGCAACAACCAGCCAAGCCTTTCCTTTTTAAAAGGAAACTTTATTTTGTGATAACTTTGTTATATTGACTTATCTAATCACGTGACACATTTGTACATTTTTTATGGGTTTTTTTCAGGAAGGATTACAAGGAGCTGGTTCTGTCTACAATCGTGAAGCACAACCTGCAGGTACAATGTAGGTTTAATTGTCTTTGTTTTTCCTAGCTCGGTAGAATGGGAGGCAGTTTTGGAAACTGAACGACAGTACAACTATCCATAGCCGTTACTCGCTCGGCGCAGGAATTTTTGGTCCTTTCTAAAGTACTGCATTTTCTATGTCCGCCATGCAATTCCCTGTTAGTTCAGTTTCCAGTTTCCGTGAGTACTTTCAGTTCTTTGATTATTAATGTAATTGTTCGTCGTTTGTATGAAGCTTGTAAATAATTCAGGCCTGAGCATCACCTGCATTTATCATTTTATCATCCGTAAATTACCCCAGATAATGTTTTAATTACAGGGAAGAAATCATCGGCCACGGATCATGATATTCGCCATCCAGATTTCAAGCGACCTGACGCTCGTTTAGCGACATATTCAACATGGTCGACAACTCGTAACCAGACACCACAACAACTTACTGAAGCTGGTCTTTTTTATTCGGGTATATTTCATCTGTATTTCTTATTTACATTATACATGTATATAACACAGACAAACGTGTGTTAGCAGCGACTTCTGAATGAAGGCCACCCAGTGAATAAAGGTCATACTTTGAAAAAACATCTTTGGTCATTTAGAAGAAAACGTCCTCCGAATAAAGAACACCTGTCAATAAAGGCCACATTTTGACTTTTCAAAGGATGGCCTTTGTTCACAGGTTCGGCTGAATTTAAAAAGCTGTGAGAATAATAGTGTGAATTTAACCAGTTTATAAGATGTACGATTTGGACGTAATTGGTTCTTACAATTAACATACATTTCACTGTCAGGTTTACAAGACTGTGTCACGTGTTTCTATTGCGGTGGAGGTCTTCGAGGCTGGGAACCAAACGACGACCCTTGGGTTGAACATTGTCGCTGGTTCCCATCGTGTGGCTATGCTCGTCAGAAAAAGGGTGACGAATTTATTGCGCGTGCGCAATCGACTTCCGACCATCCTAACGAGGTATGTACAAGTTGGTATGCATATATATAGTGACCAAACTGAGATTTTAAATGTTATAACAGTCATATATTTTATAATGTAAATATTATACATATGTATGGAATTAGAAATTGATAATTGTTCTAGAAGTTAAATGAACAGAGGGAGGACATTACTCAAGAGTTAACAAAATGAAGTAATGTTGGTGACAGAGGGAACAAGGCAGAGCGGGGCAAAATTAATACAAATCTACGCATTCAATCCTTTTAGTAGACATGTATATTTCATTTGTCAAAATATTGTCAGTCTTAATTCAAGTACGAGGGTCAGTCAATAAATCCTGTCACGTCGCTTTTAACTTTTTAAATACGAAAAGCAATCAATCTGAAACCGCATACAGTAACAAGATTGCAATACGCTCTAAAACGCTATCTTGGGCAGCGCACGTGCGATACATCAGTTACGACGCCATCATAATGCACATGATGTAAGCTACAGCCATGATTTCGGTAGAGGATCAAAGAGCAAAAAAAATGAAAATTTAAGAGGTAGATATGCCGCGGAAATTTACCGTGTGTTGCAAGAAGTTTGTAGAGATATTGTTCATAGTTATAGGTCAGTTTGTAGGTGGGTCTCGTTATTAAATGCGGATCATGAGAAACAGTACCAAAGATGAATGCCCCAATAACAGCAAAACTTGAAAATGTTGATGATTTTTGCATATGATTGCAATACTATAATTCGTGTGCGTCTTGTTCCAAATGAACGGACTTTGAATGAAGAATATTACATACATTGGAGTTTTTTTTATAAAAAAACACCTCAAGTCTAAGATACCTAAAATGCGACCAGGTCCGCTAATTTTGCACAATGAAGCTGCGTACCATAAGGCGACATTTGTGACGTCACTACTGAGAAAGATGATCTGGGAGTTATTGCCAAACCCTGCTTATATAAGCTATATTCCAAAGTCCTAAGTCCCCCAGACTTCGGTCTGTTAGCAAAACTGAAAGAACTGTAACGTGGTGGTGGGTAGAACTACTTGATGCTGTTATCGCAGGCGTAAGACGCATCAACGATTGTTGCTTAGCAACCGAACTTCGCAAGTTGCTGTAAAGATGGAAGTCAACCATTGAACACACAGGATGTTTCTTTAAAGGAATGTAGACTGGTACATACACTTTTTAGTACGGTATATAATTATTTCATAAGCCATGTGACAGGACTTATTGGCTGACCCTCGGTCATGTATTTCATTCATTATCAGATTCCGAGCAAAGATGAAGAACCGAAGTTAACGGCTTTAATGGAAGGACAGAAGTTTGTCACATCAGAGAAATGTAAGCGTCATGAACAAAATAAAGCTGCTTGTCTACAGATGGGGTATACTTTAGAGATCTATGCTGAAGCTTTGAAAGATTTGAGAAATCGTGGTACGACTCCCACTTATATCAGTGTACAAACTAATTTCGTTTTTATGTTGAATATACATGTATCAGTATTGGTTATGATAAGCATGTAAAAATAAACAAAACATGTCTATAGATGAATCATACTTTCAAAATACAAACGAACTTGCGGGATTTTAGGTTGGAAAAACTCTCATTTCGTCACGTACTAGAGGCTAAATCACTGTGCCACGAACGACTAACACACAATTTTCCAGTTTTTAAACACGATTTTCTCAAAACAATTGAAGTAATACGCTTCTTGAATGAAATTCACGATTTTGGCGGTTAGATAAAATCGGAGATAAAATAAATTATGTTTCGGCACAGAACTCGGTTTGCGGGTTTAAGTATATCATTTCTAACAACATAACCTAATTATGTTTAGGTATCGATGAACCAGATCTACCTTCAATTATTGATGCCATTGAGGGTCTCAGAGAAAAACGGGGACATTCACAAGAAGATGGTAAGTTAACAAAAGGTGATACTACTACTTCAAGTACATTACGGGCCTGTCACACTATGTGTGGAACATATTCGATTTTGTCTAATACGGTGACGAACGCTGGCGAACGTCGAGAACATGAAAGAGAAGCCGCCTTTCATACGTACACATAGCGTTTGCCGAACGCGTTTAACGAATGCATAACCTTTGAGCAACGACCGAGAAAAGTTTTCATAACTTATGCCCAGCGAATACAGAATTCCACATAATAACGTTCATGACGAGTGATGAACATGTGTTTAACCTGCTTACAGTGTTTCAGAGTTTAAAAAGGATTCATGGGCAGTAGAATTTGAGCAGTATTCATATATTTCAAACTCCCGCCACCTCCCGATCCAAGGCTGGACGGGTCAAGAGTGTCCTTCTCATTCTAACCCTAGTTCGTTGTACAACATATACTGTGTATGGTTTAAACGTTTTTGCAGAAAAGCTCAGTATCAGCCATGTTTGACGAATGGCCGTGGTAGAAAGATAATAGTCATGTACACCGGCGTGTGAATGCCCCCCTCTCCAAGTCCTTCTACTGCCCATGAATCCTTTTTAAACTCTGAAACACTGTCAGATATGATGTTTATAGCATGTTTTATAGCACAAAATAAAGTTTCTTTTGTTTTAAATCACCATAATAATTTATGTAATTATTATATAGCAAAGGTATAGGCTTTTACGTTTACAAGTCATCATAGCCGCGGAGAAAACAAGTTATTTAGTAAATTTTCTCAAACATGAAATACAGTTTAATAAGCATAGCCCTTTTTTATTCTTTATGCCTTGGTACGTTGTAAAAAAACGTTTGACAAACGTTTTATGCGTTATTAAGGTGGATCCATAAAAATTGTCATTTTTTTAGACGTCAACGTACAATAAAGAAATTTTGCATGAACAATTTTTAAGGTATTGGCTAACGCAGAAATGATATATTCAAATGATATTTCCATGGAAACCGCTCAAAGGCGCCACCTAGCAGAGCGATATGTTTTTCGTTGATTTTCGCGTTATTTCCTGTACTGCTCCGATGATATTGTGTAAATTAAGTGATGTAATTTACATGACTGCAATGCTGGATCATTTACAAATCCGAAAAGTCAATAATGTTACATTTTGCTGTCATTGAATATTAAAAGACGTCGTGCGAACTCAGTAGGGGTGGCAATTTACAATGCCGAAAAATGAGACATTTTTCTCCCAGTCGCATCAGTAGTGACAAAACGGTCCGATGGTTTTTTTTAAAAACCGCAGAACAGATTCTTTGCGCAATTTAGAATACTTTAAAACAATAAAAAAATATGGTCACCGACTCCGTTTTCGCGCCAATGAAACTTATGCATGCACAAAATATTTTTAGACCCTCGACGTTCGACAACGTATACCAACGTGTGTAAGCGTGCTTTTAACTTACATAAAACGAACCTCTGACGAGTACGACGACCATCAGCGTATTCTAACACGGCCAATATTTATACAATGGTAGGATACTACGTCATCGCGCCCCTTTTTAAAGGGTCCTCCCAGGACACGAAAGGGAAAATGTTATTTTTCACTTTTTGATGTACATTTTTGAAAAAAAAAGTTGTGCATAAAGCAACTACATGGTTCAAATTAATAATGATGCTGTAAGATTTCTTGTTGATAAGCACCTTTGAGCCCGAAAGATGTTTTAGATAATTAGAGGTCCATTCTGTTCCATTATGTCACAAAACTGATATTTGATTGGTGTTTTTCACTTACCCGGCCGAGAGTGTAGATACCGGATTTTCACCGCGTGTTTGTACATGTGTTTTTCGTCTTTTGTTGGTATTTGGCTTATTTTAAATATTGAATTGATGCATCTTAAACATCGCGAGAATTCTCAAAATGAGGGATGCGATTACTGAAGATGATGATAATAATTATGATCTTATGATTAACATTTAGTCAGTGATGTATTTGTTTGAAGATTTGACGTTACATCGATGTATCTTATTTCTGTATGTTATTACCTTGATACCGTTGTAACGTTTCCAAGCTTTCCCTTTTTCAGGTTACCCCCCGTTAACTTAAAAACGTTTTCAAACTCCCTCCCCCGTTTTAGTAATCCCTCCCCGGTAACTTGAAAACGTTTTCAAACGCCTTCCCATCCTATGTTAATTCTTAATGGAGAAAACGTTTATATTTCAAGTTATATTTATCATTCGTATGATTCACAGTCAACATGGTTTATTGACATATATATTCCTGTATTTCTTAACTGAATTTACGCAATAATTACATGAAGCTATGGAATCCTATTAGGGACATGGAGAGTATACGCCGTTATTCAATTAATGAACAAAAATGCATGACCTTTTTTTATCTATTTTTTTGGAAAAATAAGTCAAGATTGCATGTATTTGTGCAATAACGCTTATAGGATCCCATAATGAAGAAATGAACTTGTCAGTATAATGACGTCATATGATTTCGTCATTAGGACCACATTATTTGTTATTACTAAAGTTGGACATAGCATATGTGTTAAACTCAGACCCTTTTGGGTAAAACTAGAGGTTCACAGAATCTCCCAAACCCACACATAAATAATCTTGAAAACTTCCTTTATTTTGCAAATGCAAAATCCAAACCGTCTGTGATGAGGATCGAACTCACGTTATGGTTGCTAAATAACTGTAGTACATGCATTTATGTATTTGTAATCTCCTTATTATTCGTGTGCAAGCTCTCTCTTATTTTTTTAACCTCTTTTGAATTATTACCCGGTGTAATCTAAAAACGTTTTCAAAGCGCCCCCGGGTAACCTGAAAACGTTTTTAGATTACCGGGTAGGGCATTTGAAAATGGAGGGGGTAATCTCAAAACGTTTTAATTGTACCCCTCCCGGTAACTTAAAAACGCTTTCAAATTCCCGGGGGTAATCTGAAAACGTTTTTAAGTTACCGGGGGGTAACTTGAAACGGGGGAGTTTGAAAACGTTACACCGTCAGTCTGGGGAATCCACCTGACCAAGTCGTAACAAGTGCGTTTTCTGACCTTCGATCTAAGAAAACATCACGTGTTTTATTTTTCGTTTTCTGTTAAAACCACATAACTGTTGCAACTCCCTGCATAAAGAGCCACCTCCGGTTCAGAGTGTTGTCACTGTCTGCGCTCTTTTCTTGTCCCAGCCGTTTTACATTGTTATGAAATTGAACGTTATTTTTACAAGAACATTTTAGAAATTGATAAAACTACTTATTTAACCCACTCAAACCAGGCATAAAACCATTTGGCATAAACTTCGATTGTTTAAATTGTTTTGATTCGTGTAAATATGCTTAGTGTTTGAGTAAACATCATTTAGAATGATTCTAAAATGCAGGGTTAAATCATGTTACCGTTAATACAAGACGATTTGGAAATGTTATATTGCATCAAGTATAAATAATAAACATTTACCTAAAATATACAATGACATACTATAGTATAAATCTACACGATAATACAAACAATGAATTGTATTTTGATGAAAAGTATTAATAATTATGTCTTGTAAAATGACACATTAACCTTGACACCATATGTTTTACTGACACATCATGTTTCATCATAAACATACTAAAATGTTTGAATAAGTTCCCCATTTTAGAGTGTTAAGGTACTCTTTAATGGACTTATAATTAAACCATTGAAAAGGTGATCATATAGCTGCTTTGCTTTTACTATTTTAATTTCATTTTATATTCCTTGTGGGTGTAGACATGTGTATTGATATTTTGTAATTGCATCCTTTTCCCATGAGTTTTCATTGAAATTTTATTTTGCCTTTAATTTTGAAAATTGGGTTACTCCCGTAGACTTCAATGTAAATGTAAAAATGACTTCGCGTTCTTTTTATCTATAGAAGAGCCACATGAAATTTAGCGTCGTTTTTAGCTCACCTGATTCATCAGGTGAGCTTTTAGGATCGTTGAATGTCCGGCGTCCGTCGTCCGTCCACAATTAGTTTGTTTACACTCTAGCAACTGCAGCTCTTAATGAATCGTGATTAAACTTGCTCACAATGTATATAGCCACAATGTCTCGGCTAAGTTCGATTATGGGCAAAATCGGACAATAACTTCTAGAGTTATGGGCCCTTGAATTACATATTTTCAGTAAATTTGTATAACCAAAAGATCTTGGACAAGTTCGATTATGGGCGGAATCGGACCAGAACTTCAAGAGTTATGGGCCCTTGACTTAGAAAATTTGCTATATTTTAGTTTGTTTACACTCTAGCGCATTCATTTATTCACCAATACTAATAACATTTTCAGTAAATGTGTATAACTAAAAGATCTTGGACAAGTTCGATTATGGGCGGAATCAGGCCAGAACTTCAATAGTTATTGGCCCTTGACTTAGAAAATTTGCTATATTTTAGCTTGTTTACACTCTAGCGCCTTCATTTATTGACCGATCCTAATCATATTTACAATGAATGTGTATTACCTTATGGTCTTGGACAAGTTCAGTTATGGGTGGAATCGGACCACAACTTCAAGAGTTATGGGCCCTTGGATTAGAAAATGTGCTACGTTTAAGCTTGTTTAACAGTGTTATACCTTCATGGTTGGTTTTGATTTCAAAATCTACGTAAAAATGAGTTTTACGAGATGGAAACTATACAGTGATTTTTTTCAAAATATTCTCACTACCCATGCCCATCAAAAGGTGAAATTTAGCGCAAAAAAAATTCAAAATGGCTATATATAATAACATTTATTTCTATGGAATATGTGATTATTAAAAATCATACATATAAATATTACTGCACTGTAATTGGTGACAATGGTGAGAAAACTGTTTTCTTCTTTTTACACGATCATGTGGAAAACACCTCTTGTCAGGGGAAAATTCTGGCCATTTTAGGGGGAAAATGAAGGAAATTTTACTAGGGGAAACTGCCCATATTCGGCAGTAAATATAGCGAAAAAAATCACTGCTATATTACCTGGTCATTAATTATTGTGCCTTTGTTCTCAGGTGAGCGATAAAGGGTCATCTTGGCCCTCTTGTTTTAGGTTTTATGAGACGAAATAGCAATGCTTTAAAAAAATTGGCAAGAAAAAAGACGCGGGGCGAGATCGCTATGGCCCTCTCCGGATTCCGTAGTATAGGAATAATTAGATGTGGCTCTGTTACATATAAAAAGAACGCGATGTTTTTATTTATAATCTCGCGTATTTTTTAAGAATTCTACACGGTGTCAAGGTTATACTATAGTAACATCAAACAGTCAAACAAATACATCACTGACTTTGATTCATTGCAAAAAAAGATGCACAAAATTGAAACGTATTTTAACCATATTTGTAACGTTTAACCTGTTTTAGTGGCCATCTCCGAATAAAGGCGATCCTATGAATGATAAAGGTCATTCTTTTAAAAAGAACAATGTGACCTCCAAATAAAGACCACTTGTCCAATGCATACAGGTCATAATTTGACTTTTCGAGGGTGGCCATTGTTCACAAGTTTGACTGTATGTCTTAATTTTGTTCTGAATATCGGCAATCACTTGTTCGTCTTTGGGTCTATACTCGAATGACATTAAAAATGATATTGATCTACCTAAACTAGTAAACAATATGATCTGTCTTATCAATATGTTCTACGTAAACTAGTAAACAATATAATATGTCATATCGATATGTTCTACGTTAACTAGTAAACAATATAATTTGTCATATCAATATGTTCTACGTAAACTAGTAAACAATATAATCTGTCATATCAATATGTTCTACGTAAACTAGTAAACAATATGATCTGTCATATCAATATGTTCTACGTTAACTAGTAAACAATATAATCTGTCATATCAATATGTTCTACGTAAACTAGTAAACAATATGTTCTGTCATATCAATATGTTCTACGTAAACTAGTAAACAATATAATCTGTCATATCAATATGTTCTACGTTAACTAGTTAACAATATGTTCTGTCATATCAATATGTTCTACGTAAACTAGTAAACAATATGTTCTGTCATATCAATATGTTCTACGTAAACTAGTAAACAATATAATCTGTCATATCAATATGTTCTACGTTAACTAGTCAACAATATGATCTGTCATATCAATATGTTCTACGTTAACTAGTAAACAATATAATATGTCATATCAATATGTTCTACGTTAACTAGTAAACAATATAATCTGTCATATCAATATGTTCTACGTAAACTAGTAAACAATATGTTCTGTCATATCAATATGTTCTACGTAAACTAGTAAACAATATGTTCTGTCATATCAATATGTTCTACGTAAACTAGTAAACAATATGTTCTGTCATATCAATATGTTCTACGTAAACTAGTAAACAATATGTTCTGTCATATCAATATGTTCTACGTAAACTAGTAAACAATATAATCTGTCATATCAATATGTTTTACGTTAACTAGTCAACAATATGATCTGTCATATCAATATGTTCTACGTTAACTAGTAAACAATATAATATGTCATATCAATATGTTCTACGTTAACTAGTAAACAATATAATCTGTCATATCAATATGTTCTACGTAAACTAGTAAACAATATGTTCTGTCATATCAATATTTTCTACGTTAACTAGTAAACAATATAATCTGTCATATCAATATGTTCTACGTAAACTAGTAAACAATATAATCAGTCATATCAATATGTTCTACGTAAACTAGTAATCAATATGTTCTACGTAAACTAGTAAACAATATAATCTGTCATATCAATATGTTCTACGTAAACTAGTAAACAATATAATCTGTCATATCAATATGTTCTACGTAAACTAGTAAACAATATGTTCTGTCTTATCAATATGTTCTACGTTAACTAGTAAACAATATAATCTGTCATATCAATATGTTCTACGTAAACTAGTAAACAATATAATCTGTCATATCAATATGTTCTACGTAAACTAGTAAACAATATGATCTGTCATATCAATATGTTCTACGTAAACTAGTAAACAATATGATCTGTCATATCAATATGTTCTACGTAAACTAGTAAACAATATGTTCTGTCTTATCAATATTGCTCTATGTGTATTTCAGACGAACTTTATGAGAATCGTCGTTTAAAGAGCTTGGTGTATTGTATAACATGTAAAGAAGAAGAAGCGAACATTCTGTTCCTACCATGTACACATCACAGTTACTGTGTCGCTTGTTCAGCGTCATTCAACAAATGTCCTTTGTGTAAAACAAACATCATTGAAAAGATTCGAACCTACATGTCCTGAGTACATTACATGGACTGATGGAAGATTGCCTCTGCTCACCAGACGCTTGATTACTCTGTTAATTAGATGGGAAACAATAATACAAACACACACTAACCTTCTTCATATCCTTTATTGTTATTTTTGTTACTTATTAAATACGAACTTATTCTTATTGTAAGTCAAGATAATGGTTAAATCTAGAAACCTCCGCTTCGGCATCTTCAGTTACTACGCAACGTACGTAGGGTACAAATGTACTTTATATCCGTAATGTTGTTCACTAATTAACTTGAACGATTTATAGTTATTGCCAAGTTTTTATAGAGAATTTAACAATATAAACATACAGTGGACAAGAAAGTTGTAACACAAAAACATATCTGATACTTCAAACATTAATTAATATTCTTACCAATTATTTATAATTTAAGGCTCGGTCACAACCCACCGTGCGTGTTTTAAGTCCGTACGTTTTTTTTGGGAGGGCCACGGTCGCCACGTATGTTGTAAGTGCGTGCAAGTACGATGAGCGTGAGCACTAGGGTAAATCCGTAGCCCGACCACAGGTCGAACGCAGCGACAGTTCCTCATGCACTAAAAGTGCTACGGCGTGTCTGCGTGTATCCAAATCCGTACGGAGGGGGTACTCACCAAGTACGGTTCGCCAAGTTTTGCCCACGTTTTTGCAAGTAGACAACACGCACTTGCAGGGACCGGCGCTTTACAGAACTCTACATGTTTAGTCTAAGGGACATCACTCAAAATGAACGATGCAGTATAGGCGAATCATAGTTGTCCCCATATTGTATCAATCAGATCAATGGACTTGGACACGGGCTTGTCAGGATGGACCCTAATATTGTTGCTAATATTATTCTGAATCTATGTTTGTTTTATTCAAATTAATCACCTTTTAACCATTAATGTAGCAATTTACATAAATATCAAACAATCAAGACCAGTGTGTGGTTTCCTATATAAATTCACTGTCTTGTAGTTACTCAGCTATTTTTAATAGAAAGTTTAGGGTTAGTGACGATATAAAACAGACGAATAGTCCAATATCTGCAGTGTAGTTTTGTAACTCAGTTTTAAAACAACTATAATGCGTGTCTTTTTATATTCTTTCCTCTCTGTTTATAGTTGTATATAAACACTTTACCGTCATTAAAGACAGTGTTTGGAAGAAATGCAGGATTATTTATTCACCGATCAAATAGACAGTTTTACCGATAAAACTAGACACAGTTCTCCAGTATTGTTATGCTGTGAACATTTTTTATTGTTTTTTTTAATTATATGTGTATTTTTGACTGTATAATTTAACCATTTATTTTTCATAGTGAAGCTGATATAAATTCACGAATGTTACCATTCTTTGTTTATTTACATCAGATGTCCAGTTTTGAAATTAATTAACCCCGTACGCAAGATTGTTTAGCTGTCAATTATATATACATAATCACAACTAGATGACAATAGTAAACTTGTATTCCTTCTAAATAACTATACTAGAAAAGTTGCTAAGTATTTAGTATCTGCTTTCGCGAAACGAATATTTTTGTATATTATAATCAATAATAATACAAGTAGATTATCTCTAGCCAGTGCATGAAATGAAACATTTGTCTTCATTGTACATTCTTTACATTCTTAATATCTATATTATCATATATTAACCCATCGTTACAACTTAAAATGTTTAACTTTGTAATTAGGTGACATATAGGCCCAACGGGCCGGGTGGTTTGTATTTTTGTGTTAAATGTACACGAATTGTTATATATGTATATACACATGTCACTATAATAAAACATTATTATACACTTACTTACTTATATATTTTAATAGATCCGAATCTCAGTAATAACCATATGGTCAGCACCGAGCACTTCATGTAGTCTTAAATTCATATTGGTTTAGTATCTTTAATTTTGTAATTAGTATCTTTTACTTTTTGTTGGATAAAAATGTATGAAGTATTCCAATAAAAGGTGATTTTACCTCCGAGAAAGTCTTCATTGTTCACTTCGTACGAATGTGATTAATAAAATTCGGAGGAAAATATAATTATGTTCAATCTTTGAATTTTAGACAAGAGAAAATGTCCGAAGTCAGTGCTACAGAGCCCAAATCATTGTGCAAATATTCGATTTAAATTGATCACCGCACATTAGCCTATAAAATTCCACGCGACATCCGTTATATGATGGATTTACAAATGCTGAATGATGATTCTTCTTTATGTGTTTTTGTGTAATTTTCGGTTCAAATGGATGTTTTTATCATAACAACCAAGTGCTTATCGGAAAAGCCCTTAAGGCAATGAAAACACTGTTGTATAATGTGAAAGAATTTAATTTTTGTCCAAGAACTACATGTGAACTATTTGAATCTTTCGTTACATCTATTTTAAGCTATGCGTCAGAAGTTTGGGGACACACAAAATCTAAGGACATCGAGAGAATACATCTAAAATACTGTAAAAAATCATAAATGTTAAAACTTCAACTAGCAACTGTGCTGTATATGGCGAACTGGATCGTCTGCCGGCCTTTGTTTACCATCATTCCAATAATTATACTGGTTGTCTGAGGAAGTAAATTACGAAACGCGTAGCAACTTTATTTGAGTTATGTTTTCTTTTTTACCATAATAATGGCCTTTGTATATAAACAGACATGTACGAATTATAAGATATTGGATAAAAATCTTAAATTGTGAAAACTGCATTATAATTATCTAATCTGTATAAAGTTTCTTTACAAGTATTAGATACTAGTAAAAAGAACAGGTCCGGGAGCGTAAAAATATTGTTATATACAACCGGCTTTGGTGATGTTTGGGAAAACAGGACAATATATTAAATGGTGAAAAATGGTTTATCCCTATCTTTAAACAAAGAGTTATTGACATGTACACTCAGGAGTGGAAAACGAGACTGACAACAATGGTGTACTAGCATATAAAGCAATCCTTTGGTTACGAGCAATATTTAAGTTTAGTTGATAACAAACTCCATCGTCATCTTATAACGAAATTCAGAATTTCAGCTCACATACTTAAAAAAGAAGTCATTTAAGATTGTGTCAAATCTGTGAACAGAATTATGTGGAAGATGAATACCATTTCATTTTCGAGTGTGAGAAATATAATCTCATCAGGCGCAGATATATCCCAAAAAACTATTTGAGAAGACCAAAATAATTAATATGCATAAACTTCTTAATTTATTAAATACAAAAAACAGTGACATTCTACGGAATCTAGGACTTTTTATACAGTGTTCCTCTAAAATTCGCTATAATCTATTAAATGCACGAATAACTTTATTTATCATTGGCTTGACCTACATTTATATTAACTGTACATGTTTTGTGAATTAATTGTTTGATAATTATGATTCAATATACATGTATATCATTATTATTCATATTTGATATTTAAATGTTACCCTTGGAAATGTATGTATATTTAACTTATTGGATGATGTACATCGTTCAAATCCAAAAATAAATCTATGTTCTGTTCTGTTTTGTGTTTTACTCAGTTTACCGTCTTCATGTATTATATGTCTATTTTTGTGTTCTTGAATGATTTGTTGCAACTACATGTACACAGTATGTATATTAATTACATCAATATATAAGGGATTCTGGAACCACATCTGCTTTTAAATCAAGGGTCAATGAATATTTTTTAAAGTCTATTTAGCTTCTACAATTCAATGGTTTTAAACATGTCTGTATATTTCCATATTTTATGTCTCATGGCAATTCAGATTACTTCTCTCTGTTGATGCAGTATTGATTTCATCATAACATCAAAACATCATAATTATTTCATTGTTAATAAATATAAATATACTGTGATAAGCATGTTTATTTTTTTATTATCATTCTTAATTTATACTCAGCATTATCGTATTTATTTATGGCAAATAGGATAATTTTTACTCATTCGAAGTATTATTTTTCATTTTTATCAAATTTTTACATGTTTGTCTACAATGTTCTATTTATCTTACTATAATAGCAATTTTACTGTGATAATTAATTTTATTCATTTAATTTATACCTGTTCATATAATGTATTCCCAAATGTGATATCTTCCTATGTCAACACTATATATCAAGGACCACAATGGAAATAAGGGTTCCTCTGAACCCTTTCTTGTGTTATCCTTGACATTAATGTTGATTTGACATGGCTGTTTTATTAATTCATGCTTACACATGTATCGATTTACTGTATTTGTATGTTTTAATAGTATGATTGCCATGTAAATGTTCATTTTATGTCGAAATAAATCTATCTATCTATAATATTCATAACATGATTATAGAAAAATATACACAACAATTAATATTGATATATATTATACATAAGTACAAGGACTTATATACATATATATATAAGTCCTTGATAAGTATAAGTGATTTACATGTCATAATTTTGTTTACAAAAAGGAATTGATTAACATTTACATTTATAAGTTTTTATTCTCTGTACACCTTATCATATGTAACTTCTTAACAATAAAATTTCACAAAAATATGCATGTGACGCACGTGTTTGGTATGATGCTATGTGACGCACGTGTTTATTAGTTTAACTGAGTACCACGTGATTCCTGTTATTGTTTCATGATAAGGGTATAAACTGACTAAACATAGTCGGTCATACTGTATAATCTAAACTTAATTAATTAGCCCCCCTCCATCCCAAATTCCTGTGGGTCTGTAATAGAACTCACTATACATGCATTAAATCGACTACTGAAAAAGTTCTAGTTAATTTTGTATTGAAATTTTCAGTATGCTCGTAGATGCTTAGCGTCTAGGAACGCAGAACGGGCTGAACGGGGAAATATGAACACTGGGCTGTTAATAAGGGAAGTAACTGAGGCAAAATTCATGTCTTAGTTATTTCCCTTATACTATTTTGCGGTTTATTTTATTGACACGCATATAATTATTCTCACGCTTCACCGGTTGGCTTAATCAGATTTTAAAAGACGGTATGATGACGTTTATCTTTAGTTTTATGCTTTGTTTTAGCATAATCTTACCTCTGTATGGATATGATGACAAGCCACGAGTCGGTAAGGATTTAAATGAACTTACCTTTTGATTTTAATTGTCTGACAACGAATGAATACTTGTCTGGTTTCGGATAAGTCTTAATTCGGATACAAAGTAAACTGTTCACGAAGTACTGTTCTCAATAACTGTTCTAGTCTTAAAGATTTTAAATTTTGTTTTTCCTATAACTATTATTGTGGTCGTTAAAATGCGAAATTTAGAGACGAATGAATGTTTGTTCTAATCTAAGATCTTGCTTGAAACATATTGATGATCAAAACAAACGCTTTATGATTTATCATTTATGTACATTGTATGATGTATTTTGGTCTTCTTTAATTACTTATCTGTCATTTGTATATTCAGGAATTGTTGGTGCAGGTATAGGTGGTACGTCAGCGGCATACTTCCTACGAGAATTGTTCGGTGACAATGTTGACATTGATGTCTTTGAGAAGCAGAGTGTTGGTGGTAGATTGGCTCCCATACTTATTGGTGGACAGAAGTATAATGCTGGAGGAACCATAATACATCCAGCTAACATGTACATGGTGAACTTTACTGAGATTCTAGGTAAGTAGTTCCTGGGCTATGTCACACTGACAGACACTCAAAATTTACATTATATTTACTTCTACTTTTTGAAGTACCAATGTAACCAAAGTTCAGCTACATGTAATTAAAGACTGGTTAAAAATGTTATTTATGGACTTCTGGATAAAGGGGTTGACCAATGGTGTAGAGATGAGACCCAAGTTTGATTCCCTTGTATTAAGTAATTACTGTTGTATGTAATTTTTCCAGCTTTATCCCTGGTCTGGATTCAAAGCAGATAAATCCTTGATCAGCTGGAAATAACTAGTTACAGTCAAACCTGTTAACAAAGACCAAAGGTCTCTTCAGAGGTCATGTTGTTCGAAAAAATCAATGTAGGTTTTTAAAAAGTGGCCTTAATTCAGAGGTGACTGCTAACACAGGTTTGATTGTACTTAAAAATCATACTATCAAGTAAGTTACACTCAGCTGGTGATCAACTTAATAAAATATTTCAGAACTTGAAAAAGACATCAAGCCTGAATCAGGAAGGTTAGGGATATATGATGGTGAGGATGTTTTATTCTCTACAAGCGATTATTCTGCAGTCACTGTTGCTAAATTGTTTTGGAGATATGGAATGGACATATATAACATAAAAAACTGGGTCAAGGATAAGATACTGAAGCCTCTATCTAGGTATACATGTTGCATCTGTTATCTTTGCATAAACTGATTATGATAGTGATGATTGATATTCAGGTGAATTATATGAATTATTTATTTTTTTGAATGTATATATAATTTAAGAATATGGCCACTGGTCTGAAGACTGAGTATGCCTAAATCACTGCCAGTCCCAGACTTCATGGAAGGTAAAATCTGCCAGACATTCAGCCTGACAAGCTTAAAAATTCTGTCGGACTGAAAGGAAATCTGTCAGACCGAAGTAGTAAACAAGTATAAATGTGTACAGGGTTTTCCCTAGGATTTTTCATACTAGGGTCCCAGGACCCTCAGGATTTGTATTTTGGGGGTCCCTGAGAAATTTTGGGGGTCCCATATACGGTTATGCAATTTATTGCTGAAGTTTAGAAAACTGTATGTCTGCTGTGATAATAATTGTTAATAGACGCTCGATATCGAAGCGCATAGATGATATTGATCGCTAAATGAACCACAAGTTCAGTAAATAGCGGAACGAAATATTTTAGCGAAAAGGAAATCGTTTATTCGTCGGATCAAATTGCGGGTCCCGAGGATGCAACGTTGCGTCAGGGACGCAGAAAACCTGCGTCAGGGAAATCCCTGTGTGTATACATCAGGTAAATCAGGGCTCGACACTAACACTGGTCCGCTGGTCTGAGACTACTAACTCATGGAATTTGAATTGCCTGATAGATCACTGAAAATTATAAGAGGAGTATCAATATTTACTGTAGATAAACAAATAACATATAAATATGTGGAAGGATCACCTGAAATTCTGTTGGACCAGCAGGTTTCAAAAGCTTCATAAGGTCCTTTTGGCCACCATGAAAAATAAGTAAGAGTCGAGCCCTGTAAATAAGTCACCGGACAGCTGGGATAAGATTCTTTATTGGACCAACACACAATCTAACGGACAAGTCCTTAGGTCCCGGGTCCAGCGCCTTTCGCAAAGTCAGCAGTCCTGTAAAAATTTACCTGTCATCAGACTGATGGTCTGGTGAAATTTTATGCTGATGTATTGTTTTGGGAGTACCAAAAACTAATCATTCGGTCTGGTAAAAGTTCATTTGGTCTAGTAAAATTCAAACCTTTACACAGCCGTATGTCCAGTGCTTAAAAAGTGACTTCACTTTACATTTGTGAAGACTGCATGTAAGCATGTAAAGTAATAAATTTAGTCACTTTCGCCTAAATCAATTGAATTTTCATGATTCTCTTCTGTATATTGGCTATAGAAATACTTGTGGATCTTTATTGGTATCATTTATTCATTCATGTATCATTTATGTCACAGTTGACAAATACAGGAAAAGGTAAATATATTTGGTTAAGCTAATAATTGTTAAATTTTGAATTGAATGAAAAATTGAAGTACCCTGTAGTTTCTTTGGTTTCATCATTCTGTAAAATACATTTTCGATTTCATGCTGATTCCATAAAACTTGGAAATGTTATCATTAGCTTGACTTTTGTGTCTTTCAGATTGTATGATTTTCAGAGAGAAGGACATGCATTTTCTACTGTAGAAGATTTGATGAACGCCGTAGATTCTAGTTTAATTGACTTTTCTAAAAAATCAATTAAGACCTTAATGAAAGAAGAAGGATTTTCTGACAGATTTATTGATGAGTTTGTGATGGGAGCGATGCGTGCAAACTATGGACAGACAACTAACATCCAGGGACTTGTAGGTACGATGTTGTTAGGTCTCGTGTCAGTGTTATTTGCGGGACTGATTTTGATGTTTTTGGGGGACTGATTTTGGGCCGAAACCCCAGTCTGAATAATATATATTTTCCCCCTAAATTCATGAAAAATTCTCTTTCAGTAGAATTTGAGTTTTATTGAAAATATCTTTGTTAAAGTAATAATTATTATACTGTATGATAACTCTATGTCTGTAACCATGAAGGTTATAACCTATTGCTAATTAATTAAATGTTTGGAGGATATATGTACTGTCAAACCTTTGTTAGTGGCTACTTCCGAATAAAGTTCATTCTTCTACAAAACATAATTGAATTTTAAGAACGAAATGACCTCCAATTAAGGGCCATTTGATAATAAAAGCCACATTTTAATTTTTCCAAAGAGTGGCCGTTGTTCATAGGTTTGACTGCACATTGTCATGTTATTGTTCCCCTTCCCCCTCAAGATACAATTTTCCCCTTTCTAAGGACACTGCCACCTTTCCCTTAAAGTGAAAAAGAACCTGTTGGTGTATGGTTAAGAGATTAACAGCATTCTCTGAACCATACACCAACAGGTTCTTTTTCACTTTAAGGATCCGGACGGACTCACTCACTCACCAACTTGATCTGTAGTGTTTGAGTTATTTTGATAATTTCACCTGTGAAACACAAGTTGACATCAGGGCATGATGTGGTTAGTGAAATTTGAAACTTGATCTTGTTTGTCTACATGAAATGAAGATAATAGTGTAAAATATATAATTGTCAAAGGCTGTTGCGTGTCTGTATGTTAGTTAGTTAGTTAGTTAGTTAGTTAGTGAGTGAGTGAGTGAGTGAGTGAGTGAGTGAGTGAGTGAGTGAGTGAGTGAGTGAGTCCGTCCGGATCCTTTTCCGGGCTGTATCTCCCTTATGCATTGGCACTTTTTAAAATAACTTGGCTTAATTGTTAAACACCATGAGACGGTGTGCAGTGCGCAAAATCCAGGTATCTAGCTCAAAGGTCAAGGTCACACTTAGAGGTAAAACGTCAAAAATGAGCATTATAGACCTTGTCCGGGCTGTATCTCCCTTATGCATAGAAACTTTTTAAGATAACTTGGCATAATTGTTAAACACCATGAGGCGGTGTGCAGTGCGCAATATCCAGGTCTCTAGCTCAAAGGTCAAGGTCACACTTAGAGGTCAAACGTCAAAAACGAGCATTATAGACCTTGTCCGGGCTGTATCTCCCTTATGCATAGAAACTTTTTAAGATAACTTGGCATAATAGTTAAACACCATGAGATAGTGTGCAGTGCGCAAGATCCAGGTCTCTAGCTCAAAGGTCAAGGTCACACTTAGAGGTAAAACGTCAAAAATGAGCATTATAGACCTTGTCCGGGCTGTATCTCCCTTATGCATAGAAACTTTTTAAGATAACTTGGCATAATTGTTAAACACCATGAGGCGGTGTGCAGTGCGCAATATCCAGGTCTCTAGCTCAAAGGTCAAGGTCACACTTAGAGGTCAAACGTCAAAAACGAGCATTATAGACCTTGTCCGGGCTGTATCTCCCTTATGCATAGAAACTTTTTAAGATAACTTGGCATAGTTGTTAAACACCATGAGGCGGTGTGCAGTGCGCAATATCCAGGTCTCTAGCCCAAAGGTCAAGGTCACACTTAGAGGTCAAACGTCAAAAACGAGCATTATAGACCTTGTCCGGGCTGTATCTCCCTTATGCATAGAAACTTTTTAAGATAACTTGGCATAATTGTTAAACACCATGAGGCGGTGTGCAGTGCGCAATATCCAGGTCTCTAGCTCAAAGGTCAAGGTCACACTTAGAGGTCAAACGTCAAAAACGAGCATTATAGACCTTGTCCGGGCTGTATCTCCCTTATGCATAGAAACTTTTTAAGATAACTTGGCATAATAGTTAAACACCATGAGATAGTGTGCAGTGCGCAAGATCCAGGTCTCTAGCTGAAAGGTCAAGGTCACACTTAGAGGTCAAACGTCAAAAATGAGCATTATACACCTTGTCCGGGCTGTATCTCCCTTATGCATAGAAACTTTTTAAGATAACTTGGCATAATTGTTAAAAACCATGAGGCGGTGTGCAGTGCATAAGATCAAGGTCTCTAGCTCAAAGGTCAAGGTCACACTTAGAGGTCAAACATAAAAAATAATTATTATACACCTTGTCAGGGCTGTATCTCCCTTATGCATTGAATTATTTAAAAATGACTTGCCATCATACAATGCGACCATGTGTTTTGGGCAACACCCAGATTTTTATAGGTCAAAGGTCAAGATTACACATTCGGTCAAATATATTTTCCTTGTCTGGGCTGTAACTTCTGTTTACATTCAAGGATTTTTAAATAAATTGGTATAAAAGTTTACTTCAATGAAATGATGTGTCATGAATATCACCCATACTTGAAGTTCAAAGGTCAAGATCACAAGCTGGCTAAACAGGGGCTCGACATGTTGCCCTTGGGCTTCTAGTTTTGTATGCATATCAAGAACTTGGTACAACCTTTTTGCACTGATAGGCCTGGTTATATTATTGTTCAAATGTGATGTTATTTCTTATAATCAGGTCTGTCTGTTGTTTATTACAGGAGCTGTATCATTAGCTGGTGTAGAACCTGGACTGTGGAATGTTGTTGGAGGGAACTATCAGGTACCTCAGGGGTTGTTGAAGAAAGCAGGGGCCAACTTGATCAAAGGAAAGGTAAATGTAGAGACATTTATTTGAGGTGCACAGTTGTTGTTTTCTTCATTTTTAGGGTGTATTTTTAGCTCACATGTCACAAAGTGACAGGGTGAGCTTTTAGGATCAGTGTCTGTCCGGCGTTGTGCGTTGTCAAACTCTATGTTGTGAACACACTAGGGGGCCACATTTTTAGCTCAATTTTAGCAAAACTGGGTCAGAACGTTAATATCGACAAAATCTCGGACTAGTTCGATATTGGGCCATTTGGGGTCAAAAACTAGGTCACCAGGGCCAAATAAGGGAAAATCTTGTGAACACTTTAGAAATCACTGTTTTTGTTGGATCTTCATGAAACTTTGTCAGAATGTTTATTTTAATAATATGTAGGTCAAGTTTGATAATGGGTCATTTCCGGTCAAACACTAGGTCACTAGGGCAAATTGCTGGAAAACCTTGTGAACACTCTAAAAGTCACTGTTTTGATTTGATCATCATGAAACCTTGTCAGAATGTTTGTCTTTATAATATCTTGGACGAGTTCGAACATGGGTCATCTTAGGTCGCTAGGTCAAATCTTATGAAAAACCATGTTAACACTGTAGATTTCACAGTTATAATTGGATCTTCACCAAACTTTGTCAAATCGTTTGTTTTAATGATATAACGGTCAAGTACAAATATGGGTCATCTGGGGTCAATAACTACACCAGGTCAAGTCTTAGGAAAACTTTGTTAACACTGTAGATGTCACAGTTCTGATTGGATCTTCACCAAACCTTGTCAGAATGTTTGCCTCAATGATATGTGGTTCAAGGTTGAACATAGGTCAGATGGGGTCAAAAACAAGGTCAAATCTTAGGTAAAAATCTTGTTAAAGCTCTAAATGTCATGGTTTTAATTGAATCTTGGCCAAATCTTGTCAGATCGTTGGTCTTACTGATATTAAGGACAAGTTCAAATTTGGGTCAACTTGGGTCAAAAACTAGGTCATGAGGTCAAATCTTAGGAAAACCTTATTAACACTGTAGTTGTCAAATTTCTTCATCAAACCTTGTCAGAATGTTTGTCTTAATGATATGTAAGACAAATTCGAACATAGGCAGGCTGTCAACTGATTCCTATATTTCTATATTTTCCTATATTTTGGATCAAAATCCTATACTTTGAAAGACCTCCTATATTTCCCTTTATTTTGAAAAATATTCCTATATTTTTTAGTAAATTTGTCGCCAATAAATAAAGAGAGTTTAAATAATGCTTTGATACTGCTTTTGGCTTCTTCATTTTACTGGTAAGATAATTCTTATGTCTTCTACAGCATCACCATCCTTCAGATAATGCTGTTGTGCACTTCATGATGATGTGCTATGTAGCAGCCTTCTGCTGGATTGTGATGCTATTGAGGTGAATGGTTTCTACTGGCGGATTCTGTTGTAACAAGTCCCCGACCATAGATAGAAATGAAATATCATTCAATGAAATAGCAATCAAGTATTCTCACCAGAATGCACCATTTCACTTCTCCAAATCAAATTTGTTTGCGGGCCAGATCCCCCGCACCCCCTCAGCCCACTTCTAGGGTTCATAAATATCACGTCACCCTAAGCCTGAAATCCTGGATCCAACTCTGGTTTCAATAATGTACATATTTAAGACATTGATACACGTAGAAACCCTTAGTGTACACGTATTTGTTAGTGTATGTGCTTGCAAATGAAGCGATTTTCAGTTGGAAAACTCCTGTAGTTTGCCTCAAAAATATCCAAAAACTCCTGCATAGGTCATCTGGGGTCAAAAACTAGGTCACGAGGTCAAATCTTAGGAAAACCTTGTCTATGCTGTAGTTTTCATGGTTTTGATTGGATCTTCACCCAATTTTGTCAGAATGTTTGTCTTATTAGTTCTAACATGGGTTATCTGGGGTCAAAAACTAGGTCACCGGTTCAAAACAATATTTTAATGAGTGAACAGTGATTGTCATGTGAGCGATATAGGGCCATCTTGGCCCTCTTGTCCTGTATTGGAACATAAATGTTTTGTGTAAAAAAGTTTTGTTTCTAGTTACATGCTCATTACTGATAGAGGGTCGTGGGTGATAGAGGGTCGTGGGTGATAGAGGGTCGTGGGTCCAGCTACAGACCATGTCTCTTTATGTGAGAAAGTTGGCTGTTGCTTACATAGGATGGTAGTCCAGTACTGGTTCTTCCCAGGAACAATGTTTAGGTGAACTGTCCGCCTCATATGACTCTAACTGTTGAAAAGGGGTGTAAAACTCAAACAAACATTTTTTCTATGCTTTGGTTATATACTGCAAAAAACTTATGAAACATTGTGACAGAACACTGACTGAACATTCATGTAAGCATTTCTATAAAAAGAAATTTAAGAATTAAACTTACTTTAGCCACAAACTATCACATTAAATACCGTGAGCATTGTATTTATATTGATATTTATATTCTAGGTGACGACAATATCTTTATCAAGTGAAGATTCACCTCCAGTTTATCAATTAGATTATCTACCTGGTACATCAACAGATGTAGAAAACACAAAGTCTAAAGAATATGATATAATCATTATAGCCTCACCATTATACGAAGGATTGGCTGAAATTCAATTTGAAGATTTTCAAAATACGATATCACCAGTAGATAATGAATTCCATTTAACAGTTGCCACATTTATAGAAGGAAGCCCTAACAGTTCGTACTTCAAGATTGATTCTCTCGACGATTTACCAAATGCTTTTCTCACGTCAAATGAAAACGTTTCTTTCTGTTCTTTCAATAAACAGAAAGCAGTTTCAGGGGAGGCAACTGATACTCCTGTGTATAGAATGTTTTCAAACAAAGTACCAAATCTTGAAGAACTTAAAGAGATTGTACCGGAGTGGAAAGATTTACGTGTTGTTAACTGGATGGCATATCCTGAGTACTCTTCTAGTGTTAATTTGCCTTCATTTACATTACATGAACAGATGTATCATATTAATGCTATTGAGATGGCAGGCTCGGCAATGGAAATGAGTGCAATAGGTGCTAAAAACGTTGCTTTACTAGCTTATTATAGGTTCACAGGACAATATGATAAAATTGATGAAGTTATTAGCGCTAAACCAGATGATACAAAGTCTGAATTATGAGTATTGTTAATTTTACTCATATATTTGTTAAAACTGCCAAAGTTGTAATGGGAGTCAAATCCATTTTACAAGGAAAGAATGGTTAAATTGAATATTTAATGGTTTCATAATCAAATTAGAATATTTTTATGATAAAGATCATTTCTAATGTATTTTATGTATTTTATTAGATTGAAAAATATCCACCTGCTCAAAGTGCTCACTGTGCTACCACCTCAGTAAATTATATCTGACAAAAATGCTACATAAGTTTCAAAAAGTTACATTGTTTTCATTATCTTATAGTGTTTTCTCAAAGAAGTTTTAACAAAACTGTCTCTGTAATTTAACAAACATGATTGTTACAAGTTATCATAATTAAGTGTTGCCTAACATTTTATTCCACTATTTAATGACTCAAGCAGTGTTTTCTGAATTCAAACAGGCCTGCTAGCTTTCACAAAGAGTATTTTAGCATAGAAAAGAGGGAAACTATGCCTGACTATACATTAAAACTGTGGTCTGAGTTATCTTCCTTTTATTTCTATTATAGTTACTTATCAAATTTTACAGGTCATTTCAATGTTTAAATTTAGGTTCTTGGATATGATTCTTATCACATACAAACAATTATTCTGCTAATGATAGGACTGTCAGATATAGCTTTATACACTTCAAGACCACCAAATTTTAATCATTTATTTTAGGTCAAGTTTCGGCAGTATATAATTCATGCTTCAACTCGATGATTTAGATATTAACCTTTTTATGGTTTAAAAGTTGGTCTTAATAGCAATGTTTTACTGAAGAAGTTGGTTCACAAATTTGATGGCTTGATTTGCCCTAAAACTTCAAAAATCTGACAGTTAAAGATTGTATTCTGCATATTTCACCTGATTGAATTTTTACTACATAGTGTGCTAATCTTTTCTGGTCCATTTGAACAGGATTTTACATTTGTCAAATTGATCAGATTTGAAAAATACATAATTTCTAGTCAGTGCATGGAATTTTTTGTGCCATTTCTTTACAACATATTTATTGACAATACAATGTACATGTTCTACTTTTATCTTATTATTTTCATACATTAAGGAAGTATAAGACATGCACACTAAAGTTTAGTTCATAAATTAGATTGTAAAAGCAGGATCTAGTTAAGTACCCACTTACTTATTGTAGGAAAATGTTCAGCTGAAGTAATTACTTAGAAGTCAGCATCTCTAGATAATATTCTCATTGGATATAAAATAAAATATAAAAATTAAGAAACTATTAATATCATTCTAAGTCAAATAGAATACTGCATCTATACATCATATGTCAAAAGTGATAGAAGACGTAAATCAGTAAATCTTTTAAATACCACTTAGATATCCTAACAAAATGCTACAGCAGTAAACATTCTCTTTTAAAACAATTCTGTGAGACACTAAAACCTTAACTATAAACATTACATAACTACACATTCATGATGATTCATATGCACTTGTATATAGAGCTTTCCAGATAATTTCCATCCTTTATACGAAAATATACCTTTCCTATATTTTTCTGTATGCTTATTTCATGTTTCATACATGCTTCCTTTTACATTTCTTATGTTATATGCTTTTGGCTCTAAACCTTGTTACATGATATGAAATATTTGAGAAAATGAAAAAAAAAATGAAACCATGTGGTTTCACCAAAACAAAACATTTGTTTCAGTGGGTAAACATTCATTTTTCAACAATATTTCTGTTGTATCCAGCGGCCTGTTCAACTAACCAGTTTTCCTGGACTGTATTCAGAGCAGTACTAACTTACCCTTCTACAAGGAACCGGCAACTTCTCTCCTGGACTGTATTCAGACCAGTACTAACTTACCCTTCTACAAGGAACCGGCAACTTCTCTCCTGGACTGTATTCAGACCAGTACTAACTTACCCTTCTACAAGGAACCGGCAACTTCTCTCCTGGACTGTATTCAGACCAGTACTAACTTACCCTTCTACAAGGAACCGGCAACTTCTCTCCTGGACTGTATTCAGACCAGTACTAACTTACCCTTCTACAAGGAACCGGCAACTTCTCTCCTGGACTGTATTCAGACCAGTACTAACTTACCCTTCTACAAGGAACCGGCAACTTCTCTCCTGGACTGTATTCAGACCAGTACTAACTTACCCTTCTACAAGGAACCGGCAACTTTTCTCCTGGACTGTATTCAGACCAGTACTAACTTACCCTTCTACAAGGAACCGGCAACTTCTCTCCTGGACTGTATTCAGACCAGTACTAACTTACCCTTCTACAAGGAACCGGCAACTTCTCTCCTGGACTGTATTCGGACCAGTTCTAACTTACCCTTCTACAAGGAACCGGCAACTTCTCCGTATACGGAGAACCAACATTTTTGTCAAATTTTCGTAGAAGGGCATGATCGGACGTGAGCCAAGATTTAAGCCAGGATTGCCAGGTTACACATGTAGCACACTAAACCATGATGATTAACTATACACACACTAGCTTCACTAATACTGGTACACTGATCCTGTCTGGAGTCTTGTGATTGTTAACCCTTGTGGTCATTTATCATGATGTCCCAGGAACTGGAATATTTTTATTGAACTCTAATCTGAGAAAAGTATTTAACTCTAGACTTGGTTTCCTTCAATCAACTTGAATCAGATGATGAAACGAGAGCCACAAGTGGTACCAACGTTCGTCTGTTCACTACCTCAGTGAGATCTATCCACCTATAAAGTATCATGTTGCTACCTCTTATAGATTCAGAGTTTTTGCACAGAGGAGATGACGCAGTAATCACAATAGCTCGACTTTTTCTTTGACAACAGCAGCAAAAACGAGACAAATAATAAAACATCAAATCACAGCAAAGAAAACAAGACAAGAAGTTGATTTAGAAGATTTATTTTTTTATATCATTTAACATTTACAAGTTACTTTTTAACACAAGTGTACATTAAAACAATGTCCAAGAAATAACATTCATTGTCAGTCAAATATGTCTATCCAGTAAAGTAGAGTTAATATTACTTTTTAAAAGCCTTCGAAATTTTACTATGCACAACAAGAGATAATTTTACAGTTTGTTGAATGGCAATCTTTTAAATTAATATAACATAGAGACTGAAGTAAGTGCATAATAAGCAATACAACTGTAACATCTTGAAAATTTGAGAACAAAACAAAAATAATTGACATGCAACCCAGGCTTAGCACTGGCCCCGAGGTTATTAACTTGAGAACAGACTCCAAGCGAAAAAATCTCATTCTCTAAGTAGTATGGTTGAAAAGGTAGATTATAGTCTAAATGAATATATAGATCAATTATGCTGTCACTCCTATACATCAATAATATCATTATTGCTTAATCATATCTAAATGAAAATATCAAAATACAAGATGTGAGATATCAGCACAGAGAACGATCTTAAGTTTTATAACCTTAGGACCAGGACTAACAAACCTGTCTTAGGTAGAGTAACTCTCATTGGTAGAGTAACTCTGATTGGCTAATTATGAGACTTCCCTCAAATTTGACCAATGATAATGGTGCTTTCAAACATTTATGACACAGAAGATAGAGTTAATGACACAATGACTCTGGAATGAAGACTTCACAGATTTTATTTAATTAAATCAAGTCAGACAACTCTGCTGATGACAAGATAAAAACTCTGGAAGTGTAAACAAATAATGAAATTTGAAGAAAAAAAAGGTCACCACCTGTAAACAAATATATAAATGAAATGTTGAGAAAAAATAGATCCACACTAATCTATCTTACAATGTTGGAACTTTAAAACATTCAAAATATTAACATGAAATATGATTCATGATTTCTTGTCAGCTGATACAACACACACTTATTCCCAAACTCACCTACCATACAACGAACACTAACTAATGATGATGAAAAAATGAAATTGTGTAAGTTTCTGCATAAGTCAATGACAAATGAAATGAAAAATTGACAATGAAGGTGTTAATGATAACATGATTTGAAACAGAACGCTAGATGAACAGAACAGAATAGAATGGAATTATTCTGCAAAAATATGTCTTGATGGTTTAATACATTAATTATGTAGTAAATTTTTTAAGCCAGCAATAATTTATGTTAACACCACAAATCATCCACAACAATGATACACACTTGGTCACACTAAACATGTTATAAAGTTTTCAAGCACAATTCTGATTTAAAGCATACAAACAGTACCTAAATCACACACATATGAATGCAAACATTAGAAGAAACGAGATGTTTATCCACTGATGAGGGGTTCTGACATGTGAGGTAATGCATACATTAACACTAGTATCTTATTTTCATTTGAGGAGAAATAATCCAATACTGTAGATACATTTGGTTACTTTCATAAATCACAATGATTTCAGAATTGCTGAATCGTTACACAAAAAGCACATGCAATAGAGTTTTATATGAATGATATTTTGGAAAAACTGTTTATACTGAAGTATTGCTATATTGTTTCTGTTTAATGAATGATACACTGACAACATAATGTCTTAAACAGAGATTTGATTTAAGATTTAACAACATTTACATATTATATGGCTAAAAAATGTTAATGAGCTAAGAATGTATAAATTCATCATTAAAGACAAAAAATGAATGCATGAATTTACATTTAATCTGAATGATTATTTAGTGATCTCACACTAAAATCAAATTATGAAAAAATCACTCAAGACAGTTGTTTACCATTCCCTAATGTCACATGTTTAAAATTCGTGATAGATTTTGTGGAAAAATTACAAGCAAGTATAAAATGGGTCAGCCCTGATTTATGTAACATCATTATTTTATGATTAATAATATATGAGTCCACTGAGATATCATCGTGATGTATGGTCGAACAGTTTACATGCTATAAATCAATACAAGGAAACAATATCATAAAAATATTGGTCAAGTATCTTATTACACTCAAAGTAGCCGCAATGAACCAAAGTAACACATTCACTCTATTGTACAGAGTTGATAAAAAATCTAGGATTTTTTAAGCCATGTTTTTCAGGACATGATGACAGATACTGTGTTACTGTATATTCATGTTTTCTGTTATGTTCAGTCAAACACATGCCAAGTGAACAAACAATATTCAAGTCTGAATTACATAGAACTTATTATTTAAATATTTCCACTGATAACATGACTATCACTAATCTGATTCAGTAGCAAGGGGTTCAGCACTGGCTTCCCTTTTTGAGGGGCGGTCGGGAGAAACAGAGCCCATCTCTCTCTTGGGGGGTCTCTCTGGAGAATTGGCGCCATTTTGTTCAGCAGACCTTGATTTCGATCTTTCTTCACGTTCTTGACGAGGTGATTTTGACGATGAACGTTCACGTCGTGACTTTGAAGGACTTCTTGACCGACTTCTGCAAACATTAAATTTTTTTTATAAAAAACAAGTAACACGGCAGTGCCACGAAACCAGGTTTTCCAAGGCTTTAATACCACAGTACTCTAGAATTCTTCGCTAAGGCTTCATCAGCGGTTCAGTTTCCAGTGCTACTAATAAGTTAACACAGACCTTTAATCTACTGGCATAGAATGCAGTCCCAAGCTTGATTTCTATGTAAGCTACCTCCACACAAAATTTCATCGCAATGTCTAAATCCTTAATTAAGTTATTCACCGGAAACTGATTTTCTATTTTTAGAAACAGTGACCATGACGAAACTGACCTCAAATACAATTCCAAGCTAAGCTTTCATGCAAGGTTGTTAAATATCAGTTGAGTCAAGATTAGTCATTCCAAACTTAAGAAATTGACCGGAAACTGATTTCTATATTTAGTAACAGTGACCTTGACCCTAATGGCCCTTGATTCATACATAAGCATGGACTGGATGTAAGCTACCAACACACAAAATTTCATCACAATATCTCAATTCTTACTTGAGTTATTGACCAGAAACTGATTTTCTATTTTTAGTAACAGTGACCTTGACCTTACTGGACCTAGATGCAATTCAAAAGCATGGACTGCATGTAAGCTACCTACACACTAAATTTCATCGCAATATCTTAATCCTTGATTAAGTTATTCACTGAAAACTGATTTTCTATTTTTAGTACAGTGACCTTGACTCCACAGACCCCAAATACAATCCCAAGCTAGGTTTTGATTCAAGGATGCTAAATACCAAGTTTAGTCAACATTGGTCATTCCAAACTTAAGTTATTGACCGGACACTGATTTTCTATTTTTGGTAACAGTGACCTTGACCCAACAGACCCCAAATACAATCCCAGGCTAGATTTTGATTCAGGGATGCTAAATACCAAATTTAGTCAACATTGGTCATTCCAAACATAAGTTATTGACCGGACACTGATTTTCTATTTTTAGTAACAGTGACATTGACCCCACAGACCCCAAATACAATCCCAGGCTATGTTTTGATTCAAGGATCCTACATACCCAGTTTGGTCAAGATTGGTCAATCAGAACTTAAGTTATTGACCGGACACCGCCTGTTTGACGCCCGCCATTTTCGGCATTCTAATAACCAGGTTTCACTTTGTGAAAACCTGGTTAAAAATTCTCAACAACTGAATAACCTAATAACAGGTTGGACAATTAGGTGCACTTGTTTTAAACCAGTATGTAAGAGGAAAACTTGCTTCGAATTTGTAGAATTGCAAAGCATAGAAATTATTATGTTGGAATAGTGAAAACAATTTAAATCTCAAGACAAATTCTGTTTCTCGCCAGATGGATCATCAACAAATATCTTAAATGTCACTCTTGGTTACCTGCTTCTACTTTCTCCACGTCTTCTCCTCCTCCTATCGCGACTTCTGGATCTTGACCTGGACTTTCTACCCCTGGATCGTGACCTTGACCTATGACCTCTGGATCTTGACCTTGACACACTTCTTCTTGTACTTAAGTAGAAGACAAGAAACAATTAACATCATTTTATCTGACATGCTGGACATTTCTCTTAACTAAACCCTTAAAAGGGACCCAAACCTGAAAAACATGTAATGTCAATTCTATTTCCATCACATGACTGTATGCATAAAGATCAAAGATAACCAAAATGTGGGACTGCCAAGTAAAATTTCATGGACCCTGCAGTACCATTAAATATTCATTTAATGTATAAATTAATCATTTTATAAATGTGCTGAAAGTTGGTGTTACAATTTAGTAAATTGGCAAACTTTGATTTATACTTAACAGTCAAAGAAGAAATTAATGATGCTGTCATCATGTAACAAATGTACAATAAACATGGGGCTATCAACAGCATTAAGGGCCAGCAGCAACAAAGCGTTATCAGCAGCACAATTCATTCCCGGGTAACAGGTCAGGTATACTTTTTACAAAGAGGCTGATGGCATACAACCCAAAGGTGTGTCTAGAGAGGTAGACCAAAACTCAGGGAGGCACCAATTTTAAAAATTCAGATATGATATCTTTACCATGATGCCTTAAGAAACAGTTTCCTAAAGGGACTGACTTGTTTAAACTTGCGACACAAGGTTGCAGAAAAGGTCTGAAATACTTATGTCAAGCATCTATTAACGTTTTACATTCATTAATTAAACCAGAACAATTATGAAATAAACTGGTTATAAACATAGGAATTAAAGTCAGAATTTACTCAAGAGAAATTTTGCTACTTGACTTTTGAGCTTTAAAGAACCTACCGTTACCTGTAATAAATTGTGCTGACAGCATTAAGCTGGATAATTAAAGAATGGTAACATGCTTCAGACACCAGAAGTAGAAGATGGGGGAATAGGTGGGGAGTGAATAACTGTACAAATGTAACAAAATAAGCTGACTAAACAATTAACAAATGTTTGAAACCAGAAAAAGGGCCAAATAAATAAAACTGAAGAACAGAAACATGTGTCTTAGAGTAACTTTCATACCAAGTAATATGTATAACTAACTTTTGTTTGTTTGTTTAGGTGGGTTTATGTGAGTTTAATGTAGTTTTTCAACAAACTGTCAGTTATATAAGGTGGCCATTTTACCAAACAAGTATTCCTGGACAAGTTTCCACCAGTACTAACTTATTGTGCCAGAAGAAGCAGGCAAATTCACCGCATACGAAAAGTGACATTCTTATCCAATTTTCAAAGAAAGATATGAGCTAGATTCCAACCGTGAAGCACTGAACCACAGCAGTAGCCTTAAACTAATATAAATAAGTTTCAGCAGCTGAAGACGGAGATTTCATTTATATCTGTGAATGATTAGAAACAACAGACCATTTTTATTGTTGAACTAAATATAGAACTTCTTGCTCTTATAATGCAATAAAATTAAATAATTATTAAATCTTATAATAACTGTATTTTTATGACATTTGTTGTTAAACTACTAGCAGGTTTTATGTTTTGGTCTCGTTAATGTACATTTATTTATTTCATTGGATTTAATTCCATTTTAATATTATTTCAGCTATATCATGACAGGCAGTTATCCTAACCAGATTCACTAGATTTCATAACCCGTACTAACCACATTCTATCCTCAAGCTACTGCCAAGCTACTCCACATAATTCAGAGGTGGAGGACAATTTAACATAGGATGTAATATATATCTTCAGTCAATTTTTTCACGGACAGTGTGAGCCTCGCCAAGGGTTCAACTCTTGTTCAGTAAACCACTGAACTAACCAGACAACGGGACCCGTTGGTGTTAACATGGACACCATTTAATATAAATCTCACGATTAAAAAGTATGTTCACAAATCAGTCAATTACATTGTAATTAATCAATTAAGAAATAAATAGAAGCTGAAACAGGCACATTTTTTTACAGCGAACATTACATACAAAACAATTTCTCAATTGCAGTTTATAACAAAAATTTATGCAAAGCATGAAGCATACAGAATATAAACTGTTTGTTCAAAGAATAAAAATTAAACAAAAGATTAACCAAAACTTATCTGATAATAAGAGTGTTATAAGATCATGCAAATACACTGAATGATAAAATTAGAAGTTTTGAAGAGAAATGACCAAAAAAATTAATATTTACTTAACAGATCATACATGAAAAACATAATAAGGCTTTGGAAATTCATATTTAACAATTCAAATAGCAAAACTTAACATACACTACATGAAGACATTTTCAAGGACATTAGCTTGAAAGATGGTAAATGAAAAACAAAATTCAAAACTGAGGAACATATGTTTTCTTTAATTAGAGAGATGGGAATTTTAGGACAGATTTATCTCCGGGACAGAACAAGCTACAGAAATGTTAGATAAGCCTTATAGTTGATTATTGAAGAGTTTTTCATTAAAATTGAGCATAAAACAATTCATATTTAGTTCACCTTGTGAATTGGTATTCAAACAGTCTTCACAAATAACTTTTTTAAGCACCGGACATTCAGTCTTGTAAAGGTCTAAATTTAACCAGACTAAACCAGCTTTTACCGAACCAAATGTTATCCTGTCATTGCATGATCAAAATTTGCTTCCACAACATTTATCAAAGAATATAAATTTTTCCACATAAAATGATGGTGTTATAATAATTAATAGAAAATGTGTGTCAGACAAAAAAATGGACAAATCAATCATCAGTCATCAATACAGTGGACAAATGAATCATCAGTCATCAATACAGTGGACAAATCAATCATCAGTCATCAATAAAGAGATCAATCTGGACTAATAGATCTGCATTTATAAGATATTTCACAATTTTAAAATGATTCTCTTGCATGATTATATTCCATATAAAAGTATATAATACACAATGAAAGAAGAAGCTATAGAGGAATAATGCGTAACATTTATATTTCCTACATACACTAACCTGTATATACAAATAAATAAAATAATACAAAATCACATTACTTACCATTTAGATATAATACAATATGGTGATGTCATGGTTTACATACAATAATATCAAACACAAATAGTCTGAGTCAGTACCCTCTGTATGGCATTTTTTAAAACTCATTTGTTTTAAATACATACCTGTGCTGATATTACGATTTTGAATATCAAACAATATCACTTACAGCCAATAAAAACATCTGGCTGACAAATTCTCCCACAATGCCATTCCACTGATATAAGCCCTCATTTCATTGGCTCACATTTCCATCACAGACAGACAACCAACCAATCAGGGATGGTAATACTAACATTCACCACACACCATACCAATCTTTTCATTTTTAACCATAAACCACAAGCCTGATGAAAAATATCATAATTTGAAAAGTGAATAGAAAAAATCTTTTATAAAAAATACCTGTTTTTGCAAGGAATTTTTTTACTCTATCTTTTGAAGTTTTGATAGTAATTTACTTAATACCTATAAAACTTGCATAGCAATTTCAGAACCCATAATATTTTATCAAAGCAAATTACAGTCATTTTCTTTTTTTTAATTAATTTCATTATTACAGACATTATTTAGTGACATGCAAGGACAACTGCTATTTAAGAATTAACATCAAGTCGCAAGTCTTGATAACAAATGAATCTGACACTTGATTCTTTAAGTACACAGATTTTATATCAAGACAAAAAAAATGTGTAAAAATAAAAAAGTCATGTGCAGCTTAACTAAACATTTATAGATGTGCTTGTAAGAAAACGGAAGAACATTAGACATGACGTTATTAGTTAAATCGTGACCAATTATGCATAATAAATATTTCAATGTTCCAACATCATTTCTAACTATTAACAATTCTTTCGGTTACAATGACAACAAAACCTTCCCATCAATTTCAATTTACAAAATCCTTGAAAGTTTTAAATTATAACAGTTCAGTGTTTAAAAATATTTACATCTTTTATACCCTTCTCCCTGCAATATATAATACAGAACTCAACAAACAATAGTAAACCCTTATCATGTCACCACTTGCATGTGTTTGTATTTAAAGAACTTGATGATTACACATTATCAATTTATCATCATAGCAGAATTTCATAAATAAGAAACAAGAGCACCATGATGGCTCTATATCGCTCATCTTGTCAATTTGTGACAGGTGAGCTAAACAGCGCATGTTTAAATGAGACTAAAATACAACACTGAGCTTGAATCCAGGACATCTACACATCAATGATCATGTAACAGGTCTCAAATCTTAGCTGGTCCTATCAGGCTTAAATTAAAATTAAGTTTGTTTGCCCTTTACCGACCGACCCAAAAAAATCATGCCGACTATTACAAAATCTCGGAGAAATTTATTTTTATACAGTCGAAACTCGTTATATCGAAGTTCGTTGGACTTACCAAAATACTTCGATATAAACGAACTTCGATATAGGAATTTCGATACCCGTGTTTACATTTTAGAGCTAAAGTCAGTGTGTCGTAATAATAACGTAATCGTGTTATTTAGCGTACGGGATTGTAACGGGTTATACGAATACGGCATTTATACTGGTACTTATACGGGTACTTTCGATATATTTATTTTGCTATAGGGATACATTTCAAATATGCATAAGATAGTTTTAAATGTGCGTATAGCAGCATTAGTAATAATTTGTTTCATCAACGAAAAGTTTGTATCAGTTTTATAATCGTGAGAATGGACACTAACTTGTTTAAACTGCTGTCAATAATTAAATATCGATTATAAATTGTAAGTGTTTGTTTGCGGAAAAGGTGCGAACATTTCTTTTGTAAGTTGGCGACATAATTGGTTCGACATAGATGGTCACTTTATAGTTGAAAATATTTGGTTCGGACCGAAAATCTACTTCGATATATAAAAATATCGAGAACCACGAATTCGATATACGTGCGTTTTTTTAATATGTAATAAGAAGGATAAAAATCGGGACTATATCTTTACTTCGATATAAGCGGGATTTCGATATAAGCGATTTCGATATAATGAGTTTCGACTGTACTTGGAAAAATATACTTGTATACACTCAGTGCTTTCGATAAACATTTATTGTAGGTATCATTTGAAGAAATGAAGGAAAACAATAATGAGTGTTAAGGCACTGAGTACATGTTTATGGTTGTTTAAAGCACCCAATAAATGGTTTTATGGTAGCAGAATACATTAAATTAATATAGAATGCATCTAGGTAGAAGTCTAATTTCATGCTAGGTAAAGGTCAAATGTAGAAATAAAATAAAATGTTTTTCCTTCCTACCGACCCTCTTCTAAAATTCTGGGTCGGTAAAGGGCAAACAAATATTTTTTTATTTAGGCCTCATCTTTACTACATTTTTTCACAATTTAATAAATCAAGTAATTACATTACTATTTTCAAAATAAATCTATGAACATTTTCACCATGTCTAGGACTATCAGAAATGACAGTGTAATGTACAAGAACAGTGCAATTGACCAGCACTGTTGAGTGGTAAATGTCCCTGACTTGTTATCACTAGCCCCTTAAACTTTGAGTTCAAATCTTACTTGGGACAAAATTATGCATGTGAGAAAGCTGTCCAGCTAGCTTACAGAAGGTCAGTGATTCTATACTGGTGTAAAGCCATAGGTCAGTGATTCTATACTGGTGTAAGTCATAGGTCAGTGATTCTATACTGGTGTAACTCATAGGTCAGTGATTCTACACTGGTGTAAGTCATAGGTCAGTGATTCTATACTGGTGTAAGCCATGGGTCAGTGATTCTATACTGGTGTAAGTCATAGGTCAGTGATTCTACACTGGTGTAAGCCATGGGTCAGTGATTCTATACTGGTGTAAGCCATGGGTCAGTGATTCTATACTGGTGTAAGTCATGGGTCAGTGATTCTACACTTGTGTAAGCCATGGGTCAGTGATTCTATACTGGTGTAAGCTATGGGTCAGTGATTCTATACTGGTGTAGGTCATGGGTCAGTGATTCTACACTGGTGTAAGTCATGGGTCAGTGATTCTACACTGGTGTAAGTCATGGGTCAGTGATTCTACACTGGTGTAAGCCATGGGTCAGTGATTCTATACTGGTGTAACTCATAGGTCAGTGATTCTATACTGGTGTAAGCCATGGGTCAGTGATTCTATACTGATGTAAGTCATGGGTCAGTGATTCTACACTGGTGTAAGTCATAGGTCAGTGATTCTATACTGGTGTAAGCCATGGGTCAGTGATTCTATACTGGTGTAAGCCATGGGTCAGTGATTCTACACTGGTGTAAGCCATGGGTCAGTGATTCTACACTGGTGTAAGCCATGGGTCAGTGATTCTATACTGGTGTAAGCCATGGGTCAGTGATTCTATACTGGTGTAAGTCATGGGTCAGTGATTCTACACTGGTGTAAGTCATAGGTCAGTGATTCTATACTGGTGTAAGCCATGGGTCAGTGATTCTATACTGGTGTAAGCCATGGGTCAGTGATTCTATACTGATGTAAGCCATGGGTCAGTGATTTTACAATGGTGTACGCCATGGGTTTTCCTTCACTGTTTAAGCTAGAAGTTATCTAATAACCCTTCTTGTTGTTGTTATGTTATCCAGTGAGCAGAGTATAACATTGACAGGGTGCTCCCTAGACTTCAAACGTTAGGGGTCAAAATGACCCTTAACTGACAGAAATTTAAAGAGTCAACAAAAAAAATTAAATTTCCTACTAATGTAATTGTAAATTTGGCCCTTTGGTTCCAATTCTCAAGAGTCATAAGCTCAATTTTACAAATTTCAAGTCAAAATGCCATATCAACTCTATAGGATAAAGAAATAATCAGTAAGGTGAAAGTGTACATCTTTACTGATATGGTCTTCACTTATGACTTTTCAGATTGTCTCCAAATGGAAGGACTCACCAATGATAAAAATAATATGAAAATTGCTAATAATCTTCTTTTTATGTAAATTAAAATAACACATGTATGTTATTTTTTCAGAACATTTGAAGACCACATATAATGAATATACTTATATTAATTTTGTTGTTTTCTTATAAAAAAAAATAGTCTGACAACTCTCACTAAAATAAAAAAAATGAATAATTACTGAGCAGGTTTTTTTTTTATTATATAGCTGCAGTCTATAAAGAATGCCTTCCCCTATGAAAATTTCTTTGAGATCATGCAATTTTCCAAAATTCCCAATTTACTCCTTGAAATTTCATTCTCCGAACTGGTTTCAGATGAGAATTTTTTCCCCAAAAGAGGCTTCAACCTGCAGTTTCATCCTTATATCAAGGTCATGGGCGCCTTCCCCCAAACCCGCTCAGTGAAGTTTTCTCTTTTTTCATGGTAATGAAAGTCGTCAGTTTTGTCTGTCGCTGTTTAAATAATTGTATCATGCACAATACAGAACAAGAAACTGTAACACCAGTCAACTGATTTATACAAGATAGTATATATATAAAAATATGTGCAATAATCATAGACCTCAACCATCAGTGATGATAAAATACAAACAGAAAATATCCCCCAGAATGACAGATTCTGGATTTAACACCAAAATGGACCCGGAATCAACATGAACATACAGCATAACATTGTGTGCATGATAAAGAAAAAGATCTGGCCCAAAAATAGACCCAAAAGTTCATTAAAAATGCAACCATTCCTGAAACAGTACAATGTCCTATACAAATGCATACATGAACCATACAGAAAGGTGTTAAAATATCTGTTAAGTCAGGACACATTTTGGGATGATATACTTTAGGAGGAAAATTATAGCTGTAAAACAGTCTCTAGATTGTTATGTTACAAAACAAATTTTATTGATCATAAGAAATTAGAAAAGAAACAGACAACAAGCATGGTTGATAATTACAGTTGTAGTTTCTTGGAGTATTTCATGGGAATATTGCCCCCCCCCCCCCCCCCTCCATCAGAAAACTGTTTTATGCCTTTAATACATGGGTTATAATAAGGCAAGACTTTTAATCCTGAAAATTAGCCATGGTCTGTCACCAATATTCTTATCTAGATGCTTGTTAAACCCTTTTGTTAGTGAATACAAAATATTTTAGAAACACCACAGTAATCCAGATGTCTGAAGTTAGACCAAGTGTTACTGACATAGACAGTACAACTTAGACTTAGAGTGAACTTACTGAGAAAATATTGCGTGAAAATTGGCATGCATTACTTTCATACCAATTCAAATCGTCCCACAGCCCTGACTTAACTCCTCAAATTTACATTGATCTGAAAAGGACCCTGGGGTACTCCATTCAGAGAATACTCAAATAAAGATTGACTTCTTCCATTAAGCTAGCTTGATTTAAGGAGTGACTTTGTTAGTTGTTAAATCCTAACTAAAGGTAGTATATGAATATTTCACAATGTATCACTGTGTATCAATGAGGTGGCTTGGATCATCTCTACTGTAACAAAAGTTATGTTGTCATGACAATAAACAGGAACTGCTGTTTACCTCCTCTTTCTTTCACGGTTTCGTCTTCTCTGTCGCCATATTTCATCACAATCTCGTGAAAAGTGTCCCCTCTCCCCGCACTGATAGCATCTTAAACTGGCATCAAATCCACCACGTCGCCTTGCACCACCCCCTCGAACACGGGGACGGGCATATGAACACCGAATTCTTCCACCAGACAAAACTCTACAAAGAAATGAACAATACAGAGCACAAACTTTCATGGAAGTTCATTTTCTTATTTCATATTTGTAACATTACTTTGCAAACTAAACCTTTCAATACATGCATAGGTCCAGACATATAATAAAAAATTCTTCTAGTGTATAAACTTTGTTCCATTTTCCATAAAATAATATGCAAGTTTAACTTAATTTACTCATAATTTACACATAAACTCATAACTTCACTCATATTTTTTTATCTACAAAATCCAGTTTTAGTGACATGTCATGATTTGGATAATATTTTTTACCACTTATTATGACCAATCAGCATATTTACTCCACTAAATACCTTCAAACTGCATCCATGGAGACCCATTAAGAAGGTTAAACGTTAGTTTACTTACTCTCCATCCATTTGTCTGATTGCATTATCAGCATCTTCTTTATATTTGTACACAACAAAAGCAAAACATGGTGGATTCCTTGCTACCCAGACTTCTACAAGTGGACCAAACTTCTCAAATGCCTTTTCAATCTCACGTTTACTAGGATCAAGACCCAAGTCTGCAACGTGGACCCTATTATAGACAAGACTCTGCCTACAGTGATGTAAAATGTTGATATTGAAGGTTGGTAAATGAACATAGTGCAACATAAATCACAAAACAATATGAACATATACTATAGTGTACATAAAATTATGAAATCATTATTACTGTAGAACTTTAACATTGTTTGAACAGTTTCTAACACTTCACTTAAAATCTTTAAGTGATAAAAAGCAATCTGACAGAACATTTTTTCCTAAATTGAAAGGGAACTTAGCCTTTCATTTTGGGGAATTCAAGCGCAATCTTTTTACCAAATTTGGAGAAGGTTAGACAACTGAGTTAGAATAGCATTGAATTTTTGGGAATTTCTTGCCTCAAATTGGGAAAACAAGAGCCTTTTTGCAATTGGGAAGTCACCTAATTTCGGCCTCTGTTATAGAAGGAAAAAAGGCCCTGTCTGAGCTTCTGAGTAAATAAATCAGTTAATCCGCACACCTATGGAAAACTAGTTACAAATAATATTAAATGTGATACAGAGACAGAAAATGTTTTTCATGCAATTCAGTCAAATATGTGCTGCTCATTAAATGATGACTCATTAATTGACCATATATTAGCAGAGAAAGCTGGACACCATGAAAACAACTTTCAAAGATTAGAAGCAGATTAAGTAATCCACCTGTATTGGTCAGGTGATGAACTTCGGCTACGACTTCTACTTCTGCTGTAGCTACGACTACGCCGTCTTCCCCGACTTCTTGATCGTGACCTTGAACGTGAACGAGACCTTCCCATTTTACCTGAAAATTAATCTGCAACATAGTAGTTCCAAAGAGTGATGGGACATCAGTTGGAAATCATAATCAATCATCGGTTGGAGTCAGTTGAGGCATCCGATCCGTTTTTACCGATTATAATTGGTTCAAAATTCAAAATGTGTTGTTCATTATTCTGTTGTCTTTTTGATGTACAAAAAAGAAAAGGCCAGGTTTTTTTTTAGGAATGGGGAAGACGCTGGACGCTGGTGAAAAGGGGAAAAACACTCGAAAGAAGCAAATTTGGGGAAAAATCCCTGTATTTGTATTTTACCTATGTAGCTCGGTGCTCTAATCAATATAACCAGTCCACTGTTTACATGTAATATTATTTCGCGCAATAATATACGAAAGCTGACAGATTAATTAAAGCTCATCAACTCCGTACAATTAAGTTCTCAACACTTGTTGATTATAATTTCTGTCAACGCTAATTTTTCACACTTATCAGGTAATAATTTGTTCACAACAGCGCAATTAAATAATGTGTGAATAACGCTGTTATTGGCGAGAAATTAGTATCATGTTAAGAGTAAAGAGGCGACATCGCCAATCACGTGCTTATGGGATGTCAAATATACAACTCTGAACTGTAAGCACGTGTGTCGAAGAAACCAAATGGCATTTGACTTAGATTCACGAAAGAAATATTACACAGAAGTAATAAAAACAAGAGGGCCATAATGGCCCTATAAATGCTCACCAGGAGAAAAGGTCATTTGGAGATTAACATTGTTGAAGTTTTCTATATGAGTCTAACTCTAAGATCAAGTGACCCATCTGGGCCGTTTTTTATCCCATGGCCATTATATGAACAGATTTAAAAGAGGTCCATTAGACAAAGCTAGATACCAAATATCTTAGCTCTAGGCCTTGTGGTTTCGGAGAAGATTTTTTTTTAAATTTCCTATATAAAATAGAATAAACCCCAGGGCAGGGCTAATTTTGACCCTGGGGCCATAATTTGAACAAACTTGGTAGAGGTCAACTACACAATGCCACATACAAAATATCTTAGCTTTAGGCCTTGCGGTTTCGGAGAAGAAGATTTTTTAAATTTTCCTATATAAGTCTATATAAATCAAGTGACCCCTGGGGCGGGGCCAATTTTGACCCTAGGGCAAAAATTTGAAGAAACTTGGTAGAGGTCCACTGGACAATGCTATATGCCAAATATCTTAGCTTTAGGCCTTGTGGTTTCGGAGAAGAAGATTTTTTAAATTTTCCTATATAAAAAAGAATAAACCCCAGGGCAGAGCCAATTTTGACCCTAGGGCAATAATTTGAAGAAACTTGGTAGAGGTCCACTGGACAATGCTATATGCCAAATATCTTAGCTTTAGGCCTTGTGGTTTCGGAGAAGAAGTTTTTTTTTAATTTTCCTATATAAAATAGAATTAACCCCAGGGCAGGGCCAATTTTGACCCCGGGGCCATAATTTGAACAAACTTGGTAGAGGTCCACTAGACAATGCCACATACAAAATATCTAAGCTCTAGGCCTTGCGGCTTCGGTGAAGAAGATTTTTTTTATTTTCCTTTATAAGTCTATATAAATCAAGTGACCCCCGGGGCATGGCCAATTTTGACCCTAGGGCAATAATTTGAACAAACTTGGTAGAGGTCCACTAGACTATGCTACACACCAAATATCTCAGCTCTAGGCCCTGTGGTTTCAGACAAGAAGATTTTTTAAGTTTTTTCAATTTGTTGCCATAGCAACCAGAATTTTTAATGAAATTTAATTTTTTGAACAACTTTGAAAGGGGACCACCCAAGGATCATTCCAGCAAAGTTTGGTTGCAATCGGCATAGAGGTGTAGGAGGAGATGTTGTTTTTAGTAAACATGGACGCCACGTATTCGTAACGATGCACGATGGACGCAGGACGATCACAAAAGCTCACCCTGAGCCCATTCGTGCTCTGGTGAGCTAAAAAAGCATTATTTTTTTAGTAAAAAAAATTTTTGGACCGGCGAATTTTTGTCGGGTCGGCCGGAAGCAGCAAACAAACAATCTTTTAATTTAGGCCTTATGAAAATGTTACATCGATCATTGATATCAACAAGCTTCTACTAGTAGCTAATCGATGTTTTCCGATCATTGGGTACATCACTTTATTCACTAGTTCCCAACATCATAAACAATTTGGATTGACTTAATATTGGTTACCATTCGACTTATACATATTCTTGCATTTATTGTATCATCTGTTGGAGAGGTAGGTAAATTTTCATAAAGGTGACTTCATTTGATTTTGAGGTATTATTTTATGTTAGGGACAGAGGAACAAAAATGGCCGTAACCCTCTTAACTGACGGTAATTTTTATTTTAATTCACCTGTAAATGTCTTAATTGATATACAAAAGAATGACAGTATTTAAAATACAATCCTTAAATCCAGAATGTGCTTTAAGATTAACTAAAACTAAGTACCAAATAAGTCTTAGGGTCAAAAAGTCTGAATCCATTAACCAAGAATTCTAACTTCGAATTGAAGTGTGATGCAAGTTTTAATGAATTTGTAGTAAATGTAGGATATTGCCATTAATATTGGCCACTTTCAACAGCCTTGCTATTGAGTTAACCCTTCAGTGTCGTGGTTGAGTTTGTTTGGGTCTTACGCCCCTTCAGGGCTCGACACTTAACTTATCGTCCATGGTGGATCAGAGGACCACCAGATTTGAAACATGCTGGTCCATCAGAATTTCAGGTGGTCCTTCCACCTATTAACTTGTTATTTATTTACAGTAAAATATTGATACTCCTAGAATTTTCAGTGGTCCATTTGGACCATTTAAATTCCATGAGTTAATGGTCCTGCACTAAAACCACTGGTCTCGGACCAGTGTTAGTGTCAAGCCCTCATAAGAGGCGGACAGTTCACCTAACCATTATTCCTGTGAAGAACCAGTACTAGACTCACATCCTCCGTAAGCAACTGTCTACTTTCTAACATAAAGAGACATGGTCGGTAGCTGGGATCAAACCCACGACCTTCTATCAGTGACTCAGTGAGTGAGATGTTACAGTGAACGAGTGATTTGAAGTCAGCAACCTTAACCACTCCACCACGGAGTTGGATCTGTCATGGTAGTGTCCGCCTTCTGTGCTAATGGTCCTGAGTTCAACCCAGGGTGAAGACCATAGATTATTCTAGCTCCTAATTTACTTAAACTTTAGACCGACTAGTTTAGTCTCATAATATTTATTTCAGAAATTCTTCATGTTTTCTGAACGACTTAGTTTCTTCACCTAATGGCAAGGAGAAAATAAGGCAACTGAAAATGAAATAATTTACTTTCTTCTCACTTATTTGAACATAAGACGTGATTATTTCGCCGAAGTCACTTTAATTATGCAAAATGCCCAAATAGTAATCACGTGGTATTCAACGTTCCACTTACGAACGATCGGTAATATTTCAAAAAACGCTATCATATAAAAACTTGATCTTCATCAGAAATGTATGTTAGTTTACAAACATATTAATTGGCATCATGTGCATAAATTATTTAGAATCAATAAACTACTTACCTATATTTAATTGAGTTATTTGTGGATTTTTCTTCGGATTTGTTTTCAAGATGTCGATCGATTGCGCTGTGTTTGATTGACAACACGTGTCGCTACTTGATAACATGTTCTCGAATTTAATCGAGTGACAGTATATAAAGCGCCGACTGGTTACTAGCGCCGAGTATGTCGTAGCAGGGACACAATCATGTCCTGGTCGTAGGAACTAGATGGAGAACTTCAAGCATTCGCGATTAATTCATTACTTTCAAGGGCCGTATGGGGACTAGAGCGGCTTAATTACGTATATTAACGTTATATATATACACGTATACCTGGTTAATTAGTAATTAACATATACGTATCTGGTGTAACTGATCCCCCGTTGTCAAACAAAATTTAAAACTATCCCCCAGGTCCGATCTGTTATTGTTTCATCCTGACCTGACTTCTACAACTTGACACTCTAATAGAAATTTGAAAGACCCTGAACTGGACCAATGACAAATAAACGTTATTCCATTTCAGAATAATTCCGGGACCAACTGTGTTTCTCAAAGATTGGCTGTCTCTCTCTCTTTAATCGATCATTTAATTAACAGTTCAAAAAAGCTTTTTTTCAGAAAATATGGCATGCAATAGTGAAGCCGTCCCATGTGACTGTATATACGTTGTTGATTACGTTTGTTGGCGAAAACGGACATTTAATTTATATATATGTCGTAATAAATTCTATAGAGTTCAGCAATTTATAAATGGGGAAAATCTTTTACATAATTTTATATATATTAATTACTCGTATAAGTAAAACATATATGGCACTAGCTGTCAAAGCAGAGGCGCTCCCTAAAAGTCCCCGTACATAGATAGAAATTAAATTTATATGGTCCCGCACGCCCCGTTACCTACTTCTTTAGACATAACGCCCCACCCCAACCTGAAATCCTGGATCCGCCCTTGCAAAGCATATACTCATTTTAATTTGAAATGCATTTCACGGCTGACTTCATACTCACATTTGAATTTGAGCAAACTGATCTCAGTTACTAATGCTCTAGGAAATATATAAGTGTATTGTTTTTATGTTGCAAGTATGGTATATATATATATACGTACATAAATGTATGTATACTGTCGTGTATCAGTTTGATTATCCTTCTGTGGTACATGTTCTATTCATCAACTGTTGGGTCACTTTGTATGGACGCTGAACGATCACCATGGTGTAAAACAGACATTCAAGAAAAGATTGTCAGAATTATCCAGATATTTTGGTTCCTTTGATATGTCGCAGAGAAACGGATCTACGGAGGTGATTTTACATCGTTTTTAAACGTCCAGTACTTCGATCTGAACCAGGATTCTTATTGACACATTCTCGTATAAATATGAAGATAATATGAGAATGGTAATACAAGCTAGCGTGCTGATATAAGTAGGCTGTTATTAGCATGTATGTGAGCGTGCAGTTCTAAGCATACTAGGTCCATTCTCACACAACTTGGACAATTGGGTAAAAAAAAAACGATTTTTCTGTACTCCCAGAACTTACTCATTTCCTTAGCATCATATCAGGATACATATAAACTACTGATTTCCAAAATTTTACCAGCAAAATATTAACAGTTTTCGAGATTCGTATGTTTAATTGGTCTTGTTGCTGTATTTTTTACTGCATTTTTAAACAGTACCCATGATAGTTCGATGTTATATAACTATGAATTGGTATAACTTTTGTACAAGTAACCAATAAATATCTGTGCAAAATAGGATAAAATATGATATAAGCTCGCGATTTCCCCCCTTGAGTGTGGAATACTTGGATTATGTCATGCTTTTTGAAAATATATTAATAATTTTTACTTCATTTTTGAAAAACTTTGTAATAAGTTGTGAAATAAAATCAATTTAAAGAAGATAAATGTATTTGAACTATTTAATCGAAACAAGTATAAGCTTACGATGGTGAAAGCGAATATATTACTCGTCAGACAAACTGATTGAACTTATCACACGAATGAAATGTTGTCCCGTTGATTATTCAAGAGTTGTCCCGTAGATTATAATTCTTTGCGAATTGGACTTCGCCATAATGCAAATACGAACATGCATGGTTGCGAATATAATAGTATATGCATCAATTCGATAACTAACCAACATGGCTGAAAATTCATAGGTTTGTTGTACGTAATCAACGGGACAACTCTTGAATAATCAACGGGACAACTGCATTTTTCCGTTCCACTTAAATGTGTTATCAGTTTTGCTCGATATGTTACGGGGATACTAAACGCAAGACAATGCAAAATACTTATATACATCTTTTTTATACTTTAAGTGCAGTTTGTATTAATATTGAACAATTATATTTTACAAAGATGTAAATACTGACCTGCATCGAATATGATTGCGTGCTAAATGCACTCTACACATCTAGTCAGACATTATTACACCAAATTTACTTGTGTATTTGAATTCTGCATGCTGTCCGAACATATTTAGAAATTAATAAATGTGCATAAATACTAAACAAATTGTTACTGTTATTATCAAAATGTTAGTCCAATAAAAAATCAACGGGACAATCACTACGTAATCAACGAGGCCTTCATTACATAGCACAGAAAACGTCTATGAGACTTTATGAAATAGGGCAGTGGCTTGAAAACGGTATATTAATAAGTCAACAAGCAAAATCAGTAACAGCTTATAAATTATAAGCTATTCACCACTTTAGACGATATCAACCCTTATACTCGCCTCAAAAAAAGAAGTTTAGGCGGATGTGTTTTTACCCGTTTTTTTCTGAAATCGATGGCAGACGACAATTATAAACATATGGTTGACGTTTTGAAGCATACATGAGCCCAAATGTATATTATAGCGGCAAGAATGTGCAAGATTTAGTCCTATCCTGACAGTGTGTGTCCCGTTGCTTACGTCCCGTTGCTTATGTTAATTTCAAATTTCTAGATTCTAACACAGCAAAATCGAATATTTTTTACACGTATGAAGAAAAGTTTCTGCAATACCTTGGTGGGGAATATAGCTCGTCATGTAAAGCTTTTATACCATCTTTATATGCAATGATATGCATTTCAATTCAGTTTTTGCTACGGACTCGTTGATTATTGCATCAAAATTACGGTAGTAAATTCGGATTTCATGACCTATCCTTTGTTCTCGTATAATACGTAGATATAAATTGAAACCAACATTCATTTTATTACATTTTACGAATTCAAAAAGCACATTAACTATGTCAAAAGTTATTCTTTTGTACATTAAGACTCGAGTGTTAAATGTTGTCCCGTTGATTTCGATAATTTGGAGACACGACCCAAAATGTGTGCATTTTCGTTAATTGATAGATTTTTAAAAAACAAATAGTTCAGCTGGCTGGCACTCATTACTAACTACGAAATATATTCGGTACTGTGCTGGAATTATGTCGTAGCTGTTTTACAGGATGGATTTTATTTTGTATTATGTACCTGGAGACACAGCATTTTAGACGCACCTGCGTAACTATTCCTTCTTAATATAGACCAAAACAGCTATTTATTCACCAAAATGTAAGCTCATTTTTAAGTATTCATATTAATTGTTCACATGAAACAAAGTGTTAACTTTTTTCCTTTTCATTGAAAATCGTCATCATTTTCTATACTGAGGACATCAATTGTCCAAGTTGTGTGAGAATGGGCCACTAGCTGTTGTGTCAGCCTGCTTATGTGAGGTCAACCATGCACGCGGGAGCATGATGGCGTCAACATGCTTAGTTAAGCATGTGGAAATGTACACATGTTACAATAGAACACCTAGCTCTCAATTGATACTTGCAAACTACTGAAGTACATTAAATAGTATTCCTAGTGGTGTAGCGATATAACGGTATATACTTGTATATTGCGATACAGCGTCGGGCCGATACGTACCACGGTACGATATCCATGTACCGCGATATTTTCTTTAATAATTGAGCACATTGAACTAAATGAATGCAGACACATTTTTTTAATGTTGTTTTGAACCATCAAAGACCGATTCATCCCTTTTAATAACAAATTATTGATTATTTGCAGTTCTCAAATAGTGTAAAACTGATTGTTTATTTTTTTATCTTTTGATACTGGTAATTAAGCCATCTACAGGTTACACTATATGAACTACCTTATAAAGTTATATCTCTAAGTACATTTTTGTAGTAATTAGTCCAGTCATCATAATTTTTTGGGGGAATTAATTAGTACATAAGCCATTTTTGGTATGTTGGTTCAGTGTGTGGTGAATAACACCCAGAAAAAAGTCCCCAAGAATCCCATGGTGCAAAAGCGATATTTTTGGGCTAAAAGTTGAAAAAAATAATTAAAACTGGGAATTTCAGGAATCGACGTATAACTCAAAAACTATTTGGCCAAATGAGTTTTAATTTTCCAAGATGATGTGTATTGATAAAATACATCATTTTGATTTAGTTTTAATCTCGAGTCGCATCCAAAATGGCCGCCATAATCCAAAATGGCCGCCGAAATGTCGTTTTTACTGTTTAAATCCAAATTTGACTGATTGCCTCTTATATCAGTCATTCTAATTTCAAATGTAAAAAAAATAAAGATTACTTTTATCTTATTTATGATGAATTTGTTTTTTTTTAATAGTGAAAAGCACAGAATGTAATTTTGGGCATGAACTGTATAAAAACTCGAATATGACATTCTAGAGCACAATATTTGTTCAAGTTCAGAATTATGCCCAAGACACTTATAACTTTAGATATTGATGAATATTAACAACTTTTGTATTTTAATGAACTTGATTATTCATTACATAAATCCAATATGGCCGCTCCAAACAAAAATTGCCGCCAAATTGTTTTACGGTTTAATTCCCAATTCGACTATTTTGTCATATTCTAATTACAAATGTAAGAAGAAAAGAAATTACTTTTATCTTATTTGTGATGAATTTCTTTTTAAAAAGTAAATATTGAACTTTTAGAGCTCACAATGCAATTTTGGTCATAAACTGTGTAAAACACAAAAAGGACATTCTAGAACCACTATAATTATTCAACTTTAGAATTATGCCTAAGACATTTTTAACCTTTGATATTGATAAATACTGAGAACTTTTGTATATTTTAATGTTGACTGTGCATGATACAAATCCAATATGGCTGCTAAATTTAGAGTCGATAGGTCATACAACAAAAGTAAACAATTAATTAGACAATAATGAAAGATGCCAATGCAAAGACCTATCTACATCCTACAATGGTTCCTTCTCTTCACTTTAATCTTTTCTGATTAGTTCTCAGATGAAGATTTTTTTCCGAACGATGTAGCTAGTGTCTCTTCCTGAGGGTAGGTAGTCTGTATCATTGTTGTCAACAGACAAATGCTTAATTAGAGATAAGCTGTCTCCATTGACTTTGTGGACCATACCTACGTTTTTCTAATCGAGGTTATATTATTCAGTTTTGAGACAAAGTCTCCCAATTTTTTTAGTAATTTTCGAGGTTTTGATCTTGATATACAAAAGGATTTAAGATTTTGATCAGTTAGTCTCAGATTGCATTTCCTTAGGGCTTCCTTGAGTGTTTAGGTAGCCCCTATACAGTCATCATTATACCATACATTTGTAGTTTGTCACGGCTTCTAGTGTTTGTGGAGGTCAGAGGCATTGAGCCTTCAGCTGTCTCTATGGGCAATGAAGTAACATATCCTCACTATTGTCTAACTTTTCATAAATAATCATAAGTCTGGTCTCAAAGAAGTTTTTTTTCAAATACGCTATTGCTAGCTTCCGCAGTTTGGATTGGTCTTAGACAGACGGACATGTTGATGAAATAAGATCGGAAAGTGGTCACTTCCACAAGTGTCATCTCCAACTTTCTATGTAAAAGTCTCTTACTGCAACGTTAGGCTACACAAAGATAAACACAATTCAGACACACAAGACCTGGGATGAGAGAAAAACTTAATATCTCTTCCAAAAACCAAGAGAAGTACATGTACAATTAATTCCTCTGATCCAGACAAAGTTCATTATCAATAAAAATTATTAATTTCTTAAATGCCCATTCATACTCTCTCTCTTTTACTTGATACGTTTAATAATGTATGGGAATCGGATGAACTCCCTTCTTCCAAGCATTGCTAATTCCTATTCCTAAGCTTGGCTTTCTAATGATCATCACCCAATAACTTTTACCAGTTGTATCTGTAAAGCACTTGAAAGAATAGTGAACAAGGGACCTGTTTGGTTCTTTGAATCTATCAACCTTATTGTGAATGTACATAGTGTTTTTCGTCACCAATGTGGTACAGTTGACTGTGCGCTTTAAGACTTCTAAGAGAGGCCTTTATAAACAAAGATCATTCAGTGGCTGTATTTTTCGTCTTTAAAAGTGCCTGTGGCACTATCTGGAATTATGGCATATCAAATGATCATCATGGTTTTGGTCTCAGATGCAACCTTCCATTTTTTTATTGTGGCTTTCTTCCGTGTCCAAGTGGGAAACACTCTTTCAGATCAACCCACACAATAAATGGGTGTGCTGCAGGGCTGTATCCTGTGGGTCACCCCATTTAGTATCAAAATTAATAGTGAAGTTGAAGTTTTAAATCCGGGAGTAGACTGCTCCCTTTATGTAGATGTTATACTTGAATCCTTTGATGTTTTGAGTCTCAAAACAAAAACCTCGTTAAAAGACCGCTCCATCAATGATATACTTGATATGAAACTATGTCGGTTCAAAATGGTTTCACCGTTTCAATACATTTCTACATGCATCCGAAACTATATGTCTTAATATGGGCATCATACCAATTCAGGTTGTACCAGACTAATTATCTAGGGGTTATATTTGACTCCAGACTTACATTTATATTAGTCATATTAAATCACTCAAAAAGTAATTGGTGGAAGACTCAATACCTCCTGAAAGTTGTCACTGACTGAGGATCTAACAGAAAAGTACTAATACGTTTATATCGGTCTCTTATCCATGCAGAACTGGACTACGGATCCATTGTATATGGACCAACCTGGAAATCACATATAATAGTCCTTGAATCACTACATATTAATGGTTAAAGACCTGTCCCTGGAGTCTCAATGTTGAGGCAAATGAAATACAAGTACTAAATACATGTATACCTTTTTTAACAACAAAAAACAACACTTGCCGCTCATTATAAATTTGTATTTTAAAACCAAAATTAAATTTCTTTAACGCTACATACCAAGTTGTTAATTACACTTTATCAAAATAATCTTTCAATGTAATTCCACCACTTGGCACTTTCCAAACCAAATACCAAGAACGAAAGAAACATACCACACATCAACCCATTTAATCTGATGTTATATAATCCGATTCACTATAATATAATACAATGTAAATGAGATTAGTCTCACACACTCTTATTTTTTGTCACTACATATCAATTGCAACTATTTCATTTTACATTTTTAGGTGCGCTTCATTTCTTATTAACTTGAATATTAGCCTTTTACCAATCTGATAACATACTTCTTGACGTTCTCTTACTAGTATTTAATTTCGCCTTACATGACTTATGTTGTCGATGCGCCGTAAAACAACATTAAACATTGCATTTCCAACAGTAAAATTAATATAAGGATTCATTGTGATAGAAAAACAACATTGTAATAAAAAGTAATCACATAAAAATCACAGCCACCAACATATTCATTGTACATTATAACTACTAACCTCCACAAAAAATGCGTCTGAAACAAAAGAAGTCCAATACATTTTTGCTATCTAGAATTACTTCTTAATTACTAAAGTACCAAATCTATGTTTTTGGAAGGTGCTACTTTCCTACATCATCATATTAAAAAAGAGTTACACTCGGCCCAATAACAGGACAGAAAATAGTACCACTTGTTGTATACGTATACATTGTAGAGTGAGACTTTTGATCAAAGCTGGAGATATTACTGCAGAAATATTATGTTATGGCAACTTAAACTGTAAAACTTATAAAACTTGTAAGTATAATAATTAAGTATTCAAGCGCACAAAAGTTGCTTTCATGAACTGTTGAGGTAACAAGATTTACTGATATTGAAAATAGTTTTATTCACTACTTAAAGGTGGTGACTTACGCCATGTCGTATGAGTTTCCGCGTTTTCGCCACGAAAATACGACAAAGTTGACTTTCCGTCAGTACTTCCAGTACTTATATTAATCTTTGTAATGTAAATTACTAAAGTTATATTGATTGAAACCTTCCAATGCTAAAATACTAGAAAAAGCTATAAACTTGACAGTTTTTTATTGCAGAAAATGTTTTTATACGACAAATTCAAAATTTAATCTTAAACCGAATAAAGTTTGGGCGGCCATATTGGATTATGGCGGCCATCTTGGATTCTAAGCCGATATAAAAAACATTCAAAAAGATGCTGTTGATAAATCTTTATCAGTACAGAAGATTTAAGACGTCAGGAATGAACTGTTTTTGAGTTATACAAGGATTCCAGAAATTCGCAGTTTTACTCATTTTTTCCATCTTTTAGCCCAAAAATCTCGCTTTTGCACCATAGGATTCTTGGGGACTTTTTCTGGTCATTCTCTATCACATAAAGAACCAATATACCAAAAATGGCTTATGTACTAATTTATTCCCCAAAAGGCCAATTTTGAACTTTAGATGACTGGTCTATAATGGGTCAACACTTGAGTTGACATGCAGTGACTTTAAATAGTTTTATTGTTTATTTCATTACTTCTCTGTATTGCAATACGTACTAGTATTGCAATATGGGTAGCCTGCTTATGTGAGGTCAACCAATATATCGCAATACGGGTTATGCCATATCGTTGCACCCCAAATTATTGCCTTTGTATTTTTAAGTAAAAAGATTAAGTTACTCTTATTAAAATTAATTTACTGTTGCATATATATTTTGTGAGTAACTCAAAATGATTTTAAATAATTCGTTACTTGTTCTTCTAACGTTTCGTGTCGTTTATGTTGTTTTGTGTCAATCATGATCATTTAAGAGTGTTGTTTGTATTGTAACATATCTGGTCTGCTTGTGTAGATACTGGACTAACCGAACCTGGATTTTCTGACCTTAATCAGTTTAATTAAAGGAGACAACTTTATGGGGAAAAGTCTTTGAAATTCTTCAGGGATGCAGATTTTGTTTAAAATAAGAAACAAAATAATACTTTATGGTATCAAAATGATTTTATTTTGTGTATAATCAAATATAAAACACTTGATAAAAATACAAAAAAAAAAAAATTCAAAAAGCAACATTGAACCTTACAGACTCGTTACACTTTCATGTCATTTAAAGAACAAACTTCTCAGTACGGTTTAGAAAATATCTTCATAACAAAATCATAACCGAATTTATTGAATGCTATTGGAACTCAATGTCCTTTGAACGCTATATGTAGTATCGTTCAGTATAAACAATTTATTGGTTTGGGTTCATATACAAATCCTCCAGACACTCAAATAAATATCACAGACCCATGGACGGAATACAAATATAAGAGAAAATAACACAACTAAAGAAAAACAGATTCTAAACACATAAAACAATTGAAATGAAATGCTCTAGTTTCATGAAATCAAAGGTATCAAATTCAACAGAATTTCTCACCATATCATTACAATAAACTACAAGTTATACAAAGAAATCCATTGCATGCAACTTCTATTGTAATGCTATGTTTCCAACTATCACAGAAATGTAATAAATAACAAATACAAAATGTATACAATAATACTGAATAAATATATAAAATCATTAATTAAATAAGTACATGTATATAACTAAAAGCGATAGTTCATTGACTGACAGGATATCTATGTGGTTTGTATTCATCATTATGTCCTATGTTTCAGGACTTTCATCTTTCTGGAGTTACTAGATCTAAATATCATCATCCTCATCTTCCTCTTCATCTGATGTATCACCTGTTGTTTCTCCAAATAAATCTTCGTGTTCTTTGTCTTCTATTGATTTAATGTCTCTGCCCATTATTTTCAGAACAATTAACTCGGGAAATTCATGTACCCCTAAAGTGATTAATTGACCGCTCATAACTACATTGACACATTCAATACGCGTATCTGGTGTGAAAACAGCCAACAGAACAGCGGCTTCTAAGTCCCACACTGAGATATCACTGGCGAATACACAAGCTCGCTTACCATTGTTGAAAGTAAATATTTTACTATCAACAGTGAACTCAAGACTTCCAGCTTTTATCTTCCGAACAGTTTCTGTTTTCTTGTTAGTGTCCCATATTCTTAGTTCTTTGTTTGACTTCCCGAAAACAACCCGAGAACCATCATCTGTAATAGCAATGGCAAGGACATCTGACTCATTTTTCAGGCGTGTCTTCACCTGCCCCGCAACAGTGTCCCACAATGTAACATAACTGACCTTTGACGATTCATCGTAATTTGCGTGAACCAAACAGCTTCCATCATAATTCAATGCAGCAACATGAAGAAACAACATTGAATGTTCATTTTGTAAGGTTTGTACATGCATCTTTTCTGACAGGTTAAACACAGCAATGTGATGCGCGAAGAATGATGCTACTATCACATTCAGGTCTCCGCTTATAATGAATTGTTCAATTCCATTTGCTTTCTCTCTGTGAATTTCTTCAAGGGCCCTCTTTTCTTCCTCCCTTGCTTTTTCTCGTCGCTGCTGTTTAGCCGAGTAACTTTCAGTTCTTCGGTCCCATGGAGTCATTTTAGCTGTGCTGGCTCTCAGATGAAGCGAATTCTGTACATCTGTCTCTTTAACGGAAACCCTGATGTCGGCATCGCTATATTGAGGTTTTATTCTATACAGTTCCTTTCCATTTGCTAGACTCCATACGATATAATGATTTCTAGTTTCCGCTGGGCCAAGTAATCTGTCGTCATCCAATGTGACATACTCATGTGACGGGGATGGCACAATAAAACATTGGGTGATTTTCTTAATGTAGCGTTTGGCTTTCAGGTCGTATTTTAATATCGTCTTGAAGACTGGCTTCGATTCTTTCAGACCTTTTTCGGTCAGGATATACACCGTTGTATTTCTTATGAGAACTACATCAGACGACTCAGACAAATTCCTTTCTATCCGGACAGCACTTGCAAGACACTTAGCTTTAGCTACATTCCAAATACTGATAGGTCCATGGTTGACTTGTCTGGCAATGGCATACCTTGGGTTGTCTTTCATTGGATGTATCTCAGCAACACCAAGGGCTTTCTTAAGTTTTGGCATCGGTTGGTTGATAAACTTGCTGATATTCCAAATTTTCAGCGTGCTGTCACCTTTCTGGGCAGTCAGACAAAATCGGAAGTCCGCGCATGCACCAACAGAAGAAACTCCAGAATGTTTTGCTAAATGTTTATGATCTTCAGTTTCTAGATTCCAAATTGCAATGTTGGAAGCATTGCTCGTTTCAGAAGCACATATGACAATAGCGTGTGACCCAACCAGGTTTATGTGAATTTCATTGATGAAATCTTGAGTACAACCGCGAATACTTCTCAGATATTTGCCTTTCTTCGCATCGAACATTTCTAATTGGTGAATTTCATGTAACTTCATGTAATGTTGTCTACAAGCAAGAATCATATAATCTCGTGTGATCGCCAAAGCGACAATAGAGGATGAATCATCATGGCATTTCAGTTTATGAAGCACTTTTCCATTTCTAGCATGTTGTATCGTCGCATTGTCACTGCCTCTAAATGCATGAAGCACATAGTCACCGTATGAGTGAGGTGCTAGAACAACCGAGTTGTCACTGAACACGCTATTGTCTTCAATTTTCGATTCACATACATGTTTGAAATCTTTTTCCAGATCCCATGTTTTTAATGCATTGACTCCGTCAAAGAATGCTACTAGAAGTTTTCCTTCACTAGCCACTGTTATAACTGGGGGATCGAGATATTGGTCGACCACTAAACAACATTCCTTTGTTTCTAAAGACCACACCTTGATTACACTAACTTCCACAGAAATTACCAACTTATTGTTTACAGCAGTTCTCAACTTAGAAATATTTGTCCCGAAATCGTCGATGGTTGCGATAACTTTTCCATTTTTTAGTTCCCATACTTTGAGAGTATTGTCTTCAGAAGATGTCAGTGCTCTTTGAGCATCTGTTGTTGTTGTTACTGCAGTGATTGGTTTGGTGTGTCCAGACAGAAGATCATATAGAATACCGCCGGGTTCAGTAAGACAGCCAATAGAAGGCACCAAGGCTGGAATTGAAGTCATTTTGGCTTGAGCAACCATTGCATGTAGGAATGGATATCTTGGAGGGTCATGTGGTGTTGATGGAACATCTCTGTTGACAATACCTTGAAGTCTGCCAACAATTTGTCCGGCCAACTGTCTTGAATCGCGTTGAATTGCTTTTCCAGACAACTGCAAGGTGTCCGACATAAGCTTAAGGTCAAGATCGTTCGGTTCCATTTCGAGACTTAAATGATACTCTTCCACGAGGCTCCTCAATGATGTTCCACATAGTTTAGACAAAACCCATTCAAAATTGCACACTGTCTCTGCCTTATACTGTTGCATCTGTTGAGCCATAAGGAGGTGGTATGGCAATTCGTTTATTTTCCTCAAATTGTAAACTCTCGAAGAACCGTCGATCTTTGCGTCACTAGTTTCCCAATAGAAAGGATGTTTGGTTACATATCTAAGAACGCCTTTGTCATTTCCAGGATACGGCTTAGGTTTGTCTGCCCACATCCCTACGAAATATTCCGCCAACAGTTTGTGATACGACGGAGCTTTATCCCTCTGAGTAAGGTACCTTTCTTTAGCAGCATCACAGAAATGTTTATGAGCCCATTGCAATGTTTTAACATCATCCGCCTTGGTCTCTGTTATATAAATAGACATGTCCTTCCGAAGACGGTACCACAGTGACGGCGGAATTCTCCTTCGAGACAAAGTATACTGCTGGGCAACCTCCGTCATCACAGCATCGTCTAATGATAACAGATCTAACATTTCATGATCAGTGATACCATTCCGTGATGCAGCTAGGTAACCAATGGCTCTACGAACTAACATCTCTCCGTATTTGATTTCCATTTGTCCAAACTTAACTGATGCCATTCTTTTAACATTATCAGGTAACTTTGACTCTTGAACATTACTATAAGAAGTCCAATTTAAGGATTCATTGAATAAAAGTTTTAGAAACAAGGGTGAAGGACATTTTTTCATAATATTGAAAACGATATCAAACTGTTGCTGTGTCACTGTGTGTTTATGAACATTGCACCAATGGTTGAGTATAATCATCGCATCAGATTCTCCCAAATCTGGAATTTCGAGAAACATATCAGCATTGCCACTTAACAAGGAATTCAAGCTTGGCATGCAATCTAACGACTCATCAGGCAGTGTGGACAGAACTACGTGTACATTGTCAGGTAATGTCTTTGGAAGCCAAGCCATCTTTCTACCTTGATGATCATCTGAAATTAAATGTGACTCAATAAAATAACATTACACGGTACACAGAGCTTTCATTGTTTCAAAGAAATATATTGGTGACAACATTTTTAATTTTTATTCAGTACAACATTATCTTAAATATACAGTTTCTCATGCATCACTCTTATATGAATTTATCTATTCAGGGTTACATACATCTTGAGTTAAATGTTTAGCTAGAAAGAACATTAAATTATTGGCTTGTAATTTAAACACATTTGTAAGATACATTAATTTTGTTAAGATACTAATGTTACTAGGCACTCACAAACACGTGATGTGTCTTATTAATGAACGTGAGGACTCTTACCATCCAATCTGTCTACAGCATCAATAAACAACACAAGTGGTTTTCGTTCTGTAGCTAATTCCAAGTGTTGTGAGAAAGAATTTATCAGTCCTATATAATCCTGGAAATGACGAAATATGTGAATTAATACACGCAGTAAAAGCATTTCATGTTCCAGATAAACTGATAGATATCATGAGACAGATATAAAGTCATAAATGTTATTTTATCCGATTGAGATAAATTCGTGTCAAGCGTCTATGGTAACGAGACTCGACTATATTGTTATGTGTAACCGAAGGAGGAAAACAATGTACCCGATGATGGAACCGCGACCTCTTGCTTGCAAGTCGGATGCTCTATCAACTGAGTTAATCGGGCTGGTTACTGTCACTTTATTTATACAAATATTATATATACCATACTGCTACTTTAAGTAAGACTGGAGTAATTTCCATGTTGGATTAACTAATAGATGCCTTTCCTTACCACAGGGATTTCTTCAGATTCTTCATATACTTCTCGTAATTGTTCACATATGTTGTAAAGTAGGTTGCGAATGTTGGTAGATTCTTTTGTTGATCCAACAGATCGTACCAAAACTGCTACATCACGATGGCTGGAAAAGATTTGGATAAATATAACATGTAACACGTAAAATCAATTTAGTCAATACATCATAGAAATGTCATTTCATTTGGACCAAACTGATATGTTAATTCACAATACGAACATCAGAAAAATTGTATATTTATAAATAAGCAAACGAAGATTGAACATTATAAATTATATGAGAGGATAAACCTGCAAAGCCTTGAGAACAGTATACAAATGTACATCATTTATTTTTATGTTATAATTCAATACATTATGCTTCTTCTAAGATTCAAATCTATGTATGTAATCCTATGAATGGATCACACACACTACTAGTAGTGTATTAGTACTATATTGATCACTCACCTTTTCAACCATTTGTGTGTTTCTTTTGCAGCCTTGGCTAGAACTGATGACTTTCCAGATCCTGGTCTGCCATGTACAACAAGCGCTGAGTGACATTTAGAACGTAAGTAAGACTTGATCACATGTAGACTCTCCTTCATACCTTGGAAGTGGGATGACCTGGTGGTAAGATTTTACACTCGTAAATTAAACAAGCATAATCATACTCAGTTTGTATCAGCTTCAGATTCTTTCCGCTGGTAAATTTATGGATACTTTTCGTTTTATTCTTAAAATCAAATCTGGAATGTGTATTCTAAATTCATGAGTTACTGGACGAAAAAACACGACTACTTCGAATAACTTTTTAACATAAGATAATCATTTCTCTAAAAAATAATCAAATTTTTGTGAAATAAAAGTTTTGCAACTGATTGTATGTAAAAGGGTTCATTAATATACAACTTATCACTATTTTGATGCATCTTATTCCATTAATGGCATACCAATCATTGACAATCAACCTATCAGAACATAATTCATTTGAAAACATTTTTTGTATTAAGTATTATAAAACAGTAAATTTAAGAAAGCCGCTTTTTGTGACTTTGGATATTTAGACAAACTGTACTAAATTAGTGACAAGACGCAACATAACAGTTAAACAACGAGAATTATCAAGTACACGTTTAAATATGATTAATCAAGAATGGCCTAGTTGGTGGAGAAGAAAACACTATATAATTATGTATTATATACATTGTATATGTAGCCGGCAGTAAAAAGTTAAAAACTAAAAACATTATCAAATTTCCGAAATCACATAAATTACATAATGCAGCTTTGAACTTAGTAACATTAATTTGTTGAGTTAGCTGAGTACACAGATACGGGTATTGTCTTTGATATGAAAAATCTTCGAAAATAGAGAAAAGTAGCATCAAACATTAATTAATGCTATAAACATTTAGATAAGTACAAACATGCAAACAGCTAGTGTGATCATAATACACAAGTATGTCATGAAAATAAAAATGATTCGAGTACATTTTAAATTATTCAAATGTTATAAATGATTTTGGACAACATTACATTCATTATGATTACATTTTTTACTTTTAAAAATCATGAAAACTAATCTTCATGCAATCTTGGGCAGTTTTTAGATTAATATTATTGTACTATTTAGAAGACTTTTATCATGCATGCATATAATTAGAAAATAATTACAAGTTAGTTAATATTAAAATACTCCATTGATTAAACTTACACTGGCAAGTAGATAAACACCAAATATCTGTGTTAAATATTCATAGAAAATATAGGTTGTACCGTAAACAAATATCATCTTATTTTATAAGATAAATAAATGTAATCTAAATATAAGAAACATGTTGATTTCTATCATTTCGTATACGGATCATTTATGAGATTTGTCAATATAATGTGGTTCGTTGATTCTTAGTGATCGACTAGTACTAACATGTCTTATACAAGACATTGACAATATTTTCCACTCACGAACAGGAAATCAGATGCCGAGGAATTAGTAATAACTTCGATGTAAAATCTTCAGTAAGATTTGTTATGAATAAATGTGTGTCATACTGGAGTTAAGCCAACTGTGTAATAGTCATTTTAACGAAATATGCTAACAAGAATTAATCTGTCAGCTACTTAACTAACTATTACATTTAGATAGTTTTATAATAAAAGAAAAACGCCAGCTTACCTTTTTTGAAAGAACACAACGTGCTCCGCGATTTCATCAAACAATTGAGATTTTTTATTGTCTTCATTCATATCATCGGTGAATGCTTCAAGCAGACGTCTTTTCATGACGTCACCAAGGTGTTTCCCCATTCTTTCAAGATACGTCTGGTGCATTCTGTCTCCGCCTATACGAACACCACCCGTTGCCCATCTAGCTTGGAATGGTAAAATATACTGGTCCGAGACCTGTAAATTTGGTATTTTGTAATTAATGAATATGATTGCAAAATATCATAGAATATGAACTATAGTTGTACCAGACTTCAAAGCGACTAAAATAAGGTTACATTGATAACCTTAATCAAATCATTGATGTAGTTTGTGATTTGGAGGTCCATATAGAGTTTTGCTCTGTATAGTTACAAAATATTTCTGATAACGAAACAACAATGTTGTACTGTCATATTTGCTTCATGTGATCTCTTAAACTGTTCACACTGAAACATCCCCAGTAAATTTTCTGCCTCGAAAATTGCACATTATGATACAAGGTATTGTCGAATCTACAATATTAAGTTTTGTATCAATTTACAAAAATGTGATGAATTTTCGAGGCAACATGAAATGAAAAACCAAAAATTGAGAAAAGATCACAAGCGATCAATATGGCATTTATCATCACGTGGTTTCTCACGGAAGTAAACTGAAAACATATACTATTAGGATAAATAAATTTGTTGACGAGTTCAAGTGATCACCTTTCGCGGAATTGTCTCCTGTTTAATCCTCTTCAAGTGTCTGTATACTGGCCAGTCTAGTGTGTGAACCTTTGTTGATGTCAGATCAGCATACTCGTCAGCACGTAAATCATTTAAGTTATCTTCAAGATCTTCCAATTCTCTTGTTACAACAATACACTGGTCTAAATCACTGTCTGCGTATTGTAATGCTATATCAAGCTCTTGTTCGAGTACTGGAACAAAAATAAGATGTGTTCAGCCGTTACAATTTTCATTGTAAATCTGTCGTAATGTGTGAAAATCTGTTAAATCTAAATTGAATGCATTGAGCAACTGGAACTACTGAACTTTAATTTCTCATTCCGCAGTTCTTTATCTAAATATATCGCATAGTTCTTTCAGGATCATTTTAAACAATTGGGCTCTGTACGGTACAGGGTAATTGTGACTAAATTAATTGAGTTAGCAGAAATCACAGGTTATTATGTACAATCGTTGTTTTTGGTGTTTTAACATCTTGTTTCTTGGACTGGCTGAATAACATATTGGCTTTGCATTTGTAAATAACAAGAACTATATGATTTCATGAATCTGATTTCATTTATCCAAGGAAAGTTCCAATTTTACAGAGACAGCAAAGATAACAAGTGAATACGAATAGTAATATGTGACATACGTACATGATTTTTTGTACTTTTTAGTTCCATATTCGTTGAGCATATTGAGAATATTAGATTGGATGTCTAACCAGACTTGTCGTGAATGTTCTCTTTTTGATGTATCACCCTTACCGAAGTCCTTGATTTCAGAACTGAAATACAAAATTTATACAAATAATTATCCTGATACAAGATGTCAGCTTCTCATACTGCAGAAAAACGTATGCAATTAGTCCAATACGCAAACAAGGTAAAAACAATGTTTCCCGTATTGCCCTTCAATCAAAGGTTTGCATTAGTATTCGAATGTTACGTACCTGATTGGCTGAAGCCGGTAAACAGCGGGAACACAGTTTTCATCAAGTTTATACCACGTGGTCAGCACTTCCGGATCCGGTAACTGAGCTTCCTGTTGTTTCAATGATTTGATAATTTCTTGATCTTTTTGTGCTCCATTTCGTGTTAACACCGTGCTAAGACTTTGTTTTCGTGTCCCATTACTACTTTTTTTAGTTTCAATACTTGCATTGTCATTTTCACCATTCTGAACACTACTTTCAGTTAAGGAACTATTTTCTTGAGTCATTTTTTGACGATTCGCGTTGGGTTTTTCTAACATCGCTAGTTGCTGACGTATGTGAGCTTTCTTAAGGTTCGTATAAGAACCAACACCGCCATAAACATGCTCAAATTCTTCTATTGGAAGTATAGAGGGAATCACTGGATCGCCGTAACGATCAGTAAGAATTGCCTGAAAAAATCAATAGAGTATCAAATTAATGCTGTGTTTCCAATCATGTTCGGCATCGAATGAAGATTGGTGCTCATTAAAGTCTCATAACATGATAATGATTATCTAAGACTTCTTGGTCAGCGAAACACGTTCATGTCGCAAAATGTGTATCTAAGTATAAAACATTGTGGCTTAGTATAGCAATTAAGCAAATCAGTATTTCTTGTTGTGTAGTAGTTACTAGTTAAATTATATTACTTTTTTGGATGTTAAATTACAGTAGGTCTTATTTTACCTAGAAAGATGTCTTGCCAATGAAACTTACTGACTTTTACTTGCAACAAAAACATTCCGAAATGTTCTTTTTAATCGCAAAATACATACAGAAATACAATGTATAGCACCGTATTTTTCAATGATATTGCAAAACATAAGAAAAAGCATCTGACAACATTTTTACAAGAAAGGCATTATGTAAATCTTGCTTTAGAGCAAATAAGATATATTTCTGTTATTTTACTATCATTTTATCTATTGTTTTTTTTTAGTATTATCAAATTGAAAAAGCTAAAGGGCCTTTATCGAAATGTGCGTTTTGTATACATTAAACATTTGTATTGGTAATATGATTTTAATTATAAATTCTCTTTAATACCAATAACCATGTTACAATCTAAGTGAATGTTGCACATTTGAGCAACTTACCACTACATTGATAGTCTGTAGATGATCACTCATACATTTCTGTAGATTAGATATACATATAGTAGGTATAGAATGATCGTCAGCCACATAATCTTTGAGTCCCCAATGTGGGTCAATAATCTGTAGCTCTCTACCATGGAGAGCACATATAGACCTCAGTTCTGGATAAATTCTCTCCATGATGACAGAACGTTCAGCGTCTGAATCTAAAAGTAAACATATTACGATGTTTGAAATACTAGCATAGTTGTGTTTTAAAATACTGCCATGTGTCTTTCTTAAAGCCACAATTATGTATGATGTAATTAACAAGAACATTAAAACTGATTTTCGTTTTCGATCTGTACGTCGATTGTTTTATTTTAAAGAATAATTCTGCAGTATATATAATATCAGTATGATATAGTATATGTAATTACATGTATATTTGATAGGACAGTCACTGTCATGCACATTAATCTCTGGGGTCTAGTCTTCACAAATCTTGTTTTTACTCTCAACTTATGTTAACTGTTGTTACATATTTTCGATAATACCTAAATCATTTATGTTGCAGGAAAAGACATCATCACGAAGAGGTCTGGTTTAAACTTGACATACAGTGCAACCTCTCCAGAGCGGCACTCTCTTGAGCAAGAACCTCCCTAGTACAACAGCATGATTTTTTCCCTCTGTGTGCTATTTATAACTATCAAATTAACCTCTCTAGAGCAACAACAATCTCTCAACTACATCATAATTTTGCTTCCCCAAAAGGGTGTTGCTTTGGAGAGGTTGCACTATACATATATTTGAAAGTTAAGCTTAGAATAGGCCTACTGGGATTGGCGGGAAGCTTAAGAAACCTGATCTCGTATAGCATACCTGAAAATCCTGAACACAGAAATATTCTAAATGCTTTATCTCTAGAGGGGCAGCTCACGTGAACTTGTCCATTCAATATCCGTTTTATTTTATCATCAAAACTGAGTCTCGTCTGTTCTCGCGTCATTGGACGGCGCTGTACTTGAGGAGTTGGTACAGGACTAATTTCTAACTTCCGAAAGTTTTCTTCAGCATAAAATGATTTAGTTCTAGTTACAAAGACATTGGGTTCGTTTTCTACATCCACTTTTGGTTCAACAAATATTTCATCATCCTCGTCAGAACTTGCTTCAGTATTGGTGACGCCATTTTGTTTTATATCCGGGAACTTCACACTGGCGTCAGTTTGATCTTCTTGTTTAGAATTTTCGGTTGTTTTCAAAATTCCTGGTAAATGATTTTCGGCAGGTATAACTGCGTCTCCTTGACCAGGCTTACCACCCATCTCGGTATATTGTTTAAATATATCTGGTTTCTTCTTCTGTAATGAATATTTGATTAAATTAACTACATGTAATACATTATTTGTTGAAGTGCAAAATTCATGATTTCTTCATAATGTTTTAATGCCACTAATGGAAAAGTTGCAAGAAACAACTGATTGACCGAACAGTCACAATTGTAAAAATAACAAGAGGGTCGCAAGCGGTGCCAACACTCGTCTGTTCATCGCCTCAGTGAGATCTATCTACCTATGAAGCTTCATGTTGAGCACTACCTCTTATATAGTTGCTGAGTTATGAACTAGATTAGATTTTTTGCACGACGCAGAGACATACTCAGACGACGCAGTGACGACAATAGCTCGACTTTCTCTTAGAAAGCAGACGAGCGAAAAAATACCAATTTTACTATCAAACTAATGTTTTCTGTTTTGCTTTACTCCACTCTGTTATACTCGGGATATTTTTGAAAGTTATAGTAAAGAATGGAATGCCTACCGATTTTCCATCCCAGGGTTTATAATCGTTTCCATGACGACCATGCATTTCATCAGACATGGTCTCCTCCATCTTCCTTAGCCTTTTCTCAAATCTGTGCATCAACTGTTTCTATAACATGGATGAAACACACTTGTTAATAAAATATTCGTTAGTATATTAGTAATCCAGATCAGTTGTCCTATGTTATTTGTTTGTTTAATGTTGTTTTATGGCGCATCAACTACTAATGGTCATGTAGCGAGCATTTATATAAAACGGTAAGTAACTAAATGTTATTGAAAAGCTGTTTGCAACAACAAAAACATAATCATGTGACAATCGCTTTATGTGTCTCATTAAATTCTGACCGATGATTTTTAAAATGTTTTTATTTAGAATTTAAATAACATATCTATACACATATCTATACACATGTACATATATTTTGAACATTTTGGGTCTGCATGGAAAAACCTGACACTGTAATTATAGCTTTTCATTGCTCTTCACTTCACTTCATGCATGAAAACAAAATATAATAACAACTGCTGTTTCAAGTGATAGGTCCATAAGTCAAAGGTAAAACCCAGGAAACTTCGAGGATGAATGTTTTGGTCTGTGATGAAAGTAAATCATCAAATCAACTGAACGAAGATTTTGTGAAAGGTACTGAATGTTAACTTTTAACCAGCTGGACCTACTGAATGGACTTGAAGGAGTCCTTGATCAATTAAAGGGATATCACAATGAAGATTTAGAAGTTAGTCAACCAACAGTAAAGAGCCTTGACAGACTACATGGGTGTGAAGGCTGACCTGACTCTATACTGGTGGCAAAAGCTTTGCTGTTTCGGTTCCAGCATAGTAAGGGTAAATAACAACATGTTTACTCTAAGGCATCCAATATTAGAGAGTAATAGAGTCTTGAGTTCTATAAAATACAATATTCATTCCGTGTCTTATATCAACCTACGAACGATTTTAAAGAAATCATAAAATCACTCATTGATTTTATCTAAATTCTGCCTTATAAATATGCATCAATTAAACGCGAATCAACGAAAGCTTCAGTAAAAAGCAGCGTGCTATGAATATTATGTTAATGAATGGAAAAAGACTGAAACGATTTAAAAATTGATTGATCAGTGCTCTTATTTAAGTTCACAGCGCATAATATCTATCAGCAAAATTCCTTTTAAGTCAGACGCCATTTTTGGGCCGTTACTCTTAACATATCGTGTGCTTTTTCATTAAGAATTAACATAATTATGTCATCAATATACTACAGCATAAACATATTTCAGACTTTCCATGACTCCTAAATGTGTGAATTATACTAAATAACATATACAGTCAAGCCTGTATTAGCGGTCATCTCCAAATAGAGGCCATCATATGAATAAAAACATTTTTTCTTTAAAAAATGTTATTTATCATTTGAAACGAAATGACCTCCTAATATGGCCACTTGTCAATAAAAGCCACATTTTGTCTTTCCCAAGGGTGGCTTCTGTTCACAGGGCTGACTGTACTTATAAACATAAAACACTAGTATAAAATAACTCACTTTAAGATGATTTTTTACTTTATTGTCCACTTCAACACTAAGTCTTTCATACTGTTTCTTCCAGTGACTATCAGCAGCCTGGTAAAGCAATAAAGTATAAAGTCAAAATCCCCCGCCGAGAGCCAAGTCAAGAAGAGGTCACAACTCGTGTGAAAATGTATGGATTGTCACGGAAATCGGCCTTGATCTGTATTTTATTATTATACATCTTCATGTAAAATATGAAACCAATCCATTAAATATTTCTTGAGTTATCTCCCCGAAACCAAAATTGGAAGGGACGGACAGGGATAACACATTATACCTTTCCGTCATTTGGAATGGTGGGGGACATGGTGGGGGACATGGTGGGGAACATGGTGGGGGACATGGGAGTGAGGGCAGGCCCAGATATCATTAAAGTGACATATATAGATCTTCTGAAGAAGCTGGCTTGGTATCTCTTTAAGAAAGTAGCAATTTAATCACAATGAGATGAATTGAAAGTGTTCAAAGATATCAAAAGGACATCAATGTTGGCGTGACTTTCGGACAGGTTATATTGTTTAGGGCAGACATGTCATTTGTACGTTTTTCTCTCTAGATATCATTCTTCTTTTCATTTGAATCCTTGAATTTTCATATAAAGGACCGCTTGTCGATAATTAAGGCAATAGAACACTATTTTGATGGTGATATCTGATATCCTTTAAACTATTTAAGCATGTATTTTTGGCCTCCGACCAGCCCGCTAAAACTGCAACAATCGTACATACAAATGTACTACATGTATTAATATGTTTTCGGGCAGTCAAAGTTGACTAAAATGTATACTTTTCTAAATCCGATTTATTGACACTCACGGGAATAATGTGTTTCTTGCCCTCGCATTTACATAGTTGACAGATAAACGATGTACGTAGCTTTATTTGAATGTTTTAATGCATCCATTTTACTTACGTCATCATTACTTGCGTCATAAGGATTAAAATGTTTTGGTTTTCTTTGGAATGTCGGTTCTCTCTCCAGTGGGGGAAGGGCTGCTGCTCGCTTCCTTCCATCTTCTGATGCCTGAAAATAAACAAACAAATAAACATCAGTATACAACATACGTTTCTACCTTCCAAGCAATAATTCATACACCTACCGACGAGTTATCTCCCTTTGCCAGACGATGTCATCCAAGTGTAACTACTCGGGCATTCTCGTACATTCCCGTCACTGAGAATACGCCTCCTATGTAAGTGTAGGCTTATACATTTTGGTTATGTGGTTTCCGGTAGCTATTTTTTTTCAACACCGGGCACTCGTTTTCGAGAATCATTCTTAGAATGGCAGATTGACCATCACGTTTCCAAAGAAAGAGAAACATGTTGTTTCCATCGCTGGATTCCCAGGGTAAGCCATGATGGGAAGTAGCCCGTGAGCAACAATGTCAACAATATGATGGCCTGCCTATTATGTCCGAGGCATGTTCTTTAGACTAACACCGAGGAGTTCCGATTGGATGTCATCGTACAAACCACAAAGGGAGACAATCGATGAGGGAATTTGACAACACCGACAGTTTCCATTAGTCAGTGAAAAACAACGAACTAAGGAAACACCTGCGTAATAAACCACATCTTCCTAGTTAGTTGATGTTGATTTGAAATGGATAAAGAAATATGAGGGGCAGATCCACTTGAAACATTTGGAATAATCATTTTAATAGTTATGGTCGGTTTGTCACCAGTCAGTTTATTTACTTTGTGTTAAAATGTGTAAAACATTTACTTATATCGCCATACTATAACAAAAATGATTAAGTACAGTATTAGCTGTCAGGGAAATTATCAGTGATATATGTCGTTCGTTGTCAAAACATCATAATCTAAGCCATTAAAATACTATTATGACCACAATGGCCATAACAAGGCAATTTACCCACAATTTTCGTTCACTTTGTAATCATTCCAAAAGCAAAACTTGACGTATATAATATACATGTATACATATACATTGTACTAGTATATACGCTTAAAGTGAACAATTAGAGTTCAGCTCAAAAGGTTAATGTATTTTTAATTGCTGAAAACATTAAAAGTTCTGTGTTATGAGTCAACATGAAACGTTTGTAAATATGAATAAATACAAATTAAAGATTTCTGGTTTAGGACAATTTCAATAACATTAACCAAATCCGACGATCTTTCATTATAAAATCATCAATGTTCAAATACTCAAATCACAAAAAAATAAGTCCTTTAACATACAGTCAAACCTGTGTTAGTAGTTACCTCCGAATAAAGGCCATTCTCGTAAAAAACTAAAATTCATTATTAAGACCAAAATGATCTCTGAATAAGGGCCACCTGTCACCGAATAATGGCAACATTTTGTCTTTTCCAAAGGTGACCTTTTTACATGTTTCCTCGTATAAATTTAAAATTCCACTCTGGTAGCTCGATTTGTTACAAACCCACCGAGGTAGCTCGTTGTGTCTAAAGCCAACCTGAGTAGCTCAGTTGGGTTAAAGTCCATCGTGGTAGCTTGGTGGGTTTAAAGCTTACACTGTAGATTGATTGGTAGTAAACATCACACAACAGTTTACGCTTTAATAATGAAATGTATGAATGTCATTTACTTGAGGCGACTTCATCAGATTTTTAATGAGAACACATTGATATAATATTTATAAGTTTTACAACAGTAAGGCCCTATTCATCTGGACAACGAATAGATTCTATAAACTCAAATAAAAGAGGTGTCATCTTGAAAGGAATGTAATAATTCACCAGAGAGGCTTTAGATTCAAATGTTTGATAAAGTCTACCAGACTGATATAGCTTATCGGGTGTTTAACAACATGAATAGAAAATTTAATTAATTGTATTAATAAGAAATCTTAAACATTTTCTCCACTGCGTGACGTATATGAACTGCGCACTAGTGAAGACATAGCTCAGATCTATGTTACATCCTTGCACTTTTAATACTTCAATGTAAAAGATTTCACTTTTGCTTACATTAAAATGCATCCGTCTCAATAGCAACACCATATTATATGAAAGAGACACATCAAAGAATTCTCCGCATTACCAATTCATGTACGCTGAGAGGGATCGAATTATAATTAGAATTGTTGTACAAATTGTTGTACACAGAAAACTGTCAACATATAGCATTGTTACGGAGCAAAAAAATGTCTGTACTAAAGGTGGTCATTATAAACGATGGGCAAATAAAACCACTGTATCATGGCAGGTAACGTAGACTCCAAGGTTTACAGAATCAACCTAATTAACCACAGCACCATCATTATACCCAAATCTTCACACAAATAGTTAAAGTACAGCTGACAACCTGTTAAATGCTTCTTCATAATTCACGAACTATTCATGCAGGAATAGTTCAAGAAATGTTCATGATTTCATGAATTCATTTATTCGTTCAGCGTAACAATATGTAGGCAGTTTCAATAGGTAAATTTGCTATTTTTATGATTTTAATTCGATTCAAAGCTATATTTGTACAAGATACGCCCACAACACTGGTATAATATTTACTGAAACCACTGCGTATTTTTCTTCACATATTTACCGCGACTTCAAACTTATTGAATATACAAACATATTTCAATAGGGGATGTAAACAACGAATTAAGTGGTTAAATAATACTCTATAATTCCCTGTTTAAAAATAGGATTTTTTGAAATTTTAATTATATGAATGTTTAACTGTAAATACAGATTTTATTTGGCCGGAGATGTGAAGGTACTGTTATAGTACATGATAATACCACACGTTGGTCTAAGATTTCATTTATGCAAATTAAACCAAAATAACGCTGAAAGCAAATGGCCAAAATAGTTTTACTTTTTTCTATGAGAAATATTGGGGCATCAAACTGTCATAATAAATGTTTTAACTTCTAAAAGACAAGACATACAAACAGATAAATCACATAATTTTATCAATTTGCAAACAATACTATTACTATTGTGGAGACATTATAGTTCTTACAACGGAACACTGTCATCAAAACCACGAACAAAAGACAAGATTTTTTTTATCAAAACCTAAAATTCTATCATCATGGATTTTAATGTTGAGTTTATTCGGCCTCAAGACGTGAGAAATGCAGACAACAAGAAATGTGTCCAGAGGACACGAATGCCCCCGCTGAGCGCCAAGTACAAAAATGGGCCATGACTCCTGTGAAAATGTTTTGAATTTAAGGTAAACCAAACTTGACTTGTATTTTATTATTATACACCTTCATGCGAAATATTAGACCAATCCATGAAATATTTCTTGAGTCAGTATCGCTCGGGAATCAAAATTTGAACGGACGGACGCACGGACTGACAGGGGTAACACCATGCCCTTCCGCCATTTCGAAGAGAGCTTCGTACATATGTTATTATATACAGTGCAACCTCTCCAAAGCAACATCCTTTGGGGGTAGCAAATTATATGGTTGTTGTTGAGAGGTTGTTGCTCTAGAGAGGTTGAATAAATAGTTGATTTGTGTAGTGGAAAATCATGTTGTTGTTGAAGAGAGGCTGTTGCTCAAGAGATGGCCGCTCTGGAGAGGTTGTACTGTATACACCTTTTTAACATTATTGATTATGTCGTGATATCGTGTTGTCCTTGTAAACTTCTCAATGAAGAGCAATCAGTTGTTCATGAACTTGGTCAAGAAAGAATTGAGCGTTTGGAGTGCGACGATAAAACAGAATGTCTTAAATTAGATCCGTCTGTTTATAACTTAAAAAGAAAGAATTTCAAAATGACAGTGCAAGCATGTTGACTTATATATATTGCAGTAATTTAGAACTAATTCATCGCCACATACCAACGTACCTATAAAATGTTTTCTCTCCAAACATTTATGTTTACAGATTAGTGAATATCATTTTGAAAATCTAGATGAAGATTTTACAATAAGGTCAAACATTGGCATGAAATGTTCATTTTTTTTGTACGGATATATTGACATTGTATATAATTATATTAATTTGTATTTATGACAGCATAATTCATTAACTCTATCACAATCACTACCAAGGCCTAACAAAATAAACGTATTTAAGGGTCATAAAGATTACCCCCGAAAAATAGTCAACGCTTGCAGACAAAATTGGAAATGGTTTACTAGCATTATGTTGAATACCAATGGTAAAAAGGCTAAGTCGAAGTAATTATTGAACATTCCCGACAATATTTTTTAATGAAAACAATTACATGACAACCTTTAAAAAGCAACACCCTTTGGCTGAAACAAATTATGCTGTTGTTGAGATGATGTTGCCCTATAGAGCTTAAATTAATAGTTAAATCGTACACTCGGGAATATTCATGCTTTTGTTGCTCAAGACTGCCACTATGAAGAGGTTACACTGTAGTTCCCTTGTTGTAGAAGTCTAAAACGTATTGAGGTTGAAAATTCAATTTTCTAAAAATGTTTGACACAGAAACAGAAATGGTCTCGCGTTTCTATTAGGTTGATTATTTCAAACTATTCAAATGCGTGTATGTCACTTGCTTACAACTATTTATAATATGGCTCAGTACATAAAATAATCCGAAATATAAATAAATGTGTTACTATGAATTCTTTGTGTCAGGCCATGAATAACGACTTTAACATACCAGTATTTAGCAAAAACAGACCGTGTTGGTACGAATGGTTTAACACAATTAAGATAAGATGTGAAAATATTTATTATAATATTTACGGATAAGTACAATATCTGTTCACGTACTGTCTATTGTATAGAGATAGATCCTAAGACGTTTTACAGACGATGATAAAGTTTAAAAGATTAAATTATTCCATACAATAGAAACAATCCTCTAGACGTCAGAATTTATAAGAATATAAGACAGTATATTAATGTTGGAGAAGTCTCTGATACACGGAGGTGTAGCGTATACAGTACAACCTCCCCAGAACAACCCTCTCTTGAGCAACATCCTCCCTTCAACAACATCATGATTTCCCCACAGCACTGTTTAACTATTGATTTAGCCTCCCTAGAGCAACATCCTCCCTTCAACAACATAATTTTACTACTCCCAAATGTGTTGTTTTGGACCAGGTTGCACTGTATATAGTTCTAGAGATCATGAGTTTGAACCCTATGAAAGACATTACAGCAAACTAATATACATGTACGTGTAAAAGGAATAAATTCGTTACAATAAATGTTTTTATCACTAGACAAACAAAAAACCTGTGGTAGAAATCTTCACACTTATTCTTTTTTTAAATACAAGTCATTGTCATTGTCTCGCAACACACACAATTTTGTTCAGTTTCAAAACGTTTGAATGCCCCCAGTTTTAGAGTGATAAATTTAAACATCTTAAAAATTCATCACAAATGATTTACTAACAAACTTATACAATATCAATGTAATGTATAGTCATTTAAATCAATTTATGTTTTCAGATCATAATAAACTATAAAACAAGATTACATCTAACGTTGAGTTTACTAAAACAAAGCATACCTTTAACAAAGCTAAAATCCTAGAATCTGTCTCTGTAATATGAAGACGTTTTAACTTTTTCCTTTTTGCTGATGTTCCAGGAATAGGTTTAAGTTTCCTTTGACCTTTTTTAGGCAATTCGTTAACATGATAACCGTTGCCATGGGAACGTAACATTGGATTTCCACGAGGCATTATCAACACATGGGTAGACATGTTAATTTCATTTTATTATCATTAATTAATTAATTTCCTGATTATACTATAAAATTTAAACACGCACAAACTTCGTGTGTTATCTATAATAAAACACAAATTCCGTACTTCAAACAAAATCATTAACACCTTTAAATTTTATGATAACACGAAACACTTTCCCAACTACCATCTGCTTAGATATTATATGAATGATTTCAATATCAGAGTTACATGTCTAATATAGTACTTTTCTACATTCCTATACACGTCACTTTTCCAAATAATATTTATTTATCAATACCAGAACCTCTTAAAATGTTCACAACTCGTTCTTCACAATTCATTGACACACTTTTATAAATTATTAGAAACTTTCAACTGCTGGTAGTGTAAACTATTTGAAATCATTTCACCGATTTACACACGTAATATTCGAACACTTGAGTTTAGCATTTATCAATCACTTAAGATTTGACAAACATTTACATAAAATTATGGCATGATCTTTAGTTAAAACTGCTCGCCATTCTAGTAGCGTTCAATAGATTATAATAAAACATCTCATTTTTCATATACATGTTGTTTTATTAAACTCCAGTGAATGAGAAATACTGGATGTTCAAAGCACAGCAAATTTTAACATCTCGTTCTATGGCTCCAATATGATCGATCTTTTATTTTTGCTTTCAAATTCAATGGATTCTTCATGCGATTATTTAATGTCACATAAAACACCAATTTAAACATCCAAATTAATCTACGTATATCTGTTGAATTTACAAAGACCTCTTCGGCGAGAGTAAGGAATTATTGTTAACGTACGCATCCACTAGCAACCGCCGCTGATCTAATTATAAAGTTTCCCCTCTTCTCTATCCAAGTTTGCCGAAGTTCTAATTATTTAAGCAAATAAAAATCATGAAAAGATAGGAGTAGGGTTTCTTATTTTCAAACCAGCGAGGCGAGAAGTTTTGTAATTAAATGTTGATAATGTCGCTCACCTTAGGGGAAAATATAAGTACAGCAATGCTTGATTCTATAGCACGAAGATTTTAGAATTTTGTAGAATTCATCAATATTTCTAGATTTTCTCTTAATCTAAAACAGTTGGTTATAACACTCGATAGTTCAATACATAGATTCTATATACACAATTTCGCTCCATTCAATAGTGAAGTGAAGTGGATTTGTACGAACAGAAATCAAGTGTCGATCATTGAGCTGGGATCTAGATATTAACTTCCACTCTAGCGTGTGTAAAAGATACCTTAATGGATTGGTGTAATTTCTGAGGCCCAAAAGTGTCAGGTATCTTGATTACATCTTAAAAGGAAATTGCTGTAATTACCCGGCGAGTAGTGCGCTATATGATAAACAGAAACTATACTGAGTGCCAAAACTAACGTTGCATAGTTTTAGTATTACAGTACAGTACAAACCCTCCAGAGCGACCCTCTCTTGTGAACAACAAGCTTCCTTCAACAACAGCGTGATTTTTCCTACTGCACGATTTAACTATTAATTTAACCTCTCTAGAGCAACAACCTCTCAACAACGACACAATTTTGCTACACCCAAAGGGTGCTGCTTTAGGGAGGTTGCACTGTATACCCTTATAGAGTATGACAGTACTGATTATATTAAGTCAAGGAAACAGAAACCGTCAAATACTGCATACTTCATGTCCTTCATTGATATATTGATGCCCACAGAGCAACACTGATCTCCCTCCCTGTGTGGTTATTACTGAATAAACTAACGCCCGCTTGGCCAGTACATCACATGAACCAGTATGAAATATCATGTTAGTTATAAATAACTACAACCGTGGCCTAGTGGTTAGGGTGTCTACCTTCGGAGCGGGAGATTGAAGCCCAGTAGAGACTAGGTTAGAACTGATGCGATCGGATGATAAGCCGCCAGCTAGCTAAATAATGGTTACCGTTGGCCAATCTCAGTTAGGCGCCTCGCAAAAAGAGAAGGGATTCGGGAGTTACTGTGCGCACAAAATATAAGCCAACTTGATTGCCCTTTTAATAGGGGTGACACTATAATAAAAACCAAACATTTACCATACATGCATACATGGAGGTCAATAGGAAGTTTTGTCAGCTGAAAAAGGAATACTTAAAAGGGCAAGTAGCCATTGTTTACTTACGCATGTTACTATCTCAGCAGAACGCACGCAACGCAGTAATATGTTTATATTCTACGTGCAAAGTCAGCCTTGCAGAGCAGCATGTGATATATTTAAACGCCTATTGCGCTAATCGTTCATTATATAACAATACACTGCTGTTACAATCATGGTACAATTATTATCCAATTATTGAGAGAAGGCTGTATCGATTTAATATTACAGAATTAGGAGAGCAATCATTATGATACAAGGATTTGCTATTAAAGGACAAAACACATCTACAAAAACATCATTTAGAATAATCGACAATATTTGAGAGTTCCTTAACGCCACAGCAGCAATTGAAACATATCCTTATTCATGTATATAGAAAGTTCGTTACATTGGTCTGGAGGAATGATCCATGGTCTAGTGGTAGCGCTCTGGTCTACTGAACGAAAGACATAGGGTTCTAATCTAGGCTCCGCCTTCCAAAATTTTCTGGAACGCCTTTTTAATGTCCCCATCCCAAATACCGAGCCAAGGACTTTGTCTAGGAAATCAGAGGAAACAGGCAAGGCGTGTATATCAGTGCATTAAACCGGTCACGATAAAGAACGAGTAAAACTATCCGAAATAGGAGTAGGGATATAAATACCCGGTTCTCCTGTATCTTATCTCCCCCTCTCTCTCCTGTATCTTATCTCCCCCTCTCTCTCCTGTATCTTATCTCCCCCTCTCTCTCCTGTATCTTATCTCCCCCTCTCTCTCCTGTATCTTATCTCCCCCTCTCTCTCCTGTATCTTATCTCCCCCTCTCTCTTGTATCTTATCTCCCCCTCTCTCTCCTGTATCTTATCTCCCCCTCTCTCTCCTGTATCTTATCTCCCCCTCTCTCTCTTGTATCTTATCTCCCCCTCTCTCTCCTGTATCTTATCTCCCCCTCTCTCTCCTGTATCTTATCTCCCCCTCTCTCTCCTGTATCTTATCTCCCTCTCTCTCTCCTGTATCTTATCTCCCCCTCTCTCTCTCCTGTATCTTATCTCCCCCTCTCTCTGTCCTGTATCTTATCTCCCCCTCTCTCTCTCCTGTATCTTATCTCCCCCTCTCTCTCCTGTATCTTATCTCCCCCTCTCTCTCTCCTGTATCTTATCTCCCCCTCTCTCTCTCCTGTATCTTATCTCCCCCTCTCTCTCCTGTATCTTATCTCCCCCTCTCTCTCCTGTATCTTATCTCCCCCTCTCTCTCCTGTATCATATCTCCCCCTCTCTCCTGTATCTTATCTCCCCCTCTCTCTCCTGTATCTTATCTCCCCCTCTCTCTCTCCTGTATCTTATCTCCCCCTCTCTCTTGGGCTTCCCTGAAATGACCATAGCTGTCGAATGAGCCGTTAAACAACATATAAACTATCTTGATTAAATACTACCAATGTCACTTCATTGCTCATGTTTCATAACAACGTACAACACAGGTCCATGTAGATATGTAACTAACTGTAATCTGTTATGAAGTGGCTGTCTGTTAAAAATGATCGATTTTTGAACAAACATGTCGTTTATAAATCAAATTTATTGTACTCTTATTTAAACTTGTTATGTAAGTCGATATTATTCAGCCAAGTCATTTCTTATTTCAATCACCATGATAGTTGTCTAACTTAAGGCCTAACATAACGTACTGTTTGCTACCCACTTACCTTACACCAAACCCATTTAAATATTTTCACCTATCTGGTTCCCTGGAATGGGAACCGTTTACCGAGTCATACAATTTGGTAGATTTCTAATTTTAACGGTTTTCAAACAAAAATGGATCAATCTGAAAGTTGTGGGCTCGAATCTCGTTATTTTGGGGATGCTTTTTCAGTGTCCCCCTCCCAACTGCTGAGAGTCCAGTACTATGTCTAGATAATTCCAGGAAAACAGATGCGGCGTGTATCAGAGCTTTACACTGGGCATGATAAAGAACCAGGAATAGAGATATAAATGCCTGGTACCCTGTATCTTCTCTCCCCTCTCTCTAGGGTGGCCCTGAAATGACCACAGTTGTTGCAGGGGTCGTTAAACAAGAGATAAATAAACTGATACTATCTGTCTATTAATTGACTTTATCACATACCCGTGCCGTTTTGGCCGTGCCGTAAAAACGATATGGCACGGCCGTGCATATAATATGTAAATGAGCCGATTCACATGAATTTATTCCTACGCTGTTTGTCAACAAAATTTATAACTTTACAGGAGTAGTGTTGAATTGATTTTAACAATTTGAGTAAGCAAAGACACTGTTTATATCGTTAGATATGTTCACGCATTTATTATTTATGATGTTTCATAATGGAACTATTTTTTTGTGCTCCTGATTAAAAAGCCTTATTACGCATGTGTCACTCTTTTGTTATTAGTAGCAATGTCAAACAGGTATGTTGGTTTTCGCTATGTGATAAAAAGAATATTAAATTCGTGTAGATTCCGTCTTGAATTTATTGAACTCGTTAAATTCAAGACGGAACCCACACTCATTTAATATTCTCTATTTATGTTGATTTATACAGTAAATATTTCTGCACTTCAGCCATTGTCTCGGTCACTAGTTTTATTCTATGTTCCATATTAGAAAACATGGAGAAGCACATATCAGAAAACACGGAGAAGCTAAAAGCACATATTTTGTATAGAACGCCAAAGGCCCAGAAACAGACACTTCCATACAGTTGGCCTAAGATCTGACGGCCATACCAACTGAAGTACTTCGTTGATATATAGCTAGAATATAGACAACTATTCAATTTAGTACTGTCGTTAAACACTTTTCAATACCTATAATTCATACCTGATCGAGCACTTGAATAGAATTTAACTATTCATATTAACGCATCTAGTTATTTTATGAACCCGTAATAAAGTAAAATTATCTATCGGGTATTGAAGGACGTCATATAACGTACAAACTTTGCTATAAACCAAATGAAAGAATGTACGAGTTAATGTATGAATGTAGATTATACAGTTATCTCAATGGTTTAATATGAAGACAAACTACTTAAAAAAACGATTAAATGTCTTTAGGAGAATATTAACCTGTGTTACGAAAAGTCTATGAGGCCGAGGTCGAAAATGATGTTAATACATAACTGTCTTAACTTCATTGGAAGATCCAAACTTCCATGATAAGGACAATAAAAGACACATGCTTAGATGTACATAACATGTATATATGCGTCTGTGTTTTTTATCTCGGAATATCATAATGCAAACATTGCTGATTATTGACGACGCGATACGAGAAAAAGATGCCGAAACGAGAAGTTATGTGTTGCTAATGGAGGTATCTGTTTGTACTGCCTGACAACTAAGAATATCATATACAGGGTGTCCCAAAAGAAAGGTAACACTTTCATGCATGTTTAATGTCCCTTTATATTGCAGATGAGTACATAATATATATATAGATATGTAGAACAAAGATTAAGTTTTTTTGTGTCAGAGAACCTTATACATATCTTCAGAATATGCAATTTACTACAAATATGAAAAGAAAAGTGCATTTTTCATCCTTGACGTCGTTTTAGTAATTTATGACGTTTCTGAACTGACGACCTTTCATCCCCTTTACTTACCATACACGCACGATGAAATATATGCTACTTCAACAGCATTTCTTTGGTTGGTGCCTTAGGACTGTAGACCTTTGACTTAAAAAAATATTCCCAAAGAAAGAAGTTGCATGGGTTGAGGTCAAGACTATGCGCAGGTCGAGCTAATCCGCAATCTTTCACCTCCGGATATCGTCTGAGTATTACTCAATCGCCAAATATATTTGAAGAAAGTATAATACACTACTTGATATGTATGTGCCGTACCACCATCCTGTATGAACCACATATTTTGTAAGATAGGAGACTTCTTTTGAGCACATTAACAAACTTGCTTTTCAAGCTGAGACCTCATTTTTTTGCGGAGAGACCACTACACAGTGAGAAACTCGCGGTGTGCAATGTCGTCCCATGGTATAATTGGACCGTTCATCTTTGAAGATACGGTGTCTGTCAGTGATTGAAACAAATCAAATGCAAGGTAAAGAAAGTCCAGCAAAGACGTGTATTTAAGTGTTCGAAAATTTCATCGTGTGTATATGGTACAAAAATGTATAAGTGAAGAGGATGAAAAGTCGTCACACCAAAAACGTCATAAATTACTAAAACGACGTCAATGATGAAAAATGCACTTTTGTTTTCAAATTTGTATTAAATTGCAAATTATGAAGATATTTACAAGGTTCTCTGACACAAAAAACTTACATCTTTGATCTACAGATCTATATAAATAATATGTATTTATATGTAATTTAAAGGGACATTAAACATGTATGAAAGTGTTACCTTTCTTTTGGGACACCCTGTACTTTTGTTTATAGACATAATATCAAAACAGTTGAAAAAGAAATACATGAGTACCTAATCCTACCGAAGTCAGGTTGCCATAGTAACGACATGTACCGAAAGTCTTACACTGAAATCAATCGTATACTTGATTGATGTACATTTTCATGTCTTCAGAATATAAAGGAATAAGTTCTAAATGTCAAAGCAGCAGGTATTATACGAACTGGGTTTGATATTATCTTAAATCCGACAATCAGATGGTCAATATATCAATATCTAAAATATACATAAAACAAATAAACGCCATATGTGGTGGAATTAACAAAGTTGCATTATTAAAGATATCAGATAGAAAAAATATTGCTGCAAGATTATATGACAATAAGTCTACGTGTATTTATTTAGATTTGTCAGTCATGCCGGGGCTATAGTACGCGACCATGTGGATACATGACATACGAATGAAATGTCTAGATTTCCCGAGAACTACAGTCATGACAGTATCTATCAATAATTAGCACAAAGAATAGTCACTTCGTGTTTTATCTCATCAAGTATGGTAAATCTTCGGGTATTTCCGCACTTTTCTTAGTTCCGATTGATGTGATGTTGTGTCATTTGGATACCCTTGGTCAGTTCAGTTAGTATAGTTATGTTAGGTGCACTAATAGTGTCCATACAGGTTCGACCCACGCGAATAACCTTTAACATAATAAAGAGTTCTCGATAAATGACCTAAGACTTTGGGACAACATAGAAATTCAAGCGTCATCATTGGTCAATTTTAAGAAATAGTTTAAACACAACCAATCAGATGCCTTGGGTTAAGAGATTTAAATGACATTTAACTGTCCTTTAAACCTGACATCAATGAGGCCAATGCTTTGAAGTAAATCCAATCTATAGGGATAAATGTACAAACATCAATTATATTAAATTTTGTTCTTACACAGAAAAAATAATTATTTAAAAAGTGAAAAATCCAACACCTCCCCTTTCATTCATTTTTTTTCAATCAGGAATTCGTATATGTGTATTTCATCTGTAAGTTGTTTATAGTACAAACAGAGGTGTGTAAGTTGTTTATAGTACAAACAGAGGTGTGTAATTGTGTGATTCATTCCAATTTATAGTAACTTTATTCAATTTGTCCAAAAATCAATCATTTTAACAATAAAATGTTTCATGGGACAATATAGACACATTATTGTCTACCCTCGTATTTGTACAAGTAAAATGATTTACAAGTGCCGTATTTATTGACGAAAAGTGGCAAGTGTTTAAAGGCTTTTGTTAATGTAAAACTTGTCTGAAGATAATTCATTTCTGCACACTTAACTATTGGTGTTTATATTATATTATTAAACTTTCTCTTTGAAACTTTACACCTGTAGAAATAAATAACAAAATAGTCAATTTGTTGTAGTTACAATAAAATATTCATACTTGAAATTTAAATACTTTGTCCATGAAGTTGAATTTATTTATCTATCGGTTATCAAATGCCGATTCGACAGTCATATGGTTAATTCAGGGGAGATAAGATACAAGAGAACATGTCTTATGTCGATAATTTTATCCTGGTTCATTATCGTGCCCGGTGTAAAGTACAGATACATGGCTACCACCATTCCTGTGATTTTCTTAACACAGTCATGACTTGGCTCGGTCGTTGGGATGGGGACACTGTAAAGCGTCCCTGACATTGTATTATAATCCCAATGTGACAACAAATCACGATGTTCGTACAAACAGAAAATAAAAGTGGATTTATATTCTAACGTGTAAAAGCGTGATTCTAATCAGTCTAATATCATAAAATGTTTTATTTTTTTCACAGCTGTTTATCAACCAATTCTCAAATAACGTAAACATCACAGGTCTATGGATAAGACGCGTGAACCTACCATGAGAACATTCCATGTGACACCCGTGTCCTGACTGTACTGTGTATCACTTTGGGCAATTTAAAGGGGGGCAACAATAGTTTGGCTAAGACGAAACGTCTTAATTCTTGTCATAGTTACGTCCCCTTGTAATATGTGACAATTAGCTTCTTAAAAATCAGGATGGGGGATTAAGAAGCGACGACAACATACCCGAGGCCACATCTTAATCTTCTCATAGAAGCAAATTTCTATGTTAAACATTCTGATACCGTTACAACAGAGTAAAATCAAAGTACTGAAAGTACTCATGGAAGCTGAACTTACATAGATTTGCACTACAACATGAAATGGGAACTTGTTTAACAATTGCATGATGGATGTAGAAAAACATTGAAACATTATACATTACGTCGATAGATTCTAACATCAGATATTTTATCGTACTCAATATCCTGAATGAATTTTACATTTGAGTAGAATGATGCTTAAATATTTGATAGATTTATTGTATTCAATAGTAAAAAACAATACTTGGACCATAGAGTAATTTTGCTGGCTTGTCAAAGTTCAGTTATCTAAACTTATGTATAAACTAATTCTCTCACGCGTAGGTCACAGTGTACCACGACAAAACAGACACGTGTTGAAAATATACCGCATGGATGTAATAAACACGACAAGAGTTGAAAATGTCAATATGAAATGTTATCAATATGAAACATGACGTCAATACAAAAATGGTATCAATATTAAAAATGGCGTCAATATAGAAAATAGCGTCAATTTAAAATATGGCGTCTAAATAAAGCATATTGTCAATATAAAAGAATGAATAAATGACAACAGTAACTTAGCAACAAGCTTATTGTACCTTTAATGAAGAATATCGAGATCCGTGGAATTCTGTCGGTTCTGATGTGATTAAAGTCACCCATCTATATCTCTCCTCTGCTGATAAGCCTTCAAGTAAACCTTGCTTTAACTCCATCATGTTTATACTATTACTCAATCCATTATGGTTACATCAGTCATGTACTCTTTGTTCTTTAGCAATGTTTCATGTATTTACGCAGATGTAAGTGATCTAAATAACCATACCTCGAGCGAAATACTAGTATGTAATTCTACAAATATAACTCTTAAGTCTAAATACTTTTAGAACTGTCCACAAACTGATCACCCGTCCAACAAATGTCTGCATGTATGAACTCAGTCCTTGATTCTGAGAGATACACTAGGACGCAAGTTATCGTTCAAAGATAACAATTTTACATTCACATCCATCACCAGTGTAGTTCAAATAGTTTATGCTTGCATCATTTCAGTTGATATTAATGTCCTTTTCGATTAGAAATGCACTAAATTATCCAATTTATACAAAACAGTGTGTTTCAGTATTACTTCATGCATAATGGAGAGTTTATAAAATGTAACTACTTCCGGTTCACAGAAATGTATCACGTGACACATGCCTTTTATTTGATTTAGTTAAACTGAAGATTTCATAGTAATTAACAAATGTTCAATACTAAGCAATTTATCCAGATACGTAAACACTAGTCTACTATTAGTTATCATACATTATCCGATAAATACCCAATTATACTTGTACTCCGACACTTCAATTAAAATATTATATTTAACTATAACTTTTATTTATTTATCCTTAGAATTCCAGTAATGTGTTAACTATAGTACAATGATTAACTTCGATCTATACTGTTTGTGGTATCAGCGTGTGTTTGTCGAGCGCTTCCCTCGTTTGTAGTCAATCAAAAGTTCAATTTATTATTAATAAGAACGCAAATAACAACTCATGTTGCCTGAGGATTTTAAATAACAATACAAGATTTGTTCATCTACTAGCTACTGTCCTTAACAACAATATTTATGCGAATCTTTAATATCATTTTACACTTTTAAGCATGTATTTTGTTTCAAAGCGTACATGAACATGGTCTTTGGTTGTTTGCAGAAAACATATCAGAATGATCAAAATAGAAAACTTACACCTATTTAATATGAAAAACACATTTAATGTAACAAAATATAGCCACTAATTGACACACCGTATAAAGAATGACATTGAATAACTGGGATCTCATTCAAAATAATGAATAGTTTTTTTCCTACTTTCTTATAACACCACAACCTGGAATTTATTCAATACAATATTTTATATGAATACATCGCAATATATCAATGTATTCACTATAAATATACGACACTATACAACTTACAATAGTGATACGTTCATACAAAGATTCGCAATTGTCCGATTGAAAAAATCTGTAAAGTTTATCACCATGAAAGATTTGCAATTGATAACCTTTAACATGCACACGCCGCTTGTCTACAAAAATCGCTTTATTTAGAAGAACGCTGCATTCGGAATACTTTGGTTGCAGTGTTTACAATAATGTCCGAAAAGCTTCGAATAATACAAGTACAACACAATATCTCAGACTAACGCATGAACACATGCCATACTTCTCTCAGTTTTTGTTGTCCTGCAGATAATTCCTGTGCAACTTTTGGCTGTGTAAACAATAACAGATTGTCCAAAAAAGTTACTGAATGAGTATTCAATAAGAAATCCTTAAATCCTTAATCTTAATCCACAGATAGTTCATCAACTTATATCCAAGTCAAAATGCTGCAGTCACAATTCATAAAAATTGTTCCCTACCTCAGCGAATACAAGCGTCTTATTCAATTACTAAATACCCGTATTACCATTAATTTGTTTTCATAAACTATTTTATGTTTGTTGTGCAGATATCAGATTCCACATCATGCTGTGTGACAATAAACCCATCTATCAGACGTGCATACCACGTTTTATCGTTTTATTAATGTGATTATAATTTGCTCAAATAGAATTTAATACCAGCCATCAACTGAATGTCTGAAGTTAGGAACAAGGTAAGCTAGATTTAATATTTATAATAAACAGGAATGTTAATCACGAAGTCAATAATTTATTCTACAGACCAAAATCAAAATTAAGGCACTGTAAACTGTGAGTACGTTAATTTTTTCATGACATCGTAATTCCAAGCACGCGTACATGATTTACACATCACAAACATGAAAAGGTCGAAGTCCTTCAGATGAAATAGTTAAAAACAAATCATGAACTTTGAAATGATTTAAAATCAAACTCAAAATATTCACAAAGTACATACAAATGTTAAATAGTTAATACACCTGAAAATATTTTATTCATGATTTGTTAAAAAATATAAATCAGATTGAAATTCAATGTAATTCCCTGAATTAACACGATCCATACACAAGACTAGTAACGATTTTCCAGCTCACAGAATCAGAGCTAACATCAATATAAAAGTTCCTAAAGAAAAGACGAGCGAGGGATTAACACAATCAATACACTGGACTAGGAAAAGTAGATAATTCCACTGAAATAAAGCTGGTGATTGTGGACCTCAGATAAGTCAATATTTATCCAGGCTAATTAGCAAGAAAGGTTTTAAAAACTAATTATATATCGTGAAGGAACGATGTTTTAAAATGATCAAATGTCAAGGCGGATAATGCATGAATCAATGTCGAGTGATTTCCACGTTTGTTCCAATTCTAGAAAAAAACTAGTTCACTAATCTCTGTTTATTTACATAAGACAATTATCCCGAGGTTAAAAGCCACTTTCCGTTTTTCTATTTTAGACATGTTAATTGTTGGCTTTTACTTTGATTGGCCATCACGAGGTAGTGAGGTCAGTGCTAAGGTGTTACAGAGTTTAAGATCAATGTCACTTCTCCTTGTACGATACTAGGACATGGGCTCTCCATGAAGCGGACTAAATATTTATTTCTTTATTTCTTCGGATTTAACGCCATTTTCAACAATATTTCAGTCATATCGTGGCGAACATTTATCCTAACCAGCTTCCCTGGACTTCATTCAGGCCTTGACTAGTACGAATCACATTCTATCCACAAGCTACTACCAAGCTACCCCGCATTATTAACAGGGTGGTATTTTATTCGGAGGTGATCGCTAACACAGTGTTGACTGTATAGCTAGTGTTATCAGAATAAAAATTGTTTAACGATTGTTTCATAATAATGAAGTCTTAGTCCATATTAACCCACAACAAACAGGAGAAACAAAGGTTTGAACTCTACACACCAAATAGTAACATTGAAGAACACGTCGGCTTTAATTCTATTAATGTTGATGTGCGTTAAAATATGCACAAACTTACTAGTGGCGAGATTAATCATCCCTACAGAAGGTTTAGTAATTAAGATTCATGTACATGTATACATACATCCTGTTTCTCTCTAGAAAAACTGTAAATTAATACTTCAATTACTGTATATTTTCTACTTGAAGTAACGACGTGGTTTATAAACGACAAGTTAATGAATTAATGATTCAAATCACAAGAAGAATGACTCGGAATAAGCTCACGTGTTTTCTCAATGTATTTTTGTTTAGTAGCGTTACCTTGTTCGTCTTTGTGGATGGCCGAGTCGTTATGGATAAACCCTTAATTAGAGAAATATTACATAAACTGGAAACACGTTTTGTAGACTTAGGATTGCTAAGACAGGAGTTATATCAAGCATTGGATGCTGCTTCTAATAAGAATATTAGGGATGGTACAGGAATCATTTCAACAGTGACGCGAAACATTAATAGCCAAGACATCGACTCTGAAATTACAAATATCAGACAGGAGTTATTGGACACACTGAATTCACTCAGAAATGGTTTTACAGACGAAAAACGAATTCGAAGAAGTATCCAGTCGGACAGTCAGTCATTTCTAGACAATGATACAACAAATATGCAATTGTCAGCAAGCGGTTCTCAAAATATGTCTGATATATTTAATGTCCTGGAAAAGTTACAACGTGATGTTGAAACCATAGCTAAAATTGTTCAAACAAATTTTAGAAATAAAGAGTCCCGTGTATCTGATTGTACAGAATGGTTTCGTCTGGGACATACCGTCAGTGGAGTGTACACGGTATATCCCCAATCACTATGGCGACCATTGAAAGTATATTGTGATATGGAAACAGACGGCGGTGGCTGGACGGTATTCCAAAGGCGGGTCGATGGCTCTGAGAATTTCCAGAGAAATTGGATGAACTACACGTTTGGTTTCGGTAACTTAAGTGGTGAATTTTGGCTGGGAACTGAATTTGTACATCATCTGACATCAAGTGGACCTCATGAACTACGTATTGATATGGAGGATTTTCAGAAAGATGCAAGAGTGGCAAAGTACGGACTGTTTTCTGTGGGACCAAGATCTGGTGGATTTGTTCTGAACGCGGATTTCTTTACAGGAAATGTTAAAGATTCACTCATTGTATATCACCAGAATCAGCAGTTCAATACTTACGATAAACAAAATGAAGTTCCATCTGTTGGTTGCATAGAACCTTTCAAAGGCGGCTGGTGGTATCCGTCATGTTATGGTGCAAGTTTTAATGGATTCTATCCCGAAGGAAATTATGTGTCATTTGCTGAAGCAAGCAATTGGCATACACCGAAGGGATATTATTTTTTTTCCTTGAAGAAAACGGAGATGAAAATACGTCCTAGATAAGAAATGTGTATCATCTCCAACGTATATGGTAGACTGATCAACTGAACTGTTTTATAGTTGTTGTCTTTGATCACATAAAACTTTACTGTAATCTATGTAATATCATTGTTTCTTACAGACAAATTAAAGTTTGTAAACATTTCTAGGTATTGTTATTGTCGTTTATTCACATCAACAAAGAACACTGAACACTGAGCACTGGGTATTGTAACATTTTATAATTACAGTACAACCTCTTCAGAGCGATCCTCTCTTGAGCAACAACCACCCTTCAACAACAGCATTATTTTCCCCACTGTACGATTTAACTTCAAATCTAACCTCTCTAAAGCAACAACCTCTCAACAACAACATAATTTTGCTACACCCAAAGGGTGTTACTTTAGAGAGGTTGCACAGTCCATGTATTTATATGGATGCTCTAGGATCTGTGTCATTATTAATCATTTACAATGTACTATAACTGATTGAATAAATCAAATACTTTTAACAAACTTACTGTTATTTATGTCATTTGGACAATTGTGAATAGCCATGTTTAATTGTTGTTGTTGTTTTAAAAGGAAGTAACGTAGGGACAGGTATAAGAATTACGAATTTGAATTACGAAAATGAGAAATATCAAAAATATATACACGCCATTCTGTCGTTTTTTACGGCCTCTTTCGTATTTCTCGATTACGATTTTGCATAACTAGCGTCTTAGCCACGCTGAGGCACACCGAAGCAGTTGCCAAGGCTAAAATCTGCAGAGCAGTACTAAAATAAAATGAAAACTTGGAAAATCGATGTACTGTAATGTTAGAATAAGATCAGTTACCGTATGTTCACAGAATTTGAGAAATATACTCTGAGCATGAGGTTCCTCGATCCTATCACTTATTATAGATTTCAGCAAAGAATGTTCATACATGATGTATGGTAAAAATATAACTTTACTGTTACAAAACTGTCATATAACGTCCATGATTCCGATAATTTGGGGTTAAAACATAATTTATGTGGCCTCCAAAAACACACCAGAGACGTTCTGGGTAAAAAGAATTCCCGGACCCCCTATAGAGTGACCCTGGACCCCCCTAGAGTTCCTCGGTGTAAATTTGTTTCTGGCTACGCCACTGTCTGTACTGTTGGCCTTTAGTAGTCAGAAAAAGAACAGGAAAATGCTTTTTCGCGCTCTTATAATTTAACATCAATATAGGCTACCTAAATCTTCTGTACATGTCAATAAACCGTATTAACATAATCTTTATCAAATTATAATACGCATTTAATCAACGTAAACAACTCTTCTATCATACAAATGTGAAGGTAATCGTTTTAAGGAGACAAGGTCGACTAGAGACTTATATACGAATGTAGTTGTATTTTTTTTTCATTTTACAAGTATGAATATTCAATTACTAGCGGGGTAAATAACGAAAAAATAGTGCAAATTGTCATACAAGCACCAAATTTTCCGCACATGTTGGGAATGATATATAGAAACGATTTAGGGTGTGTGCCAAAGTTCAAGTGCCTCGATTCAAGATGGCCGCCAAATTTTCAAAATGGCCGCCAAATATTTTTCCAGTCAAAGAACTTTTTATCAAAACTCTCAATACCAATGAATTATACTACCTTAGCTCATCATCAAAACGTGTTCAGTATGTTTATACATGTATATAAGTAAATTCAAACGAAGTTTGTGAAATACCCCCCCCCCCCCCCCCCCCCTCTAATAGAAGTTGTATATAGAACGTGACTTACTTGCCTTAGTGCGTTTTTAGGCATACATTAGTTAATCGTTAATTGTTTCCGGATAGAAGTCATCCGGATTTATTGGGAGGGGGGCCGGGGCTGCTTACCTAAACAGACATTACATTCCAAGTCTTTTTGTCCTTTTCATAGAGGTCAGAAACGCGGTGTCACACCCGGTAATTTCGGTAAATGCGTTGAAAAATGGGAGAACTTATAAACTTTTGCCCAATTGTTTCGACAGTTTCATGCACCAGAAACCAACTGAAGTATTTTGCTTTAAATACCAAACTCCACCCAAATAGTGTCAGTATTGATTTCTTTGAAAATAGACACTGAAAGAATTATAATGTCTGTGTCAGAACCACTCACCACATGCTTTTTCAAGCCCGGTTATCCACAGCGTGTTTCATACGCAAAATATCATAGTGTCAGCTTCTTCATGAGTGCATTGGGTCAATATAGTTATGTAGTGCTCAGTACTGCTTATCTCACTTTGGTTTTTCGTCTCAAATATAGTATCAGATGCTTTAATCAGTAACCAAACTCATCCACCTTTAAAAAGGTATATCAGTTGCTTGAAAATTTATTCGAATCCATTACGTGGATGAACTTGTTGAGGTGTATACCCATGGACTTTCATTACTTATTGACAAGCATGCTCCCCTCAAATCCAAAACCATAGTTTTAAGACCCTCCTGTCCTTGGTACACTGAAGATCTACATGACGCCAAACATCTGAGACGAAAATTGGAGCGAAAATGGCGAATGACTAAATTGTCAATAGATCATGAAATATATAGGAATCAATGTTCGGCAGTCAACAGATTGTTAAAACAATCCAAAGTTAGCTATTACACGGAGAAGGTAGAGTCCTGTGGTCGTGATCAGAAAGGGTTATTCAAGATAACTAAACATCTGATGGGTGAAGAAAAGGAAGTTGTGCTACCATCTGGTAAACCTGCTAAGATGCTTGCACAGGATTTCAGTGACTTCTTCATCAACAAAATTGAAGGAATACGTACTGAAATAGCCTCCAGTACTCAGTCTAACCAACATGACGACTGTGCTGAATTCGAAACACCCTTCAAAGAAGAGCAACTATCAGAATTTTCTCCAACATCTGAGGATGAAATCCGGAAACTAATAAATAGATCACCAAGTAAATCATGTGAACTTGATCCAATACCAACATGGCTGTTGAAGGATTGCTTAAATGAACTATTACCAATATTAACAAGAATATTCAATGCATCACTCAAAAGTGCTTATGTACCCACTGCTTTTAAAAGCTCCAGAATAAGACCACTAATAAAGAAGCCAGGCCTTGATCAAAATGTACTGAAAAATTACAGACCTGTGTCAAACTTACCTTTCATTTCCAAAGTTCTTGAGAAGGTAGTCGATGCTCAACTAGAAGAGCATTTAACACTGCATAATCTCCACGAAGAACGTCAGTCCGCATACAGAAAATTCCACTCTACTGAAACTGCTCTACTTCGTGTGCAAAATGACATCCTTTGTTCTCTAGATCAGAATAAAGCTACGGTCCTGGTAATGCTTGATTTATCAGCAGCATTTGACACCATTGATCACACCACTCTCCTACGCAGACTTGAAAATCATTTCGGTATAACGGGCAAGCCATTAGAGTGGATGAAATCCTATCTGTGTGACCGCTACCAGACTGTGTGTATAGATGGTGAACTTTCAAAACCAGTACTGATGAACTATAGTGTACCACAGGGTTCTGTGCTTGGTCCGAAGAACTACATCATGTACACAAAACCAGTGGGTGAAATCTGCAGAAAGCACCAACTACAATATCATTTCTACGCTGATGACTCACAATTGTATATGGCATTCAAACCAAAAGATTACGTCTCGCGTGATGAAACACTACAACGAATTGAAGCTTGTCTGAAGGATATCTTACACTGGATGAAAGCAAATTTGCTGAAATTAAATGCTGACAAAACAGAGGTAATCCTGTTTGTACCGAAACGAAATGCCAGAACAGCCGAGAATCTAACTGTGAAAGTTGGCGACGCTGTGATCAGATCATCATCGATGGTGAGAAACCTCGGTGCCATGCTGGATTCACATTTGGACATGGATAAACATGTTAACTCTGTTTCAAGGTCGTGTTTCATGCAGATCAGACAAATAGGTCAAATCAGACAATATTTGACTGTTGATGCAACAAAATCCCTTATCAATTCGTTAGTAACATCAAGGCTGGATTACTGCAATTCGTTACTGTGCGGTTCCCCAAAAATCATTCTGAACAAACTACAAAATATTCAAAATACAGCCGCCCGCCTCATCACACGGACACCACGTTACAATCACATCACCCCTGTGCTGAAGGATCTTCACTGGCTTCCGGTACAATACAGAGTGGAGTACAAGGTGTTGACTCATGTATTCAAAGCACTAAATGGAAAGTCCCCTGGCTACATCAGAAGTATGTTGGAAGTATATACTCCACAAAGACAGCTTAGGTCTAAATATGACTCTGTTCTTCTAGTTGTGCCGAGGATGAGGACTGTCACGTTCGGTGATCGATGTTTCACGGCCGCGGCACCTAAGCTCTGGAATGCACTGCCAACTGCACTCAGAGACAGTAAAACACTACCGTCATTCAAGAAAGCGCTGAAGACGCACTATTTTACAAAAGCTTACTCAGGCTATTAGGTTTTACTTCTTAGATAGTATTTAATTCCTTTGAGTATGAGGGTCTCTTTAAAGGTAGTATCTTTATACTTTTGGAGACGGTTTCTTGTAGCAGTGGTATCTTGACGCTTTTCTTGAAACACTAATTTAATTTAATGTACCTTTAGTAAACATTCAGTGACGTTGCGTAGTGAACAGTGAACACCGGCTGGTGGAGTAATGCGCGTGTGGACTGGCCAAACAGCTTACGAAGCCAACCGGACTTGAATCATTTTAGAATTATTGTGTACCTTACTTGTATGCATAAATTAATGGTGGATTTGTTGACTTATAATTTTGTCCATAGTTGTATATATTTTACCCATATCATTTTTGACTAACATGTTTGTATTTATTACATATTGTTTTAACCATGTCGTAATCGTGATTGTACAGCACTTTTGAACGTGTAATTACATGAAAAAAGGGCTATATAAATATGGTATAATAATAATAATAATACTAACAACTGTCTAATACCTGATCAACGAGCCGTTCTTGTCATTGCTTTAAAATTAGGAAGATAAAGATCAAACACATTCTATCCGAGGGTGTCTTAGAATGCAGCAACTAGGAATAGCACAAAAACAACAGTAATTCAGCCATCAAACGTTTTCGCAGCACCAAAATTATTAATACATTTATTTACAAAAATCAGAGCATCGGCAAGAGGTCCGTCTATTGGGGTTGTCACGTTTTGTTCGAGTACTTGAAAGAGTTGCGAGTTAGTTCGAATAATTCAAAATGCCTTTGTTTGAAAGCAAAGGAGGTTTTGCATGGTCTTCGTGCTTCAAAAGAAAATCACTCAAACTGACGTTTCTGGCAAGATATAAAACGACGTTAAAAGATCACAGTTTGCTTTCATTGTAACTGAAGATTTCACTCCCCAGACTTCATGCTTTAACTTTCTACTAAATAAATACACCTTGTGTTTTTATTGAAAGATAAAAGTATTATCAACTATTAAAACCATATCATGTAAATGAATAAGGACCCGAACTAACATAATTTATATGGTCTAATGCAAAAATAAAGGGAACAAGTACATAACGGTAAAATACAAAATTTGCTTCTCTATATGGTTGGACAAATATATAAGTGTTATTATCTGGAGTGCAAGAACCTGGTTCCAAAACTAAATCTGAGAACTTATCTTTTCTGGTATGTCAGACCAGTTTTCAATCAGGAGACATTGAAATTCAGAACGGTCTCAGATTATCCCGTATATATATTCACCAAATTTTAATTTATATAGAGCACACGCTGTGGTCTGGTGGGCAAGTCGTGTTCTAGAAACATTGTATGCCAAAAAGGATGATTAAGCAACATCCATGGTAGCGATATTGGACACTGTAAGTGTCGATATCCACCCACTATCTTTCAAAATAATACCAACAACTTTCAGAGACATCATTTCAACGTGCAAACCACCAAACATAAACAACGAAATTTTGTCATTGCCACTGAATTTGTTTGGCAAGAGCGAACAAAGGAACTTGACATGGATTGAGGAAATTGGTGACTTCTCGGACCTTATAGATGGATTTTTTATGATGGCAACGGAATGGGCTTGCTCATGTAAGATGGGTAAGACAGCATTCAGCGATAGTTGAAACTAGGACGCCCACTTTTCATTGGTATGGAAAGTCGCCCACGCAAGATATGCAATCAACACCTTTTGAAGGCATTGGTATTTAATGTTCATATTTTGTTTGATAATGCTGGTCTCCATGTCAAGAAAATATCAGACAATGAAGATGGTTGATTCATTTGTGAAAAAAGTATGCTAGAATTATATTTGCGTATTGTTCGGGTATAGATGGTACATCGATTGATGCGGGTACCCAAACAATCTCTTGAATGTACAAGTCAACGTGGTTGTTTTTCACCGGCAACGTTCGTATCGTATGTTGAAATAAAGAAATGTCCGTCGCATGAAATGATGATATTGACGTAGTGGAGCCAGAATTGTGACCAATGTTATATTGTAAAGAGTCCACGGTGTAGCACTGGTGAAAAAACTACTCAACATCGTTGTACAACATTTCCTCCAACCATTGTGGAAATTTCAAGGACACGTTTATATTATGTACATATACCGCACTGAAACAAGATATCAATTAGATGTCGTTTCCTTGTCTACACAAAATCAAAAGGTCAATGTAAATAGCAAATGGGGTTTCGTTTGTCTTGGAATGAAGATGGACATTTGTTGTACGGTGAATACCTCTATGACAGTTATACTGAAGTAATTGAGTTATTGCAAAGGAGACTTAAAGTTGCACTGTTCCATCTGCGCTTCTTTGTTTGACCCATATTGTACCTTACTCACTAATTCAAGGGATTGTTTGGGTACTGATATCAACTGACTTCTGGTACGAAATTACCACTGAATCTGTTTTCATGGATCATTAGCACATGCAGCAAACAATGCATGGCCTGTATCTTTCTTCAAAGTCAATAAGACTTTCTTACCGCGTTAATGTGTGCGGTTCTAATTCAGAATCCAACTGTTTCAGTCTCAGGTGCCTGCTCAGACAGTTGAACTATGGCACTCGTCCGACAAAGTTTGTGTTTCGAATAATGTATGTAACTAGTTCAGCAAATGTTTTTTTCTCGAATGCCTGCCGAGTATTCGACCGACTTCACATTACGTTTTGTATTGAACGCCTTTCTCTGTTGCTAAGAGATGTAAGACTTTTAACACTATTTCATTTCAAGAGCGACATCATAATCGGCACTGAGTTTGGCCAGTAAGGAATTGAATGTTTTGGCACACTCATTAATGTATCGGTATTCGATGCCTGGTCACATCAAGTTCGTCAATTTACAGATTTAAAAACTAAACCATAAGTATATATTTAAATAAAAAATTCATCTTATATCAAATGAAAGTAGTGCCACGTACCACCGTCGGACGCATTTTGACTTCTATGACAGACGGATGTTTATATACTCGATGAACTGTACAACTTAAAGCAGACTTTGAACCTAATTTTCTTACAATAAGCATTGAAGTTGTTTAAAGATACCATCAAAATTACATATGTCGGGCTAAACATGATTAACTCAACCTTCCGAATTTAGCCGCTCCAAAAACCTATATAATTATTCCCTTGGCCTAAACAACTGTCAAAAATATTTAAGTATACCAGTACATGTACCTCAGTTTGGTTATAAACCCGATTCTTTACGGTAAGAATGATATTATGAGCATAAACTATGGATTACAATGTGTTTTCACTCCTGTTATACACGTCATATAGCCTGGAGACAGTGGGTTCGAATCCGAGCGTGACCACAGCGTTCCTGACCAGGTACACGTTGGCACACGGTCTTAAATTAACCCCAACACATGTATGCATCATCATACCAAATTTGGTGCTTGTATGAAAATTTGCACTATTTTGCCAAGAAGTACGTTTTATTTATCCCGCTAATATATACACAATGAACTCTAAATGTAAACAAACTTAAAAACTTCATAATTTGAGTTATTTCGTCGCCGAAATATGATGCTGTACTCTTTCTTCCACATGACAAACCATACATGTTTTTAGTTGCCAAATTTTAGTTAGGTTTAAAACAGTTCGTAAGCATATACATTGTAGTGTTTTAACGAAATCACGACAGAGTTTGGATAATTTTACTAGTTTATTATCCAGTATTTACGAATCGTAGACCATATATGTATCTATAAGATTAACTGTTTATTTAACAAATTATAAAATTCTCATAACACAAGGAGTGTTAGACTTAGAATCTCCAGATTAAATATTTGAACAATTTGAGCAATATCTTTAAACAAATAATGCCACGTTATGTTCAGATCAGGTACATAGTTCCTGCGACATTTTGAATATAAATATAACTTAAGAGGAACTGAAAGAATCTATAAATATTTTAAGATATTTTAAGACCAAATTTAATGTTTTAAAGTATAATGCACTATGTGCTCTGAATGTAAACAAATGTTTGAATCGTAAAAGTACGTATTTATAAAAGAAGATGACGCTTAGTTCAAGATTTTTCTTTCATGTTCGCATTTTCCTCGTTAAATTTATCACTGTAAATTTATCTACAATATTAGATCTAGATATGTACCTTTTTCAACAAAGTCATTGGGTTGTAGACCGGTTTGCGGTGATACGGCTCTGCAGTAAGTTTTATCCACTCCTCCCATTCCTGTTCCGTCAATCCGTCCAGAAAACCGGGCTTCATAAAAAAGGGATGATAAAACTGAGACCCTGATGTCCTTTGAGACGATTTCAAGTTAGTGTAATCTTTATCATTGAATATATTCGATACATCAGCTTTAAAGCCGACACAACTTCCGTCCCGCGACCGTAAACCGACCATACTTAGTTCCCGGGACCGTTTCCGGGCCGTCATCGTTATTAATGGATGAAATCCAAGAATTCACCTATTTCAAAGTCACCCGAGCTCAAACACGTTAATTTTCCAGGCTAACTAAGACTTACTCCGCTCAAACACTCTTAAAATCACCTTAACACCATATTGTGTTCGACACGATATTAAGTTCACCACGGCATCAGATCTGTATGGAATGTGTGTTGATCTTTAGACTTAACCTCATCCGGCTTTATATGAAATTTAAATGAATTTGAGTCATTTCCTATTGTTTGAACATACTATCAATTAATTGTTGACAAACCACACGCTCGACATGTTTCGTGTCAATAAAATTGAAAAGAAGTTCCACCCACACAGTATCACTTAATATCCAAAATACATCCGTATTGAGAGATGAAGAAAATAAATATTTAAAAAACAGTCACTTAGAGTATGTTTTTAGAATATTGCTTAATTCTCAGGTTTAAAAAAAACGCCAAACGGGTCATTCTTTCACCTTCCTATAGTTAAGAATATTCTATTTCATGTGTCATGATAAATCATTTTAAAAGCTTTCTGCTCAAGTCAACAGGCGACTTTTCTGGGACAATAAGCTAACAGCGTAATTGCTTCCAATTAAAAAGTGTTTCGTCGGATCAATGGCCTCACAATGCTGGATAGAAACAGTCATTTGTTAAAACATTCCACAATATTGACGAAACACACTTTGTATAACATGACGGTGAATTGTACGGAGGAAATGAAAGCATTAAGGTACAATTTACAGATCACATGATATAATTAAAACGAGTCAGTCGATCAGCTAGGTTAACCATTTTATTGTTTTGAGTACAATAAATCCACAGACAAGGCTGAAATTAAATTCTAATAAATACAGATTCTCAGTAAACAAGGTTACAGCTATATGAAGAATTCCGCCATAGCTTTACTAAACAAATATATTTACTCTTTTCTATGAAAAATATACGTATAAGATTATCTGGTATGGTAAAATATCAAAATTAACTTAACATACCAGCTATTAACAGTCAAAATGTGAATTGTAGCCACCGGAAGTTAAGGATTAACGAAAAATCTGAAGAGGTGTATATACCTAGTATTTATTTAATCATAAATGGGGGGGGGGGAATAAATAAGACACTGATAAGCCCGTCCCATTGTTATAATGTTCTTTCAACTTATCAAAAATATTTCGATGAAATGATCGAAGTTTGTACATTCAGATAAATCCTCGATTTCCTTAATGTGACAAAATGTAGGAGTCTTCACTAAGATAGGGGCTACTTTTGAGACATGAATTTATCGTGACAAAATGTAGGAGTCTTCACTAAGATAGGGGCTACTTTTGAGACATGAATTTATCGTGACAAAATGTAGGAGTCTTCACTAAGATAGGGGCTACTTTTGAGACATGAATTTATCGTGACAATAAAACTACAACTACTCACTGAATGACTTCGTTAATGACCCGACTTTTGAGTATTATAACAAAATAAAGAACAAAATCGTAAAAATAAAATAAAATTGTAGATACAACATGTAGATCTAACAGTATATCAGTATTTTTTTACAGCAGCATTTTTAACATTTTAGCATTAAGTGCGTAAACAAAAGATGAAAGTTCTCTATTTAACAAGATACCGTACAAAAAATAAATATGAACATCCATCCAATAAAACGAGCACTTGTCAGTATTTGATTAAATCAGATTTTAATATTCATAAATATAATCCGTAAACTATATTGAGCGCTCGGCTCTCAGGTATAATTCAGATTGAAGTGTTTTCTACATGTAAAACATTATTTAAACTGGAGATGTCATGCTTGAATTTTGTATGCAGGTCGAAGTATAGGTCGCAATCCTTAACACTCCTGGTTGACATTTCGGCGCCAGACTGCGGCCGCACCAGGAAATCTGCGGAGACACTTATATTTGAAAAGGTCAAGGCTTATATTTGAGTGTCTCTTAATAATTGACTTCTAATTGAAATACAGAATCATACTTGAATATGTGATAGTTAAAGTTAAATATTTATAAAGTATTAGGTAGTATTACAGTGGCTGTACAAATTTATTTAAATAAATTATGCGTAAATTACACCAGTTCCGTCAACCCGACACCACTTCATGTAAATACATGATGAGTAAAGTCAATATTATCTGCAAATATCTTACTATATATTACAAAATAGTTTAGGAATCCTCGATATATGTACACCATCATCAATGTTCAAAGTGAGTCTTGTTGTAGTTACAGAAATGTATTTATTGCCAATATCACGGACGTATATAAGTCCTTGTCAATATGATCCTGAACCGACGTAAACCAGTCAAGTGATCGACCAACAATCATCTATAAATCTAATAATAACATACTAACCACATGTATGAAAACCAACAAGGGTATAAAAGCAACGATGATATAAAACCAACGATGATATAAAACCAACGATGATATAAAACCAACGATGATATAAAACCAACGATGATATAAAACCAACAACATAAATGACTAACAGACTGTTCAACAAACGGCGTTTGCAAAATATATCTTTGGTTGTTGTGAGTTATGCTGTTTGGTCACGTGACTAATATCTCTTCCACCTCTTCTAACCATCGGGCGGAATATATAGAAGAGCTTCTAGAATTAGAAGACGATCAAATGAACAGTTCGGAAGAGCTCTACCATTCCAACTGCTCTTCCGTTTGACCAATCGAACCAGTCTAGTAACTCAACGAGTAAAATGCCGTGTAAACTTATATTTAACAAAAAGTCTCGCACGATCTAATTAATGTACAATGTGTGACATCGACGTCATCACATTGCTTGAAAACATAGAAATAGCGCACATAATGTTATACTTTACAAATGTGAGGAGTAAATATGAATTATATGATACACCATAATGGTATGTTGTACCGTATTGTACTCTGATTTTATTTCAGGCAATCTATTATAAATATTTACAAGCAACATAATATCTTCATGACGTAAGTCGTTACGCACATATTACTACAAGACACGAACAATCAACTATCAATTCCCATAAACATAAAACAATATGTAACCCATGATTTCTATTTATCTCTATGTTACACCGTCATTTATTCATGCTCTAACTTTATAACTAACTATTAATACCATTCATTAAATCTCTATTGTTTTGGCTTTCTATAAATAGAAAAATGAGAAATATTTCTTTATAAGTTGGTTGATTTAGAATAGAACATGTATTTATGAAATAAATCGTCAAACAATCGCTCTACAAGGTCTCAGGGTTATAACTCGTACAGTTTTGCTCTCATGAAGTCAACAATAAGTATCAAGATTGACATCTTATTTATATTTTATTTCTAATTTAGATAAAACTCACTAGTACATGTAATTATATCAAACGGTTAAGTCTAGTTGACAGGCTCGAATATGCTTTTAAAAATCTTCGAACCTCTCTTTATCCAGCCCCCTCTGCTAAATCTTGCATATTGTTAAATTATATCAGCTTAAAGTCCCATTAGCTTTTTGGATGTTGAAATTAAAGTAGGTCTTATTTTACCTATAAAGGTGTCTTATGAGTGACACTGACTTTTTCTTGCAGCAAAAACATTCCGAAATTTTCTTTTTTAATCACGAAGTACGTATAGAAATGTAGTACAGTATTTTTTCAATGATATTGCAAAAAATACAAAAAAGCATTTGACAACATTTTTACGATATGTGGCTAAAGAAAGCCATTATGCAAACATTGTTTTAGTGCAAATAAAATATATTTCTTATATTTTACTTTCATTTTATCTATTGTTCTGTATTGCTAAATTCAAAAAGCTAATGGGCCTTTAACTTTGCGGTTCCATATTACTTTTTCTCGTAAGAGCTGCACATTAAGGGCCATATCCTTGAATGTAATTATAAACTCAGTCTTATTCGAGAGTCCGCAAGTAATTAAGTACAGTTAAACTTGTGAACAAATGCCATGCTTGGGGAAGACAAAATGTAGCCTTTATTGATAGATTACCTTTAATCGGGGTCATTTTGTCGTAAATAATCAATGACGGTTTTTATGGCATTTATTCGCAGGGTGGCTTTTATTCGGAGGTGGCCACTAACACAGGTATAACTGTACTACGATTTATAAGGGGCAATCAATCAATCAGTACTTGTGACAAATTCATAAATCGACTATGACATGTACATGATGTATATCCTATAAAATCTGGACCAGATCACGTTAATCAAACTTGAACTGTCCTCCAGCATGTCATGTCCGTTCTATAAACTCAATATTTACTTGGCAAACATATTAAATATTCAATGTAAACAACTTATTTGAACAAAAATCAATGATTCAGTTATAAGTCATATTTAACTTATAGATGACTTTTAATGTATTTGAGAGAAATATAACGACCGTTACCGCAAATCTTACAGGTAACCATGGAAACCAGAGGGTGGATGCCCATATTTGGAACCATGTGGTTCTAGTAATTTCCGTAAAACAGGAGAAATCGGCTTAGCGGAAATTCCGGTTTTCCGAATTATATATCTATTGACAATGAAGGTATTCGAAACGTCCTATCGCGTTACCATAGCGAATGATAATGATGGTGATAGTTTGAAGTGTTGCTGATTTGCTGTTGGATATGTTATTGATGATGATAGAAAATTATGACACGTACTCAAAAGCAGTGCATAAAGACAGCGGAAAAGATGGTCAACACAAGACTCCATCAAGATGGCCAACATAGGACTCCATCAAGATGGTCAACACAGGACTCCATCAAGATGGTCAACATAGGACTCCATCAAGATGGTCAACACAGGACTCCATCAAGATGGTCAACACAGGACTCCATCAAGATGGTCAACATAGGACTCCATCAAGATGGTCAACACAGGACTCCATCAAGATGGTCAACATAGGACTCCATCAAGATGGTCAACACAGGACTCCATCAAGATGGTCAACATAGGACTCCATCAAGATGGTCAACACAGGACTCCATCAAGATGGTCAACATAGGACTCCATCAAGATGGCTAACACAGGACTCCATCAAGATGGCTAACACAGGACTCCATCAAGATGGTCAACATAGGACTTCATCAAGATGGTCAGCACAGGACTCCATCAAGATGGTCAACACAGGACTCCATCAAGATGGCTAACACAGGATTCCATCAAGATGGCTAACACAAGACTCCATCAAGAAGGCTAACACAGGACTCCATGGCTATTACAGGACTCCATCAAGATGGTCAACACAGGACTCCATCAAGATGGCTAACACAGGATTCCATCAAGATGGCTAACACAAGACTCCATCAAGATGGCTAACACAGGACTCCATGGCTAACACAAGACTCCATTAAGATGGCTAACACAAGACTCCATCAAGATGGCTAACACAAGACTCCATCAAGATGGCTAACACAGGACTCCATGGCTAACACAGGACTCCATCAAGATGGCTAACACAGGACTCCATCAAGATGGCTAACACAGGACTCCATCAAGATGGCTAACACAGGACTCCATCAAGATGGTCAACATAGGACTCCATCAAGATGGTCAACACAGGACTCCATCAAGATGGTCAACATAGGACTCCATCAAGATGGCTAACATAGGACTCCATCAAGATGGCTAACATAGGACTCCATCAAGATGGCTAACACAGGACTCCATCAAGATGGCTAACACAGGACTCCATCAAGATGGTCAACACAGGACTCCATCAAGATGGTCAACACAGGACACCATCAAGATGGCTAACACAGGACTCCATCAAGATGGCTAACACAGGACTCCATCAAGATGGCTAACACAGGACTCCATCAAGATGGTCAACACAGGACTCCATCAAGATGGTCAACACAGGACACCATCAAGATGGCTAACACAGGACTCCATCAAGATGGCTAACACAGGACTCCATCAAGATGGCTAACATAGGACTCCATCAAGATGGCTAACATAGGACTCCATCAAGATGGCTAACATAGGACTCCATCAAGATGGCTAACATAGGACACCATCAAGATGGCTAACACAGGACTCCATCAAGATGGCTAACCCAGGACTCCATCAAGATGACTAACACAGGATTCCATCAAGATGGTCAACATAGGACTCCATCAAGATGGCTAACACAGGACTCCATCAAGATGGTCAACACAGGACACCATCAAGATGGCAAACATAGGACACCATCAAGATGGCTAACACAGGACTCCATCAAGATGGTCAACACAGGACACCATCAAGATGGCTAACATAGGACACCATCAAGATGGCTAACACAGGACTCCATCAAGATGGTCAACACAGGACACCATCAAGATGGCTAACATAGGACTCCATCAAGATGGCTAACACAGGACTCCATCAAGATGGCTAACATAGGACTCCATCAAGATGGCTAACATAGGACTCCATCAAGATGGCTAACATAGGACTCCATCAAGATGGCTAACACAGGACTCCATCAAGATGGCTTACACAGGACACCATCAAGATGGCTAACATAGGACTCCATCAAGATGGCTAACACAGGACTCCATCAAGATGGCTAACATAGGACTCCATCAAGATGGCTAACATAGGACACCATCAAGATGGCTAACACAGGACTCCATCAAGATGGCTAACACAGGACTCCATCAAGATGGTCAACACAGGACACCATCAAGATGGCTAACATAGGTCTCCATCAAGATGGCTAACATAGGACTCCATCAAGATGGCTAACATAGGACTCCATCAAGATGGCTAACATAGGACACCATCAAGATGGTCAACACAGGACACCATCAAGATGGCTAACATAGGACACCATCAAGATGGCTAACACAGGACTCCATCAAGATGGTCAACACAGGACACCATCAAGATGGCTAACATAGGACACCATCAAGATGGCTAACACAGGACTCCATCAAGATGGTCAACACAGGACACCATCAAGATGGCTAACATAGGACTCCATCAAGATGGTCAACACAGGACTCCATCAAGATGGTCAACATAGGACTCCATCAAGATGGCTAACACAGGACTCCAACAAGATGGTCAACACAGGACTCCATCAAGATGGTCAACATAGGACTCCATCAAGATGGCTAACACAGGACTCCATCAAGATGGTCAACACAGGACTCCATGGCTAACACAAGACTCCATTAAGATGGCTAACACAAGACTCCATCAAGATGGCTAACACAAGACTCCATCAAGATGGCTAACACAGGACTCCATGGCTAACACAGGACACCATCAAGATGGCTAACATAGGACACCATCAAGATGGCTAACACAGGACTCCATCAAGATGGTCAACACAGGACACCATCAAGATGGCTAACATAGGACACCATCAAGATGGCTAACACAGGACTCCATCAAGATGGTCAACACAGGACACCATCAAGATGGCTAACATAGGACTCCATCAAGATGGCTAACACAGGACTCCATCAAGATGGCTAACATAGGACTCCATCAAGATGGCTAACATAGGACTCCATCAAGATGGCTAACATAGGACTCCATCAAGATGGCTAACACAGGACTCCATCAAGATGGCTAACACAGGACACCATCAAGATGGCTAACATAGGACTCCATCAAGATGGCTAACACAGGACTCCATCAAGATGGCTAACATAGGACTCCATCAAGATGGCTAACATAGGACACCATCAAGATGGCTAACACAGGACTCCATCAAGATGGCTAACACAGGACTCCATCAAGATGGTCAACACAGGACACCATCAAGATGGCTAACATAGGTCTCCATCAAGATGGCTAACATAGGACTCCATCAAGATGGCTAACATAGGACTCCATCAAGATGGCTAACATAGGACACCATCAAGATGGTCAACACAGGACACCATTAAGATGGCTAACATAGGACACCATCAAGATGGCTAACACAGGACTCCATCAAGATGGTCAACACCGGACACCATCAAGATGGCTAACATAGGACACCATCAAGATGGTCAACACAGGACTCCATCAAGATGGCTAACACAGGACTCCATCAAGATGGTCAACACAGGACACCATCAAGATGGCTAACATAGGACACCATCAAGATGGCTAACACAGGACTCCATCAAGATGGTCAACACAGGACACCATCAAGATGGCTAACATAGGACTCCATCAAGATGGTCAACACAGGACTCCATCAAGATGGTCAACATAGGACTCCATCAAGATGGCTAACACAGGACTCCAACAAGATGGTCAACACAGGACTCCATCAAGATGGTCAACATAGGACTCCATCAAGATGGCTAACACAGGACTCCATCAAGATGGTCAACACAGGACTCCATTGCTAACACAAGACTCCATTAAGATGGCTAACACAAGACTCCATCAAGATGGCTAACACAAGACTCCATCAAGATGGCTAACACAGGACTCCATGGCTAACACAGGACACCATCAAGATGGCTAACATAGGACACCATCAAGATGGCTAACACAGGACTCCATCAAGATGGTCAACACAGGACACCATCAAGATGGCTAACATAGGACACCATCAAGATGGCTAACACAGGACTCCATCAAGATGGTCAACACAGGACACCATCAAGATGGCTAACATAGGACTCCATCAAGATGGCTAACACAGGACTCCATCAAGATGGCTAACATAGGACTCCATCAAGATGGCTAACATAGGACTCCATCAAGATGGCTAACATAGGACTCCATCAAGATGGCTAACACAGGACTCCATCAAGATGGCTAACACAGGACACCATCAAGATGGCTAACATAGGACTCCATCAAGATGGCTAACACAGGACTCCATCAAGATGGCTAACATAGGACTCCATCAAGATGGCTAACATAGGACACCATCAAGATGGCTAACACAGGACTCCATCAAGATGGCTAACACAGGACTCCATCAAGATGGTCAACACAGGACACCATCAAGATGGCTAACATAGGTCTCCATCAAGATGGCTAACATAGGACTCCATCAAGATGGCTAACATAGGACTCCATCAAGATGGCTAACATAGGACACCATCAAGATGGTCAACACAGGACACCATTAAGATGGCTAACATAGGACACCATCAAGATGGCTAACACAGGACTCCATCAAGATGGTCAACACCGGACACCATCAAGATGGCTAACATAGGACACCATCAAGATGGTCAACACAGGACTCCATCAAGATGGCTAACACAGGACTCCATCAAGATGGTCAACACAGGACACCATCAAGATGGCTAACATAGGACTCCATCAAGATGGTCAACACAGGACTCCATCAAGATGGTCAACATAGGACTCCATCAAGATGGCTAACACAGGACTCCATCAAGATGGTCAACACAGGACTCCATCAAGATGGTCAACATAGGACTCCATCAAGATGGCTAACACAGGACTCCATCAAGATGGTCAACACAGGACTCCATCAAGATGGTCAACATAGGACACCATCAAGATGGCTAACACAGGACTCCATCAAGATGGCTAACATAGGTCTCCATCAAGATGGTCAACACAGGACACCATCAAGATGGCTAACATAGGACACCATCAAGATGGCTAACACAGGACTCCATCAAGATAGTCAACACAGGACACCATCAAGATGGCTAACATAGGACACCATCAAGATGGCTAACACAGGACTCCATCAAGATGGTCAACACAGGACTCCATCAAGATGGTCAACACAGGACACCATCAAGATGGCTAACATAGGACTCCATCAAGATGGTCAACACAGGACTCCATCAAGATGGTCAACATAGGACACCATCAAGATGGCTAACACAGGACTCCATCAAGATGGCTAACATAGGTCTCCATCAAGATGGTCAACACAGGACACCATCAAGATGGCTAACATAGGACACCATCAAGATGGCTAACACAGGACTCCATCAAGATAGTCAACACAGGACACCATCAAGATGGCTAACATAGGACACCATCAAGATGGCTAACACAGGACTCCATCAAGATGGTCAACACAGGACTCCATCAAGATGGTCAACACAGGACACCATCAAGATGGCTAACATAGGACTCCATCAAGATGGCTAACACAGGACTCCATCAAGATGGCTAACATAGGACTCCATCAAGATGGCTAACATAGGACTCCATCAAGATGGCTAACATAGGACTCCATCAAGATGGCTAACACAGGACTCCATCAAGATGGCTAACACAGGACTCCATCAAGATGGTCAACACAGGACACCATCAAGATGGCTAACATAGGTCTCCATCAAGATGGCTAACATAGGACTCCATCAAGATGGCTAACATAGGACTCCATCAAGATGGCTAACACAGGACTCCATCAAGATGGTCAACACAGGACACCATCAAGATGGCTAACATAGGACACCATCAAGATGGCTAACACAGGACTCCATCAAGATGGTCAACACAGGACACCATCAAGATGGCTAACATAGGACTCCATCAAGATGGCTAACACAGGACTCCATCAAGATGGCTAACATAGGACTCCATCAAGATGGCTAACATAGGACTCCATCAAGATGGCTAACACAGGACTCCATCAAGATGGTCAACACAGGACACCATCAAGATGGCTAACACAGGACTCCATCAAGATGGTCAACATAGGACTCCATCAAGATGGCTAACATAGGACTCCATCAAGATGGCTAACACAGGACTCCATCAAGATGGTCAACATAGGACTCCATCAAGATGGCTAACATAGGACTCCATCAAGATGGCTAACATAGGACTCCATCAAGATGGCTAACATAGGACTCCATCAAGATGGCTAACACAGGACTCCATCAAGATGGTCAACACAGGACACCATCAAGATGGCTAACATAGTTCTCCATCAAGATGGCTAACATAGGACTCCATCAAGATGGCTAACATAGGACTCCATCAAGATGGTCAACACAGGACACCATCAAGATGGCTAACATAGGACTCCATCAAGATGGCTAACATAGGACTCCATCAAGATGGCTAACACAGGACTCCATCAAGATGGCTAACACAGGACTCCATCAAGATGGTCAACACAGGACTCCATCAAGATGGTCAACATAGGACTCCATTAGGATGGCTAACGCAGGACTCCATCAAGATGGCTAACATAGGACTCCATCAAGATGGCTAACATAGGACTCCATCAAGATGGCTAACATAGGACTCCATCAAGATGGCTAACACAGGACTCCATCAAGATGGCTAACACAGGACACCATCAAGATGGCTAACATAGGACTCCATCAAGATGGCTAACACAGGACTCCATCAAGATGGCTAACATAGGACTCCATCAAGATGGCTAACATAGGACACCATCAAGATGGCTAACACAGGACTCCATCAAGATGGCTAACACAGGACTCCATCAAGATGGTCAACACAGGACACCATCAAGATGGCTAACATAGGTCTCCATCAAGATGGCTAACATAGGACTCCATCAAGATGGCTAACATAGGACTCCATCAAGATGGCTAACATAGGACACCATCAAGATGGTCAACACAGGACACCATTAAGATGGCTAACATAGGACACCATCAAGATGGCTAACACAGGACTCCATCAAGATGGTCAACACCGGACACCATCAAGATGGCTAACATAGGACACCATCAAGATGGTCAACACAGGACTCCATCAAGATGGCTAACACAGGACTCCATCAAGATGGTCAACACAGGACACCATCAAGATGGCTAACATAGGACTCCATCAAGATGGTCAACACAGGACTCCATCAAGATGGTCAACATAGGACTCCATCAAGATGGCTAACACAGGACTCCATCAAGATGGTCAACACAGGACTCCATCAAGATGGTCAACATAGGACTCCATCAAGATGGCTAACACAGGACTCCATCAAGATGGTCAACACAGGACTCCATCAAGATGGTCAACATAGGACACCATCAAGATGGCTAACACAGGACTCCATCAAGATGGCTAACATAGGTCTCCATCAAGATGGTCAACACAGGACACCATCAAGATGGCTAACATAGGACACCATCAAGATGGCTAACACAGGACTCCATCAAGATAGTCAACACAGGACACCATCAAGATGGCTAACATAGGACACCATCAAGATGGCTAACACAGGACTCCATCAAGATGGTCAACACAGGACTCCATCAAGATGGTCAACACAGGACACCATCAAGATGGCTAACATAGGACTCCATCAAGATGGCTAACACAGGACTCCATCAAGATGGCTAACATAGGACTCCATCAAGATGGCTAACATAGGACTCCATCAAGATGGCTAACATAGGACTCCATCAAGATGGCTAACACAGGACTCCATCAAGATGGCTAACACAGGACTCCATCAAGATGGTCAACACAGGACACCATCAAGATGGCTAACATAGGTCTCCATCAAGATGGCTAACATAGGACTCCATCAAGATGGCTAACATAGGACTCCATCAAGATGGCTAACACAGGACTCCATCAAGATGGTCAACACAGGACACCATCAAGATGGCTAACATAGGACACCATCAAGATGGCTAACACAGGACTCCATCAAGATGGTCAACACAGGACACCATCAAGATGGCTAACATAGGACTCCATCAAGATGGCTAACACAGGACTCCATCAAGATGGCTAACATAGGACTCCATCAAGATGGCTAACATAGGACTCCATCAAGATGGCTAACACAGGACTCCATCAAGATGGTCAACACAGGACACCATCAAGATGGCTAACACAGGACTCCATCAAGATGGTCAACATAGGACTCCATCAAGATGGCTAACATAGGACTCCATCAAGATGGCTAACACAGGACTCCATCAAGATGGTCAACATAGGACTCCATCAAGATGGCTAACATAGGACTCCATCAAGATGGCTAACATAGGACTCCATCAAGATGGCTAACATAGGACTCCATCAAGATGGCTAACACAGGACTCCATCAAGATGGTCAACACAGGACACCATCAAGATGGCTAACATAGTTCTCCATCAAGATGGCTAACATAGGACTCCATCAAGATGGCTAACATAGGACTCCATCAAGATGGTCAACACAGGACACCATCAAGATGGCTAACATAGGACTCCATCAAGATGGCTAACATAGGACTCCATCAAGATGGCTAACACAGGACTCCATCAAGATGGCTAACACAGGACTCCATCAAGATGGTCAACACAGGACTCCATCAAGATGGTCAACATAGGACTCCATTAGGATGGCTAACACAGGACTCCATCAAGATGGTCAACATAGGACTCCATCAAGATGGCTAACACAGGATTCCATCAAGATGGCCCAGACAGGACACCATTCATACTAACATGAGGTAAACTGTATTTAACCTGCACAATGTTTGTGTTCAATCAAGTGTCTATTGTATAGAAAACTAATCTGTCATGTGAAATGTCGAGACTTGAGCTAAATCTCAAGTAGCATTTATCTCCGTGTTTCACAAGTTCAACAAGATCCTTATCACTGAACTTGTTATTGTAAAATCAATGACTATAAATCTAATGGATGTTTTGATTTACTATGTATATCCCATTGTATTACTTCAACAATTTATGTCTGAATTGCCTACCTTCAATACTAATAGGGACACGCTTTGTAAACAAGTTATGTGGATTAATTCTAGTTTAAGACATCAATAGACTGCATGATCATGATAGCTGTATGTAGTATGTCAGGTTATTTCTTTTATTTCTTGTATCCCCACACCCCACCAGGTATGTAGTACGGGGAGACAGGATTTCTTGGGCGGGTCATTTCATGTCGAATATTTCCACGATAACTAAGAAGCCAGTTGTAATCAGAGTCGGACATTTCTATCTATGGTCGGGAACCTATAGTCGGACATTTCTATCTATGGTCGGGAACCTATAGTCGGACATTTCTATCTATGGTCGGGAACCTATAGTCGGACATTTCTATCTACGGTCGGGAACCTATAGTCGGACATTTCTATCTATGGTCGGGAACCTATAGTCGGACATTTCTATCTATGGTCGGGAACCTATAGTCGGACATTTCTATCTATGGTCGGGAACCTATAGTCGGACATTTCTATCTATGGTCGGGAACTTTTAGTCGGACATTTTAGTCAAAATAGATAAAAAGGCAGAACTACATGTAGACGGAAGAAATAAAGTAGAAAGTCCATCAATGTAAAACATGGATAGTCGGCTTATACTACAAACATCAAGTCAAACACAGAATATCAAATAAATTTAGAGACATATTACAATAAAACTCTAATGGTGACAAAAATGTTCAAATGTTAAACTATACAATACGACCAGACAGGTATTCTACAAAATCTATTGATATCATTATAATTTCATCCAGGTGTTCATGTTATGAAATAATTACCTCATAGCTTATGTTTAAAAGATGTACACATACTTTCAATATAATTATAATTCATTACGAATACATTCATGTTTCAATACATTGTATTTATAAAAGTAAATGAATTATGTTAAATTCATCATCGTATTTTTGTTCCTGCAATTTCTTAAATACTTCATACATGTATATTAATTTATACACATTTATCATTTGATTATACAACATGCATGTAATTATTTATTTTTTATTTACATTTCGTACAAAAGAAATAAATAACTTACTTGTTCTCCGTTTTGTTTTGATTGAGATTCTATTTGTTTTAACACATACGTCGTTAAATATAACTTTCCTCTTGCTTTAATGTACCATGGAAAATCATCCATTTTTTACCTCAAGATTTTTAATGTCTATACCATTAGAAGTTCGTGTGTCAATTAAAACAAGTTCAGATTGATGTAAGTTCACATTGATGTAATGTCTGAACGTTCGTCATTCACGGAACGTAATCTCAATAACAATTGCCTGATTGTACTTAACAAGCGGATATGTAAAATATACGGGATTTAAATCAGATTTGATTCGATAATCGGAAAATTCAGTTGGATCAAAGTGATCGGTTGAATATTCCACCTCCGAAACTGAAGAGCTCTAGTTAGCGTTGAAGTCACGAAATCATCATAAGTTTGAATAAACGGAGACATTTGAAACTTAAGCAATAAATCAACAAAATATAGAGAGAGGTACTTTAATTAAACTATTGAATGGGTAAACGTTCAATAAGACGTGTAAATAATGCTATTGAATTTAAAAGATGCGTGAAACGTTCTGATAGGAAGAGAGACTCTCGAGTTACATCGAATCTAAGAGCTGGCTTTGTCAACAAAATAACTTTCAACAAACAATAGTCTAAGTGTTTGTTTAATTTAAATAAGTTTTGCACCCCACGTTTCTGTGTATATATCAGCGTCGTAAAAATATCTATAAATATAAAATTGTTATATTCTGAAGTACATCTTACCTGACAAATATTGTTCGGTATTCAAGTCAGGACAATTACTTCTTTATGCAGTACAAGTGTTTGATTTAAATTCTTCAATGATGTTATTCACAATAACCTTGTCTTGCAATGTTTCAATTATTTGCACGTAAGTGCATCACCATAGCAACCATCTTGTATAAATATCGACACTTCGATGAGTGTACATGTATTTGTCTAAATCATCTCATTAATGTATTCAGACAATTATGTATTACTTGTTTACAATGATGCTAGTCTATTTGTTGTTTATCGGCTCATTCGATAGCTAGAGTCGATGAAGCGTTCAGTTTTTAAAAGAAAATATTTCCGAATTTAAAACTTTTACGATGTCATTCAGTTCATGCAATTACTCTTATTTCGAACAGTTTTTCATGGTTATTTATCATGCCCGGTGTAAAGCACCTGTGCACACCTCATCCGATTTCTGTGATTTTCTAGACACGGAACTTGGCTCAGTAGTTTGGATGGGGACACTGGAAAAGCGTCCCAAAGAATCGGAAGGCATGGTCGGGATTCGTATCTATCACGTTTCTTTCAGTAGTCCAGCGTGATACTACAAGACAAGCGTACACTGACATATGACGGGATGAAATCTCTATATCTGTGTATGTATGTATAATTGTTTTAAATATAAACAAAACATTTTTCAGACTCCTGATCATAAACACTTGATTGAGAACGTTTTACACAAAGTTAGCATTGTTAATAGGCCAGTCAGCGTAATATATTTCTCTTTGAAGAAAAAATCATAACCGGAGGACGAACATTTTTTTATGGGATAGTCAAAACATTTTCACAATGTATAAATATCCTACATGATACTAACAGGAATGAATTAACATACGTGCTACATGTAGTATTAACATACGTGCTACATGTAGTATTAACATACGTGTTACATGTAGTATTAACATACGTGCTACACGTAGTATTAACATACGTGCTACATGTAGTATTAACATACGTGCTACATGTAGTATTAACATACGTGTTACATGTAGTATTAACATACGTGTTACATGTAGTATTAACATACGTGTTACTTGTAGTATTAACATACGTGTTACATGTAGTATTAACATACGTGTTACTTGTAGTATTAACATACGTGCTACACGTAGTATTAACATACGTACTACACGTAGTATTAACATACGTACTACACGTAGTATTAACATACGTATTACATGTAGTATTAACATACGTACTACATGTAGTATTAACATACGTGTTACTTGTAGTATTAACATACGTACTACATGTAGTATTAACATACGTGCTACACGTAGTATTAACATACGTACTACAAGTAGTATTAACATACGTGCTACACGTAGTATTAACATACGTGTTACTTGTAGTATTAACATACGTGCTACACGTAGTATTAACATACGTGCTACACGTAGTATTAACATACGTGCTACATCTAGTATTAACATACGTGTTACTTGTAGTATTAACATACGTATTACATGTAGTATTAACATACGTGTTACTTGTAGTATTAACATACGTACTACATGCAGTATTAACATACATACTACATGTAGTATTAACATACTTGCTACATGTAGTATTAACATACGTGTTACTTGTAGTATTAACATACGTGCTACACGTAGTATTAACATACGTGCTACACGTAGTATTAACATACGTACTACACGTAGTATTAACATACGTATTACATGTAGTATTAACATACGTACTACATGTAGTATTAACATATGTGTTACTTGTAGTATTAACATATGTACTACATGTAGTATTAACATACGTGCTACACGTAGTATTAACATACGTACTACATGTAGTATTAACATACGTGCTACACGTAGTATTAACATACGTGTTACTTGTAGTATTAACATACGTGTTACTTGTAGTATTAACATACGTACTACATGTAGTATTAACATACGTACTACATGTATTATTAACATACGTGTTACTTGTAGTATTAACATACGTGCTACACGTAGTATTAACATACGTGCTACACGTAGTATTAACATACGTGCTACATGTAGTATTAACATACGTGTTACTTGTAGTATTAACATACGTACTACATGTAGCATTAACATACGTGTTACTTGTAGTATTAACATACGTACTACATGTATTATTAACATACATGTTACTTGTAGTATTAACATACGTGCTACACGTAGTATTAACATACGTGCTACACGTAGTATTAACATACGTACTACACGTAGTATTAACATACGTACTACATGTAGTATTAACATACGTGCTACATGTAGTATCAACATACCTGTTACATGTAGTATTAACATACGTGCTACACGTAGTATTAACATACGTACTACACGTAGTATTAACATACGTACTACATGTAGTATTAACATACGTACTACATGTAGTATTAACATACGTGCTACATGTAGTATCAACATACCTGTTACATGTAGTATTAACATACGTGCTACACGTAGTATTAACATACGTGTTACTTGTAGTATTAACATAGTGCTACATGTAGTATTAACATACGTGTTACTTGTAGTATTAACATACGTGTTACTTGTAGTATTAACATACGTACTACATGTAGTATTAACATACGTACTACATGTAGTATTAACATACGTGTTACTTGTAGTATTAACATACGTGTTACTTGTAGTATTAACATACGTACTACATTTAGTATTAACATACGTACTACATGTAGTATTAACATACGTGTTACTTGTAGTATTAACATACGTGCTACATGTAGTATTAACATACGTGCTACATGTAGTATTAACATACGTGTTACATGTAGTATTAACATACGTGCTACATTTAGTATTATGAAAAGTAATTGTTCGAATGGTTGTCTTATACAACTATTGTAGTGAGAATTTATTCCGCTAAACCAATACATGTACCACACTTGTTTCAGTACAAATCTTGTTACAAACTTGATTCGTGTGATTTATTGAGACAATTGTCCACAATCATAACAGTAAAAAACATTGTGATAAATTTATCCAGCTGTAGTTCTCTCCCCTTAAGAACATTCAACAGTGAAAAGTTGCTACAAGTAACATCGATTGTGCTCGGATATTACATGTAAGCCTACATGTATTTATTTATTTGGGTTTAACGCCATTTTTCAACATTCTTTCAGTTTCCGGAGTAGAAACAACATGTCGTGTAAAATATATTGAACTCTGTATGAGAGTTCAGGACATAATATATTTACAGGTTCTTTTGAAAATATAGGTTTATGTGGCGATAAAGATTTCTACAAGTCAGTGTAGCATTACTTATCCTAATATCAATGACCAATTTATCATCTAGTGAACTACATGCAGTTCAGGTTTGAAACTGATTTCAGACAACACGGAGTTCATTGCAATAACTAAAGTTTAACATTCCTTGTAAACAAAATTGTTGCCACGGCAATATCATACAATCTGCTTATTATAAACAAAACTTCGGACAAAACAAATCAGATTCTATATAATTAGATCAAGTCACTGGTTCAATGTTCAAAACTTCGCCCTAAAACTATGCCATCCATTTATTAGAAAGTTGAATAGTTGGGAAATACTTTAACCCGCTTCTGGTATATATTCATTCACAATGTTGTATAAAGGACTAAAAGTGACCAGTGTAGTCATCAGGGTGATCGATAAATGGACACGACTCACAATGTCGCCATTTAATCATCTAATTTACAATCAGGCTATTATAGGTCATGTTATTTCAGGTCCCTAATCAGGCTATTATAGGTCATGTCATTTCAGGTCCCTAATCAGGCTATTATAGGTCATGTCATTTCAGGTCCCTAATCAGGCTATTATAGGTCATGTTATTTCAGGTCCCTAATCAGGCTATTATAGGTCATGTCATTTCAGGTCCCTAATAAGGCTATTATAGGTCATGTCATTTCAGGTCCCTAATAAGGCTATTATAGGTCATGATTAAAATATCAAACGGAAATAATGATCGTCATACGGAAATCTTTTGACATTATCGTTGAGTTATTTGATCGATCATGGTAGGAAAAACTGAAGAAATTTTGTTCTACTATTTCATGATATTTACACATTTAAAATTATTTCTGAACCTCAGACAAAAAATCTTACCGACGTCGCAGTTTAGATAAATACAAATTTTAATGGAGACAAACTCATATGAATCATGAGAACCGAATGTCTAAGAAAAGAAATTCGTTTTAGGTGGTTTGTGGGCAAAGTGAGACAACAGAAGCAACAGAACTAAGATTAATGTATCAGCAAATAGTTGTTTCTTGAAAACTATACATGTAATAACATTTTTGTATAACTATTCAGCTTCTGTAGCAAGTGCTTTAATTGGTAAAATCAAAATGAATACATGTACTTACAAGTATTGACGGCTCCCGAAGGTTGAGAAACGTAAGTTCTGTTTTGGATAGATACATTCTATGATCTGACCTGGAGTGGTCACGTGACACGGTGTTACCACGTGATAATGCATGGTCACATGATCCACGACCAATCACCTGTCTTCGTCTGCCCATGACGTCACAGTTGAACTTTAAGTACACGTCGCGCGTCTTCTTACATCATTTACTCTACAATGAAAGTAATTCACAAGCATGAAGAATTATTTTATATACAATCAGGGTCACTCAAATATTTGAAAGACCCTGATACAATAAATAAAAAAATACAATAAATAAAATGCTTGTAATATATTTTAAGACATTTGAAAACAATGCTGTTTAGTGAATATAATATAAGTACATGTACAATGTTCTTAACAATTAAATGCATAAAGATGTCAAGTGTCAGTAGAAATAATCTGCTGCTGTGGTCAATCAACTTTGTCGAACAAAATTACACTCACTTGAAACATACAATCGGAGTAATGCTTAGAGACACAACGTAAGGGATGATTAATTCAAACAACATTTTGACACACCAAAGTAACCATGCAGTAATTATTATACATGTACATATCACATATATGTTCAGTTACTTAGATCATTTATAACGTCAATATCTGTAGAGTATAGCAGATCTACCATTTACATTACATTAATTCTATTAATATAATGGCATAAGTATAATTTGTCCCATTTATGATAACCATTAGCTTTGAAATGGTGGCTTTTATGTTCCAATTAATGACACTTACATAAAATTGTCAATATCTATCAATACAAATTGTGTTACGTTAAGAATTTGATTTATCATGTACAAACATAGCTCTATCGAAAAAGGATATCAATATCAGAAAGTTTCAATTAATGTTAATACAGACTTGAGAAGGACATATTTAGAGATATAAATCAGGAATATGTGGGTCATAAAAGTATGCTTAGAGGCCATTCAAAGTGGGGCATAAATTTGATTGGATGTTTCAGACTACCGACTTCAAATTGACCAATAGTATGTTAGCATTAAAACACGTGATTCATGACGTAAGACGAGACATTTAGACGTGACTCTAGTCTATTCGTTGGCATTGACAAGATTCCGTATTTTTACAAAATTACAGGGATTTTGGGAAGGCGCCCTAGCTCTTGTTATGGGGATGAAATAGCGGGTTGAAACCTCTTTTTGGGGAAAAATTCTCGTCTGAAACCAATTTGGAGAATGAAAATACAAGGAAAATGCATGATTTTAAAGACATTTTCAGAGGAGAAGGTGCCTTATACATGATACAACTATATATATGATAAAGAAAATCCATGAATTAAAAATAGAAACAATCATATAATCTATGGGAGACATGGGGAAAAACAATTACGAAACATTGTCCCCCGTACAGCGGTTACAATTCTTTAAAATTCCTGTCTGTGTCATCTCTGAATGTAATTGCTGGGAAGTGAATTTCCAATTATACTCGATCAGTGTAATATGCGATGTATTATGATTTAAATTAGAAATGTCCCCGAGTTTTCACAGATCGTCGCGAAAACTGAATACAAAGCAATCAACGTCGGTTTTGCTTGAATATTAATCTTAATCAAAATATTGATTGTAATAAAATCTTTTCATTTTAACCATAAAATAATTCTTATCTTGCTGTTATATTATTTATCAACAATTAACTTGAGTCACAGTTGAGCGCACCTGTTAGGCGAAATACTCGGAAGGATTGACTGGAACTGTATATTTATACAATCGCTCGATTGATACATAAATTATCATACGTGAAATTACATTTTAAAACTGGTATCAATTTTCATGGACCGTCGGAAAGATTATACTATAATGATAAAATGTTTCTGATAGCAAAAGATTATCAATTAAATTGTAGTTTTAATGTCATATTCAAACAGAGCGTCACAATATGTAGTTTATCCAGATTCGATGAAGCGTTCATTTTTTAAATGAAAATATTTCCGAATTTAAAACTGTTACCAAAGGCTTATACTACATGTATAGTATAGGTCTATGCTTTTACGATGTCATTCAGTTCATGCAAAATTATGCCATTATTGCCATCTATGACATCAATATAAAATTATTGAGCCGAACATAGCGAAAACGACTACGATTAATTTATTTATCTGTTGTTTAACGGCCCGTAGACAGCTATGTGGTGATTTCAGGGCCACCCGAGATAGAGAGGGGAGAGAGAAGATACATGAGAACCTTTATATTCCTACTGTTCCCTGGTGATTTCAGGGCCACCCGAGATAGAGAGGGGAGAGAGAAGATCCAGGAGAACCTTTATATCCCTACTGTTCCCTGGTGATTTCAGGGCCACCCGAGATAGAGAGGGGAGAGAGAAGATACAGGAGAACCTTTATATCCCTACTGTTCCCTGGTGATTTCAGGGCCACCCGAGATAGAGAGGGGAGAGAGAAGATACAGGAGAACCTTTATATCCCTACTGTTCCCTGGTGATTTCAGGGCCACCCGAGATAGAGAGGGGAGAGAGAAGATACAGGAGAACCTTTATATCCCTACTGTTCCCTGGTGATTCAGGGCCACCCGAGATAGAGAGGGGAGAGAGAAGATACAGGAGAACCTTTATATCCCTACTGTTCCCTGGTGATTTCAGGGCCACCCGAGATAGAGAGGGGAGAGAGAAGATACAGGAGAACCTTTATATTTCTACTGTTCCCTGGTGATTTCAGGGCCACCCGAGATAGAGAGGGGAGAGAGAAGATACAGGAGAACCTTTATATCCCTACTGTTCCCTGGTGATTTCAGGGCCACCCGAGATAGAGAGGGGAGAGAGAAGATACAGGAGAACCTTTATATTACTACTGTTCCCTGGTGATTTCAGGGCCACCCGAGATAGAGAGGGGAGAGAGAAGATACAGGAGAACCTTTATATTACTACTGTTCCCTGGTGATTTCAGGGCCACCCGAGATAGAGAGGGGAGAGAGAAGATACAGGAGAACCTTTATATCCCTACTGTTCCCTGGTGATTTCAGGGCCACCCGAGATAGAGAGGGCAGAGAGAAGATACAGGAGAACCTTTATATTTCTACTGTTCCCTGGTGATTTCAGAGCCACCCGAGATAGAGAGGGGAGAGAGAAGATACAGGAGAACCTTTATATCCCTACTGTTCCCTGGTGATTTCAGGGCCACCCGAGATAGAGAGGGGAGAGAGAAGATACAGGAGAACCTTTATATTACTACTGTTCCCTGGTGATTTCAGGGCCACCCGAGATAGAGAGGGGAGAGAGAAGATACAGGAGAACCTTTATATCCCTACTGTTCCCTGGTGATTTCAGGGCCACCCGAGATAGAGAGGGCAGAGAGAAGATACAGGAGAACCTTTATATCCCTACTGTTCCCTGGTGATTTCAGGGCCACCCGAGATAGAGAGGGGAGAGAGAAGATACTGGAGAACCTTTATATCCCTACTGTTCCCTGGTTCTTTATCATGCCCGATGTAAAACACAGATACACGCCTTGTCTTGTTTCCTGTGATTTTCTAGACACTCGGAATTTGGGATTGGGACACTGAAAATCGTCCCTGAGAAATTCGGAAGGCTGGATCGAGATTCGAACTCGCGAAATTTCGTCCAGCTCGTTACCACGACCGACCTCCCTGTCTACCGTAACAAAAATTTAATAATGTCACAAAGAAATATTTGCCTCGTCCACGGCTCGAACACGTGACATCTCCTTAAACAATCGTGCTCTCAACCCCGGTGACTAACTCGCCGGATTCAAATCATATTCCACAGCCATTTAATTAGAACAATGTTTTCATGAATAAAATATTGATCAAATAAAACAAGTACTTACTAGACATAAATGTATAAATCCATTTTCATGAGCAATAATTGTTTCAGAAAACTCCTGTATGTTTTTTTCTATTAACCGATGTCATATAATATAAATATCACCAGACTGAATAGAAATTTTCTACATTTTGTCGGATTAAAATATATACATTATAAGCATTATAAAATTCGTCACACAAAAATATGACAGCTAAAAATCATCAAAATTACAAACAAATTTCAAATCAAAAGTAAAATCATACCTACAAGTTACAATGTATCAGTTTGAAATAAATTTTGTGTCCACGTTGATCGATTTTTTTAAAACTTAGTTAATAATAAAAATGTGGTTTTATTTTTACTGCACACTGCATTGATTCGGATTCGACGAAAAGAAGATCAATTGGAATGGTGAACATTTATTATGATATGGTTTGTATGAGATTTAGTGTCTTCTATTATACATACCCAACAAATCGTCGGTTAAAATAAATTGAAACTTATACAAATTGGAAACTAGGGTCACGTGTCATGGAAAGATAAAAGACTATTTTAATGTTCAGGCAGATAGCTTATAAGATCATTCCGTGAGAGAATGTGGTCTGATAGCATGCACTGTATTTCATAAATTCTTAATGACAGCAAATATCTATGTAGAGAAGTCTATGAAATGTCATTAGAAGAAATTAATTCTTTTTTTTTCTGTATATAAATTTGTAAAGCAGACATGCAGACAAAAACTATACCCGGCCAATGATTTATCGAATAGATAACTTATAACTATCATTGAAAAAGTACATTAAAGTGCATTGAATGTTGTCGCCGAGAGTCCGCAGTGAATATATCCATACAATCTGACGGGTGGAGTACACAATCACTACAGATTTGTTTAATGAGAGATATTAGTATTTCATGACATTAATACAGTTAACATAAAACACAGAGGATCCCCCCCCCCACCAGTCGCTCTATACATATATGATCAATGTGTTAACTTTATGGGTTTTTTTTTGTTAAAAAATATAATTAAAACTTGTTCCAAAGAGTTAAATGGCTGTTTCTCTTGCACAAAGATATATTTTGTATGTATACACATTACGCCGCCGCTAATAAATCTGCACAAATTAACGTAACCGTTGAATGACAAAGCGAGAATTCCCAATTACGTAATTCCGTGACGGTCCGTGAATATATTGTCTGGACACGTTAAAACCCCCAATTAATATACAGACAATTCTGTCAAATAAATCAACATTGTAAGAGTAAAAAGTGGTCATTATTCCTGGTGGTATGGTTAAATCGGAAGCCAAACAATTGCACATTAGATTTTTCTGACCACAATTGACATGTGGTCTGTACATGTCTATCCTTGGATACACTGCTCGTGTTAGTGTATAAAACAAATACATGTAGTGATCGACACGTTTATATTATGTTCCTAAAGTTTAAGTTAATATTATGTCTTTTGTACGCTTTATATCTTAATTTAGTTACATTGATAAATGCGTTCAGTCGTGAACAAACGAGTACAGGTGAATGGTTTTATTATCAGTAGGGCTGACCATAACTGGTGGAAATTCAATATTGATTCTTAAAATTAAATACCAAGTATGTACAGATAAATGCACTTACAAGTATTCCGAAAAGTCCAAAGTAAATGGGACGAATATTTAAAAATACAAAAATATGGCCACGCGCAAACAAATACTACCTGACCACGTGTAAATATAGAAAACCTGACCACGTGTGAACATAGAATACATGACCACGTGTGAATATATAATACGGACCACGTGTAAATAAAGAATACCTGATCACGTGTAAACATAGAATACCTGACCACGTATGAACATAGAATACCTTACCACGTGTGAACATAGAATACCTTACCATGTGTAAACATAGAATACCTGACCACGTGTAAACATAGAATACCTGACCACGTGTGAACAGAGACTGCCTGACCACGTGTCAATGGAGACTACCTGACCACGTGTGAACAGAGATTACCTGACCACGTGTGAATAGAGATTATCTGACCACGTGTGAACGGAGACTTACTGACCAGGTGTGAATAGAGATTAGCTGACCACGTGTGAACAGAGATTACCTGACCACGTGTGAACGGAGATTACCTGACCATGTGTGAACGGAGATTATCTGACCACGTGTAAACGGAGACTATCTGACCACGTGTGAAAGGAGACTATCTGACCACGTGTACACATAGAATACCTGACCAAGTGTAAACTGATACTACCTGACCACGTGTGAACAGAGATTATCTGACCACACGTGAACGGAGACTACCTGACCACGTGTGAACAGAGATTACCTGACCACGTGTGAACAGAGATTATCTGACCACGTGTATACATAGAATACCTGACCAAGTGTAAACTGATACTACCTGACCACGTGTGAACATAGACTATCTGACCACGTGTGAACAGAGACTACCTGACCACGTGTGAACAGAGACTATCTGTCCACGTGTTAACGGGGATTACCTGACCACGTGTGAACATAGACTATCTGGCCACGTATGAACGGAGACTACCTGACCACGTGTGAACATAGACTATCTGACCACGTGTGAACAGAGACTTCCTGACCACGTGTGAACAGAGACTATCTGACCACGTGTGAACGGAGACTATCTGACTACGTGTGAACAGAGACTATCTGACCACGTGTGAACAGAGACTATCTGACCACGTGTGAACATAGAATACCTGACTAAGTATAAACTGATACTACCTGACACCGTGTGAACAGAGATTACCTGACCACGTGTGAACTGAGACTACCTGACTACGTGTGAACAGAGATTACCTGACCACGTGTGAACAGAGACTACCTGACTACGTGTGAACAGAGACTACCTGACTACGTGTGAACAGAGATTACCTGACCACGTGTGAACAGAGATTACCTGACTACGTGTGAACAGAGATTACCTGACCACGTGTGAACAGAGACTACCTGACTACGTGTGAACAGAGACTACCTGACTTCGTGTGAACAGAGACTACCTGACTACGTGTGAACAGAGATTACCTGACCACGTGTGAACAGAGACTACCTGACTACGTGTGAACAGAGATTACCTGACCACGTGTGAACAGAGATTACCTGACCACGTGTGAACAGAGATTACCTGACTACGTGTGAACAGAGATTACCTGACCACGTGTGAACAGAGATTACCTGACCACGTGTGAACAGAGATTACCTGACCACGTGTGAACAGAGATTACCTGACTACGTGTGAACAGAGATTACCTGACCACGTGTGAACAGAGACTACCTGACTACCTGTGAACAGAGACTACCTGACTATGTGTGAACAGAGACTACCTGACTACGTGTGAACAGAGATTACCTGACCACGTGTGAACAGAGACTACCTGACCACGTGTGAACAGAGACTACCTGACCACGTGTGAACAGAGACTACCTGACTACCTGTGAACAGAGACTACCTGACTATGTGTGAACAGAGACTACCTGACTACGTGTGAACAGAGATTACCTGACCACGTGTGAACAGAGACTACCTGACCACGTGTGAACAGAGACTACCTGACCACGTGTGAACAGAGACTACCTGACCACGTTTGAACAGAGACTACCTGACTACGTGTGAACAGAGACTACCTGACCACGTGTGAACAGAGACTACCTGACCACGTGTGAACAGAGACTACCTGACTACGTGTGAACAGAGACTACCTGACTACGTGTGAACAGAGACTACCTGACCACGTGTGAACAGAGATTACCTGACCACGTGTGAACAGAGATTACCTGACCACGTGTGAACAGAGACTACCTGACCACATTACTACCACTTTTTCATGAAAATCGAATCAAATTAGTTTTATTTTACAAGTCAACTAGTGTTCGAGTTATCGAATATTGGATATTATTGAGTAAAGTTACTTAAAAACTACTCATGAATTAAAACCATGCCGTTGCGAAGTTGTGCGTCAACCATTTCAGATAAATTCTACAGTACCAGGTAAATAAACTTTGTCATTAATATGAACATTCAAAATTTAATAAATAATCGAATTCTTACCATAACAAGTCCATTAAAGTATAGTCAACATGTCCATTTTATACTGACACATCTAACTTTTATAATAAATCCTTATTCAGGTTTGCTTCTCGAAAATAATATTGTTTTAAATAATATTTCAATAAAATGAAACTTCGTTCTTCTCTTAGTTATAAATAAAGTTCCGTTTTGCGTTCGATTAAATTTCTGTATCCGGAAACTGCTCCTAACGTTATAATTAAAAGCTGTTAGCAGACTTAGCCGTTCAACAAATAAAATGTAAAACAGCTTATTAAAAAAATCACCAGCATATATTTATCTTTTTATAATACGTTACACAAACACATACTTGAAGTATTGAACTCATATTTGTCTTTTTTCGTCTGCATATCATATTTGCATAATAATTTTAATGAGGTTCCCTTACTCGGTACTTCCCGGCAACTTCCGTCGGGTTGATTATTTCGTGTTACGGATATTGCCAAAGACTCCCGAATGAGGCATTTCAAAAATTATGAATTTCGACACACAGTCTTCGTATTTGAACCATACATTTTAATTACATTAATATCAGAATTGGAAATTTGTATCTACAAAATAAACTTTAGATAAATATAAATAAATGTAAGGAGCTATAGAGGCCGATTATTACGCATTATACACCATAATCCGTACTGAATAGTTTTTTCTATTGAAAGAAAATGACTTTTTAATAAGTTATAAATAAATTTAACACAGTATAATTATAAATCATTATCTGAAGTGTTTAAAGTCGTTCAAACCTTAATTGAACTTAATCATAAGAAAAGTGCGGAGATCTTTAGCTATAAAAATAAGACATACGAAAATGCTGTCAAACGTTTCAACCAATTATGATTCTACAATTAAAACAATTTATAGTATTACACAATTAAAACGCAATAAACGGTGAATAATATTTAGAAACATTACAAATACCTCTAATATTGATCACTATCAAGACTGTAAACTCGGAAGGCGCTCCTATATCTATCAGCTCAAATTCTCAAACTGGTAAATTAATTTTCAGCATACGAGTACATGTATAAATATGCGACATATTTATCCGACTTTTTTCAATTATCGTTTTTTTTTTACTCTTTTTACAGTCTGTCTCGCTCAGGACTATGAGAAAAAAAGCGTTTTGTTTGCTAATTACTTACCTTTTATGATTCAGTGATCTTTAAACATTGTTAAATCCAAGAACAAATAAGTTGAGCCTCGATGCCGGCATGATCATATTTCACTTAAACTTGACTTGTCAACAGTTTAGTTACCAATTTTAGTTGATCAATATCTAATTACAGAAAAAAACAGACGGAAATAAATTATTAAATCGATTGAATTAAAGTTGTAAGAAGGTTCTCAGTGTATTTTTTCTGAATGTTGGAGAAAAACACTGTGGCTTGCTGCGCGAGAGAGACGCCGGGCGATACAAAACTTCGTTCAAAGAAATGTATAAGATTAAGCTCTGAAAATCTAGAGACCGAACGACGAGATTTTTTCAAATTTATCAAAACAGCACACACATAGCCATTCTTTTCAAAATGAAGTTAGAATTGTCGAAAATAATTTTCTTTTTTTCAGTGTTGGAAACGATATTTTATTAAGACTGAGTCAACAGAGACAAAGGGCGTGAGATGACTTGTGTCCTTTTATGACAGACAGATAACAATAGCACAATGTCGTACAAGTCGCAATAAAACGTATTTACAATATTTCGATAAATGGATTTATTACAAAAAGTTGACAATAAGTATCAAATTGACTTGATATTTGAGAACGTAATAAAAAATTGTTGCGAATGGCGGCGAAAAACTATTGTAATACTACAATAAATAGCACCACGTCAACATTTACAATCAGTTTACACAAGTACAAGAGTGCACAAGATAATGGTTATTCATTTATTCGGTTATTAAGAATGTTAAATAAATACATACAGTCTATTTCCTTCAATTCTCACCGTCTTACGCATGCTTATATGACACAAAATAATTAACTTACACAAAAATCTTTGGTTCGATTTTTTATATCCTAAATTCTGTAATAAGCAAACAAATATTTTCTTGTTTTCGTTATACGAGTATAATAGTTCATCATGATAATGTTGAAATGCTAGTGAAGATCTTTGTAGCTATATATATATTGTGTTATGTACATGTACAAACTTTGTTTCCAAGCCGCAATGATCCGGAGGCAAAGAACGTGCCTAATCAATCAAAATTACATTTTGCACGTGCAAATTCGTCGTGTATAAATCGACTATATTTAATCACACCGTGTATCCGGATAACACGAACTCCTACGGATAGCGATCAACGCAGCAACAAAAATGGCGGACATAGTCACATATCTATCTTTTTTCTCTGAATTTTGGCTTTAACGAGTCAGTTATGCACATATTTTCTATTCTAGTCAATTGTCAGAATATAAATCTTGAATTAATAGTCATCACATTAAATATTACAAATCATGCTAGAAATGTATTGAATTGTATGTTTGCGCATGTCGTGTACTTAGGTACCTAGTTTGTAAAACAATTATTTTTAGTGTTTTGACCGTTTAGACGATTGTGAAGTTGGATAATGAAGACAACCATCAATGTACCACGCGGCCTCCAGTGGACCTTCACAAAGTAGATCTGGACTTCGATGCTGACATCCGCCTAATGTTCCACAACTTCCACCAGATGCAGGAGAAAGCTGACCGTCTTCAACAGGTTGCGCAATCTACAGACTAACAATCAATGCAGGCAAGACCAAGTCCATGAAGGATTAATGCAGCGATTCAGTCACCCTTCACCATCCAAGACAATCTAATAGAAGATGTCAGCAGCTTCACCTACCTATGAAGCACCACCAGCACATCGAGCGGAACAGGAAAAGACATTCGGTCTAGAATCTGGAGAGCCAGGCACGTCTTCACCACCCTAAGGTCAATGTGATCTTCATCTTACTCTACGGATGAGACGGGGCGACGCAAAACACTAGACGAGAAAATGAAGGTCTTTGTAAATACATGTCTGCGACAGATCTTCCAAATCTGCTGGCCAGAAAAAGATTGCAACAAGGACATGTGGATAAAAACTTTAGCAAGTCCCCATCGAAGAAACTATCAAGATGGGAAATGGCAATGGATCGGACACACCATCCACAAAGACCCAACAATTATTGTCTACCAATCTTTTGACTGTAACCCACAGGTCAAGAGAAGACTAGATAGACCTGTCCTGACATAGAGAAGAACGCTGGACAAGGAACTAAAGACTGTCTTCATGTCCTGGAATGAGGCAAAAGCAAGGACTCAGGTCCGGCCCAGATGGCGTAGAGTGGTGGGTGACAAAAGTTCCCCCATGGATCGAAGAGGACTAAGTAAGTAAGTACACATTAAATAACACCATGTACAGTACAATCTCTCAAGAGCGACACTCAAATATCAAGGAGATAACCTCATCAGCCATACCAGTCGTTCCGCTGTACTCGACTTTGTACATGCTTTTTCCGTATACAGCTCCCCAATTTAAACAGTGCCATTCACCGAATAGAGCTACCCCGAGGTGCTATATTCGAAAGGATCCATATCGCGGGCTTAGCGCAAAACGGTTGTAACTCACATTTTTCTGGAAATGACTTTTTTGCATTTTTCAAGTCATTTTATTAATATACATAACCTCTATAATTATCAAGTTTATATTCCATCATTTATCAGAAATATCATACATTTGTCAAAAGGTTGTAACTTATTTGGCATTGACTTTTTAGTGCAAAATGGTTGTATCTCAAGATACAACCATTTTGCATAAAAAAGTTATAACATAAGATGGGAAGTAACTCATCAGTACATATTTTTAATGACATCATTTATGACATCACATAACTTTGACACTATGTGAGTTATTTTCTGATTGAAAAAGAAAAAAGTCAGGCCATCCTTAAAAAAATGTTTGTTTGCTGTAACAGTAACCCGACACAGAACATTTTCAGTGGGTAGGTAGGTAGGATTTGTTTTTAATTAATTTTTTATATTTGACCCAAAATACATGTCAGAATGGAAAAAAATAACATAAAAATCATGAGAGGTAAAAAAAAAGGTTGGGTAGGGGCTTTTTCAGTGGGTAGGTAGCGTTATGGCGTTTTAGGATCTGATGGCCTCATTGACCAAGTTTCAAAATACATGTAGTGGTAAGCATAGATTAATACAATATCTGAATTCATATGTACTTCTGTAAATGGAATAGTATTCAATGCCTATTTTTCTGCTTGGTTCAAACAGATTGTCTGGCCATATGTTTTACAGTGGAAATTACATGTAAATGCTTTAGGAAATACCAAATTAAATAAATAAAAAAAATGTAAAACTTGTCCTGAGATGCATTTTTTTCATTGTTGACGCGATTGAGAGAAAAATGTCTCAATTTTTGGCATTGTTAATTGCCACCCCTACAGAGTTCGCTCGACGTCTTTTAATATTTAATGGCAGCAAAATGTAACATTATTGACTTTTTCGGATTTGTAAATGATCCAGCATTGCAGTTATGTGAATTGCATAACTTAATATACAAAATTATCGGAGCATTACAGGAAATAACGCGAAAATCAACGAATAATATATTACTCCGCTAGATGGCGCTTTTCGGCCGGTTTCCATGAAAATATCATTTGAATATATCATTTCTGCGTTAGCCAATACCTTAAAGGTTGTTCATGCAAAATTTCTTTATTGTACTTTGACGTCTAAAAAATGACTATTTTTCTGGAGGAAACCCGCTATCCACCTTAATTTATGCCAACATTCCTCAGACAGTAGCATTAGCCTGTTACAGAGCTTACATGGTGAAAATACAGACCATGTAATAACTTGACTGTCTTAACATAATAGGAGATGCTACTGCTCCTTGTCACACTTGTGCCCTGTTTAAACAAGAGTGCTGCAAGTAGTGCCAATGCTCGTCTGATAAGCACTTTTTTTTTTTTTATTATCCTCATAGTAGAAAAATGCTTGGATGAAAGTGCCTGATGGAAAAGTCTGTATAACAGAGTTGTAACTATCGTGACATATTACACTTATGCAGTTTTATTCAGCACCTTGCTCAGTGACAGGACTACATTTGAGACTGCAGTTATTAGATTTTCAGTGACTGTTGTATCAGGAAAATATTAACGATGACTGCGATTGAGACAGTAGTTTTAATTTTTTTACCCAATGTCTGAATGTTGAATACAGTTGGAAACTTTTGTCTGCAGATGAAGCAATAAAGCAAGTATGTATTGCTTCTGATTCCCGAGACACAGAAGTCACCTTAGTTTCTGATCTGAAAGGCTGTTCTAGTGATATATAAGAAATAGATGATGAAATTAATGTCTGAATACAAAATATGAATGTCAGAACAACATTTCTTAGTACTATAAACAGTAATGTGTTAGACCAAAGTTTCAATTAATTAGATACATGTAGTTTGCTGCTGAAAGAATTGTTTGCCATGATAATGAGGCTCATGTTAAAGTCCCTTTAGTTTCGTATGTTAAAATTAAAGTACAATGTAGGTCTTATTTTACCTAGAAAGATGTTTTATCAGTGCAAATGCCTTTAACTTGCAATAAAAACATTCTGATATTTTTTTAAATCACTTAGTGCATATAGAAATGTAGCACAATATTTTTTTCAATAAGAAAAAGCGTCTAACAACATTTATTTACAAGATATAGCTATAAAGAAAGGCATTATGTAAATATTGTTTTAGAGCAAATGAAATATATGTCTTATATTTTACTATTATTTTATATATTGTTCTGTATTACTGAATTCAAAAACGCAATGGGCTTTTAATGGTGGTTGAAGAAAAAAAACATTGAAATGATCATAATGATCATTATGATACAGATGGTCAGAAGGTACACTGAAATTCCATTAAAAATTTCTGCATCAAACCAGTTCCAATACCAGAATTATCAAAATTGTTAACCATTTTTATAGGTCCTGATACAATGTTCCAAATTTCTGTAGATGCTATGACAAAGCTACATATTCAGTATTTACCAGTACCAAGGGCCAATACCTTGACATGTTGTCACTGTGTCAAAAAGGTCAAAAAGGTATCATTCCAAGGACACATCATAGCTTTTAGCATTTTGGCCATAAATGAGTGCAGACTGATATAGCTGTCTCAGAAATTTGTTTGAGAAAAACGGTTGTCGTAACTGTGAGTTACAGTTATTTTGTTTTTATGCATTGATCTTTTCTTTAGTTTTTTTTAAACTGTTGCGTATAAGTAATTGGGTATAGGCATCTCATGCTTAGAACATAGTAAATACTGTAAACATAATGACTGCTGTACTGTGAAGACACACTGATACTGTACTGTGAAGACACACTAATACTGTAAGTACTGTGAAGACACACTGATACTGTACTGTGAAGACACACTGATACTGTACTGTGAAGACACACTGATACTGTACTGTGAAGACACACTAATACTGTACTGTGAAGACACACTGATACTGTAAGTACTGTGAAGACACACTGATACTGTACTGCGAAGACACACTGATACTGTACTGTGAAGACACACTGATACTGTACTGTGAAGACACACTGATACTGTACTGTGAAGACACACTGATACTGTAAGTACTGTGAAGACACACTGATACTGTACTGTGAAGACACACTAATACTTTAAGTACTGTGAAGACACACTGATACTGTACTTTGAAGACACACTGATACTGTACTGTGAAGACACACTGATACTGTAAGTACTGTGAAGACACACTGATACTGTACTGTGAAGACACACTGATACTGTACTGTGAAGACACACTGACACTGTACTGTGAAGACACACTGATACTGTACTGTGAAGACACACTGATACTGTAAGTACTGTGAAGACACACTGATACTGTACTGTGAAGACACACTAATACTGTAAGTACTGTGAAGACACACTAATACTGTAAGTACTGTGAAGACACACTAATATTGTAAGTACTGTGAAGACACACTAATACTGTAAGTACTGTGAAGACACACTAATACTGTAAGTACTGTGAAGACACACTGATACTGTACTGTGAAGACACACTGATACTGTACTGTGAAGACACACTGATACTGTAATGTGAAGACACACTGATACTGTACTGTGAAGACACACTAATACTGTAAGTACTGTGAAGACACACTGATACTGTACTGTGAAGACACACTGATATTGTACTGTAAAGACACACTGATACTGTACTGTGAAGACACACTGATACTGTACTGTGAAGACACACTAATACTGTACTGTGAAGATACACTAATACTGTAAGTACTGTGAAGACACACTGATACTGTACTGTGAAGACACACTAATACTGTAAGTACTGTGAAGACACACTAATACTGTAAGTACTGTGAAGACACACTAATACTGTAAGTACTGTGAAGACACACTAATACTGTAAGTACTGTGTAGACACGCTGATACTGTACTGTGAAGACACACTAATACTGTACTGTGAAGACACACTAATACTTAACTGTGAAGACACACTAATACTGTACTGTGTAGACACGCTAATACTGTACTGTGAAGACACACTGATACTGTACTGTGAAGACACACTAATACTGTAAGTACTGTGAAGACACACTGATACTGTACTGTGAAGACACACTGATACTGTACTGTGAAGACACACACATACTGTAAGTACTGTGAAGACACACTGATACTGTACTGTGAAGACACACTGATACTGTACTGTGAAGACACACTGATACTGTAAGTACTGTGAAGACACACTGATACTGTACTGTGAAGACACACTGATACTGTACTGTGAAGACACACTATTACTGTACTGTGAAGACACACTGATACTGTAAGTACTGTGAAGACACACTGATACTGTACTGTGAAGACACACTAATACTGTAAGTACTGTGAAGACACATTGATACTGTAATGTGAAGACACACTGATACTGTACTGTGAAGACACACTGATACTGTAATGTGAAGACACACTGATACTGTACTGTGAAGACACACTGATACTGTACTGTGAAGACACACTAATACTGTAAGTACTGTGAAGACACACTGATACTGTACTGTGAAGACACACTGATACTGTACTGTGAAGACACACTGATACTGTACTGTGAAGACACACTATTACTGTACTGTGAATACACACTGATACTGTACTGTGAAGACACACTAATACTGTAAGTACTGTGAAGACACACTGATACTGTAAGTACTGTGAAGACACACTGATACTGTACTGTGAAGACACACTGATACTGTACTGTGAAGACACACTGATACTGTACTGTGAAGACACACTGATACTGTACTGTGAAGACACACTGATACTGTACTGTGAAGACACACTGATACTGTACTGTGAAGACACACTGATACTGTAATGTGAAGACACACTGATACTGTACTGTGAAGACACACTAATACTGTAAGTACTGTGAAGACACACTGATACTGTACTGTGAAGACACACTGATACTGTACTGTGAAGACACACTGATACTGTACTTCGAAGACACACTGATACTGTACTGTGAAGACACACTGATACTGTACTGTGAAGACACACTGATACTGTACTGTGAAGACACACTGATACTGTACTGTATAGACACACTGATACTGTACTGTGAAGACACACTGATACTGTACTGTGAAGACACACTGATACTGTACTGTGAAGACACACTAATACTGTAAGTACTGTGAAGACACACTGATACTGTACTGTGAAGACACACTGATACTGTACTGTGAAGACACACTGATACTGTACTGTGAAGACACACTAATACTGTACTGTGAAGACACACTAATACTGTAAGTACTGTGAAGACACACTGATACTGTACTGTGAAGACACACTGATACTGTACTGTGAAGACACACTGATACTGTACTGTGAAGACACACTGATACTGTACTGTGAAGAGACACTAATACTGTACTGTGAAGATACACTAATACTGTACTGTGAAGATACACTAATACTGTAAGTACTGTGAAGACACACTGATACTGTACTGTGAAGACACACTAATACTGTAAGTACTGTGAAGACACACTAATACTGTAAGTACTGTGAAGACACACTAATACTGTAAGTACTGTGAAGACACACTAATACTGTAAGTACTGTGTAGACACGCTGATACTGTACTGTGAAGACACACTAATACTGTACTGTGAAGACACACTGATACTGTACTGTGAAGACACACTAATACTGTACTGTGTAGTCACGCTTATACTGTACTGTGAAGACACACTGATACTGTACTGTGAAGACACACTAATACTGTAAGTACTGTGAAGACACACTAATACTGTACTGTGTAGACACGCTGCTGATACTGTACTGTGAAGACACACTAATACTGTAAGTACTGTGAAGACACACTAATACTGTAAGTACTGTGAAGACACACTGATACTGTACTGTGAAGACACACTGATACTGTACTGTGAAGACACACTGATACTGTACTGTGAAGACACACTGATACTGTACTGTGAAGACACACTAATACTGTAAGTACTGTGAAGACACACTGATACTGTACTGTGAAGACACACTGATACTGTACTGTGAAGACACACTAATACTGTAAGTACTGTGAAGACACACTAATACTGTAAGTACTGTGAAGACACACTGATACTGTACTGTGAAGACACACTGATACTGTACTATGAAGACACACTGATACTGTACTGTGAAGACACACTAATACTGTACTGTGAAGACACACTAATACTGTAAGTACTGTGAAGACACACTGATACTGTACTGTGAAGACACACTGATACTGTACTGTGAAGACACACTGATACTGTACTGTGAAGACACACTGATACTGTACTGTGAAGACACACTAATACTGTACTGTGAAGATACACTAATACTGTAAGTACTGTGAAGACACACTGATACTGTACTGTGAAGACACACTAATACTGTAAGTACTGTGAAGACACACTAATACTGTAAGTACTGTGAAGACACACTAATACTGTAAGTACTGTGAAGACACACGAATACTGTAAGTACTGTGTAGACACACTAATACTGTACTGTGAAGACACACTGATACTGTACTGTGAAGACACACTAATACTGTACTGTGTAGTCACGCTAATACTGTACTGTGAAGACACACTGATACTGTACTGTGAAGACACACTAATACTGTAAGTACTGTGAAGACACACTAATACTGTACTGTGTAGACACGCTGATACTGTACTGTGAAGACACACTAATACTGTAAGTACTGTGAAGACACACTAATACTGTAAGTACTGTGAAGACACACTGATACTGTACTGTGAAGACACACTGATACTGTACTGTGAAGACACACTGATACTGTACTGTGAAGACACACTGATACTGTACTGTGAAGACACACTAATACTGTAAGTACTGTGAAGACACACTGATACTGTACTGTGAAGACACACTGATACTGTACTGTGAAGACACACTGATACTGTACTGTGAAGACACACTGATACTGTACTGTGAAGACACACTAATACTGTACTGTGAAGACACACTGATACTGTACTGTGAAGACACACTGATACTGTAAGTACTGTGAAGACACACTGATACTGTACTGTGAAGACACACTAATACTGTAAGTACTGTGAAGACACACTAATACTGTAAGTACTGCGAAGACACACTGATTCTGTACTGTTAAGACACACTGATACTGTACTGTGAAGACACACTGATACTGTACTGTGAAGACACACTGATACTGTACTGTGAAGACACACTGATACTATATTAACATGCCCACTAAGGACACAGAATTGCCCCCCCCCCCCCCCACTTCATTACTGTGGTCATGGTACAAAACATTGCAAAACAAGATTTTCATTTATTTAACATCAAAGTACAAATTCAAGAACAGATAACTCCAGAGTCTTCAGCCTTTGAAAGAGTTAAAATGCACCACTTAATATGCTGATAAGATTTTATATTCGTGTAAAATTTCATAACTCTGCACCAAGTATAACTTTTGAGATATTAGTGACACCAGATTTTCATATACATTGTATAATTATGTAATACCAAAATACAAAATACAAAGGACAGATAACTCTAGAGTCATCAGGCTTTAATGAATTAAAACTCTTTATACACAATATGCTGATTAACATTCCTGTATAATTTCATTACTGTGTCCCTAATACTTTTGGAGATATTTGTGACAAAAGATTTCTGATGGACAAGGTTAAACCTATATGCCCCCCCCCCCCCCCCCCCCCTATCTTTCAGATTGGGGTACAACAACTGTCTCTATATTAATAACATGAATAATTCACTGAAAAAATATAATTGTATACTATCTACGACTAGTATTATTACTAATATTTTTATTCTGATTACTTGTTGTTTTATACTTAGTCTATGATAATACAAGAAAATGTTAAGATCCCCTACATGTACATGAAATTATACTGGAATCGTGAAATCATGTTACATCAAATGTTAAATTTGTTTGCTAATTATATATTCAAGTCCTAACTTACTCAATCTCTTTGTTTACATTGTTATATACACTAGAATTAAACTTTACAGATAAGTTACTTCCGTTTTGCACAAAAAATAAATTCCAATTTGCTTGAATTTTTAGTGCAAATCGGTTGTAACTTAAACTTTCTTAAATTTATTTATTTATTTACATGTAGATTTCTATTATTATTCATATTTTAAATTATTATGGTAAAAAAGAAAACATAACTCAAATAAAGTTGCTACGCGTTTCGTAATTTACTTCCTCCAGTCTCCTAGCAGAGTTGTCGTTCGTTATCTCTCACTTACCGGTGTGTAAGAGAGTGTACTTCCTCAGGCAACTAGTATAATTATTGAAATGATGGTAAACATATGTGTGACGTCATGACGTCATATATGACATCACAACGTCAAAAAGTGACGTTACGTTTGGCGCACTTTTATATTTATAATAATTAAATTGAAGATAATAAAAAGGAAATAAAAAAGAGATAAAAAAGATTTTAAATAAAAATAAAATTATTAAATAGTAAAAATAAATGAAAAAGAATTATTAGAAATTATAAAAGATTCTAAAATTAAATAAATAAATAGTAAAAGTTTATAAACTATAACTGACAAAATTATAATATAGTGAAGTATTATAAAATATTAAATAGTGCGCCAAAAGCAATTACTCAATACTTTTCATGCAATTCATATTTTAACTATTTCTAAAACATGGTACATAGGAAATATATTACACAAAATGGGCATATAAAGTTACAGTGTTCAAACAAACAAAAAATATTACTGAATATACAAATTGAGACTGTAAAATTATTAAAGGTAAATAATATCAGTAAAAAATTGAAACCTTGTCAAAAACGTTAAAATACAAGGATAACACAAAAAAGGAAGTAAATCCTTATTTCCATTGTGGTCCTTTATAGAATTATATGTAAATAACCAAGAAAACAACAACAAATTATATTAATATGAAAAAAAATACAAATTTATCTTTATAGAGATAATTATTATCACAGAATAAAATTACTATCACAGAATTTACATCATTATCTAAGAATTATTGATATTTAAAATGTGTATAAAAAACAACTTCAAACACTAGCAAGCAGATGGGCTTTGACGGTGGACTTAAACTGAGGGAGGTTCTTATATGCTGTGGCATTTCATTCCAGAGGGAGCAACCTTGATAAGCAAATGATCGTTTACCAAAACCCGTAACCTTGGGTAGACAGAATCTTCCGGTGTCTGTAAATGAATAACTGGAAGCATCAACTGACACTCTGAACCTAGTGGAATAGTTATGAACTGAACTAAGTGGAATGAAATGCTCATTTAGGTAACCTGGTGCTCTACCACTGTAGATTTTGAGCACATGACACAACATGATTTGATCAACCCTTTTTGAGACAGGTAACCAGTTCAGCTCAATACTGATTCAATTTCAGACCTATCCTTACCAGAGACCAAAATACCTGAATCATCTGCATACAGTAACAACTTATTCTTCACTGCACCAGACATGTCATTGACATAGATAAGAAACAACAATGGACCTAGAATAGAGCCCTGGGGAACACCACATGATAGTGTTGCTCGAGAAGAGTGACTACCACCGACATCCACCAATTGATGTCGATCGGACTAATATGAAGTAAACCACTGAACAGTAACCTTTGAGAGACCTAGTGCCTTCAACTTCATCAACCCAGTAGCTTTGTTTGAATTAAGCGAATTCAAATATTTAAAAATCTTGCTTTCAGAGACTAATGAAAAACAGAAACTATCACTTTTGACTCCTTTAGAAGAATAAAAATTGAAAACAAAACTACTGCCAAAAATATTGTGACATGGTGGAAGTTTTTCAACTAATTTTGAAGCAACTGTAGTGTAAAAAGAATTGAATTCTTCAGCCACTTTAGACTTGTCAAAGCAAATGTCATCATCTATCTTCAAACCAATGTTACATTCTTCCTGACCCTTTTTGGATCCATGGAAGACCTAAATTTTTCAAATTTTTCCACAAAGATTTAGGATCTGACTTATTATTTTCTAAAGATTCTGTAAAATAGTTCTTTTTAGCTTCAAATATAACATATTGTGCTTTATTCCTACATGCTCTAAAGTGTTTCAAATTATCTTCAGTTTTGTCTTTCTTGTACATTGAAAATGATTTATCACGTTCCTTGATACACTGCAGAACATCTGAACTCATCCATTTTTCAGTTCTTTGTTTAAGTCTAATTTCTTTAATAGGAGCAAATTTGTCAATGGATTCAATGAATATCTTTTTGAAAATTTCCCAAGCATCAGAAACACAGTCACTCAAGAGAACTTTTGACCAGTCATATCCAAGTAAGTGTTGTTGAAAACTGTCTTTGTTATAGTTTTTTAATGATCGTGATTTCACAGTGGTGTGTTTGCCAATAAATGAATGAGTGACTTTTCTGGTACAAAATATTAACTGATGGTCACTAAGTGCACAGTCAATAACACCTGTGACTTTGAGAAATTTTGTCCTCATCAGATACCAAAATAAGATCAATAATAGAAGATGAACATACTCTAGTTAACTGCTGAATAAGTTGTTTTAAACTAAAAAGATCACACATACTAGACAGAGTTTTACTCAAAATATGTCCTTTTTCCGATATATTTGTATTGAAGTCCCCTTATAGAATACATTCTTTCAAGTTGAAGTCATGAAAAGATAAAAACACAGATTCTAATACACTAACTAAATAACTCTTTTGAGAAACTCGTTAATGTATTGAATTTAGAATTATATAGTTGCATGAACTAATTGCAATGTATGGGTATTAAATCAGATTTTGCAAGTAACTAATAAAATAAAATTATAGTTTTTTGTCTTTCCTGTAAAATTAACAAAAATAGAGTTACAACTGTTTTGCGCTAAGCCCGCGATATACTAATAGGGTGTGACAAGGCATGTCCTCCGGGATAAATGTGTTATGAACATTTTTATGAATTGACTTATATGAATAGTATTGAAAGAAAATATTTGTTATATAAAGAACATTGAATGTCTTTATATGATAGCACAACTTCTTTTCCTTTTTTTCAGGTTTTTCCAAAGTCTTCAAATGTATCTACTGTAAAGAAAAAGTCCTACAAAGTCAAGAAATTACAACACACAAATCTTAGAAACAGACTCAATAATCCTATAGATGTTTTGTCACATAAAAGATAAAGAGAATAAATGCAACATGTGTGATTTGCTATAAAAATGTAAATAATGAAAGTCACTGTGACCATGCACGTTGATAGTTATCCATTTGTGCGTTCTTTTTATCCATGTGTTTTTCAGGATGGCGTTCACTTGATCCATTTTGTACATGTTTTCTTTGGTGATTAATTGTGAGACTATTTTTCAAATAAAAACAAAATCATTTATACACTATCGTTCTGCAGACATTTACGCGTAATTTTGTGTGTCAGTACAAAATAATTTAAAATGAGGTCTGTAGACGAACAAAAGACCAACATTTCTCAAGAAAATGACAACTTAAAATGCAAATCTGACGATTTCAAATCAACGAGATCAAATAATTAAATGGCATCTTACATAAAGATTATACAAACAATGCTGGATGTTTACTTATAAACAGATTTTAGTATCTCATGTAAATATTTGAGAAAAAAAATATATATATATTTTTGAATTCATGCCTCTGCGTTATTTGTATTCAAGAGCGTTCCTATTATCCGGATACACGGTGTGTTAATAAGCTGTGTAAAAAGTCTCAAACTTACAACTATGATACCTAACCTAACATAAAACATGTTTTCAACAATGTATCGAGACAACTATGATACCTAATCTAACATAAAACATGTTTTCAACAATGTATCGAGACAACTATGATACCTAATCTAACATAAAACATGTTTTCAACAATGTATCGAGACAACTATGATACCTAATCTAACATAAAACATGTTTTCAACAATGTATCGAGACAACTATGATACCTAATCTAACATAAAACATGTTTTCAACAATGTATCGAGACAACTATGATACCTAACCTAACATAAAACATGTTTTCAACAATGTATCGAGACAACTATGATACCTAACCTAACATAAAACATGTTTTCAACAATGTACCGAGACAACTATGATACCTAACCTAACATAAAACATGTTTTCAACAATGTATCGAGACAACTATGATACCTAACCTAACATAAAACATGTTTTCAACAATGTACCGAGACAACTATGATACCTAACCTAACATAAAACATGTTTTCAACAATGTATCGAGACAACTATGATACCTAACCTAACATAAAACATGTTTTCAACAATGTATCGAGACAACTATGATACCTAACCTAACATAAAACATGTTTTCAACAATGTACCGAGACAACTATGATACCTAACCTAACATAAAACATGTTTTCAACAATGTATCGAGACAACTATGATACCTAACCTAACATAAAACATGTTTTCAACAATGTATCGAGACAACTATGATACCTAACCTAACATAAAACATGTTTTCAACAATGTACCGAGACAACTATGATACCTAACCTAACATAAAACATGTTTTCAACAATGTATCGAGACAACTATGATACCTAACCTAACATAAAACATGTTTTCAACAATGTATCGAGACAACTATGATACCTAACCTAACATAAAACATGTTTTCAACAATGTATCGAGACAACTATGATACCTAACCTAACATAAAACATGTTTTCAACAATGTATCGAGACAACTATGATACCTAACCTAACATAAAACATGTTTTCAACAATGTATCGAGACAACTATGATACCTAATCTAACATAAAACATGTTTTCAACAATGTATCGAGGCTTGGTTTAACTTCTATTACGACCAACCAGGCTATTGGTACTGTAAGTTAAAGATTAACTCTGGCCAAACTTTGAGTGTGTTTAGTAGAGCGTTGGTTACACAACAGCTATCAAACATATTCACTTCATTTCGTGCAGATTGGTAACTTCAAAACGAAAATTCAAATTAACAACTTAATACCATAATTTGCCATCCCTCCATGGATAACCGAAAATCAGTTCAAATCTGCCGTCTGCCAATTAATGTATTCATTAGATTGAAACAAATAACACGCACACTAACCTTTGTCATCTCATTTATCTCTTAAAGTATGACGTACGATAAGGGTCATAAATACACGACCCTGCATCACGCTAAAAGTTTTCAGCATCATGCTGAAAGTTTCAGCATGATGCAGGGTCGTGCAAATAAAATCCTGCATCATGCTGAAAGTTTACTTTTGACCCTTCCGCGCGTAAAACGATAATTAGCATGATGCAGGATTAATCTGCACGACCCTGGGTCATGTAAAATACCATTGGCTGTTAACGTACTTATCTAACCAATCAGAATCGTTGTTACTTTATTAGCATTTATGACCCTTATCGTACGCCATACTAAAGCCGTACTTATTATTGTAAGTCAAGATATCCAAATTCGCTGTATCCGTAATGTTGTTTGTTTATTTACTCAAACGATTTGTTGTTTTTTAGAGAATTTAACTATATACATATACACTGGACAAGCAATTTGTAACACAAAATATATTTGATACTTCAAACATTAATTCATATTCTTACCAATTATCTATAATTTACAGCAATGTGCGCGTTAAACTGGTTCCCGTTGACTTGTGTGTACAAAGCCAACAGGTACGGCCTAAAATTTCCAGGACGCTGATTGATTAATTTCGATCGGAACCCGGGCAGAATTCTGACCTTGTGTTATCGATGCACATTGCGCGCGTAATTTAAATAATATAGACAGATAAGGGAACTGGATATTTTTTTTTCAGGAACACTTAATTAAGTAGCATTTAAATACACGCAGCGTACTTAATGTATTTTGAAATGGAATACCGACCCTTTAAGAAAAAAATTAAGAAATATTTTTAAAATCGAGTACTTGATCACGGTCGGTGTGTGAGAATTTTTTTCACTCATGTAGATTTTTATAATTGTTATTATTATTCGTTGAACTGTAAAATAACATTAATCACCGTATATAATTGCAACTTTTTTAGTGTTACAACCTGATTTTATATACATGTACTTATAAAATTCATATAAATATGCGATGCTAATAATAAATCTAGAAGTCGTGCCTGATCTGATTCTGGACTACATGTTTTAAAATTAATTATTGCAAACAATATAGTTGATAATCAATTGACCAGTATATAATTATCATAGTCTCAATTTAAATACATGCATTGATAAAATCAAGACAAGTAGCCAATTAAGAAGTTGTTATGCAATATTATGTAACACGACCGTCTCACTTTCTGTACCCTTATAAGGGAGAAATATCTTATGGATCATTTCACCGAAGGGGATCGACCAATATATTCTTGAGCACTTGTGCCTGATATTTACAATATACAACATAGACCATAATCTTACTCCTAATTTAATTCAGTTCTGTAAAGGTGTTAACGAAAAGAAATTCAATTAACAAAAAATATCTTAAAAACGTTACTTGACATATACTGATATACATTTCGTACATAAGATTGTAAATAAAGAAAATTATGTTTTAAAGGAATTGATATGTATACATATTAGACCGAACGATGCATATTATATTTATACATATAATATTTTTTACAAGAAAATCATTTAACAACAACAAAAAATAAATCAAGGCTTTAATTGATATTCTTAAGATATGTATCGTTGATATGTTATATGACTATACTGTAACGAATATTCACATAGTAACTTCTAGCACCTATATTTTTTTATTTTGAATAAAGAGTATCCATGGGGTATTCAAGCATTAGCACTAACATCTCCGCATACATTTATCAGATGTATATGGTGGCTGATTTATGCCATGTCGTATTTTCGCTTTTTTCGCCACAACAAAGCGAAAATGCGAAAATGCGAAAAAGCGAAAATACGACAAAGTCAACTTTGTCGTATCTTTGCATTGTTGCATTTTCGCATTGTCGTGGCGAAAAAGCGAAAATACGACAGATGAAGGGCGACAATACGACACCAAAGACGTGTCGTGTTTTCGCCTAACATCTGTCGTATCTTTGCTTTTTCGTGGCGAAAATGTAACAATGCAAAAACACGACAAAGTCGACTTTTTCGCATTGTTGCATTTTCGCGTTCCGTTGTACAAGCGCATGCGCATGAACTTGTATAAGGTATATGTATACTACCTGCGCATGCGTAACCGGAACGCAAAGATGCGAAAATGCAACAACAATGCGAAAATGTAACAATGCGAAAAAGTCGACTTTGTCGTGTTTTCGCATTGTTGTATTTTCGCCACGAAAAAGCAAAGATACGACAGATGTTAGGCGAAAACACGGCACGTTGTCGCCCTTCATCTGTCGTATTTTCGCTTTTTCGCCACGACAATGCGAAAATGCAACAATGCAAAGATACGACAAAGTGGACTTTGTCGTATTTTCGCTTTTTCGCATTGTTGTGGCGAAAAGCGATAATACGACATGGCATAAATCAGCCACCATATGGAACGGGAACCAGTTTATGTGCGCGTCTGCTTAAGCAAAAGGACATCACTCAGATTGAATGGTGCAGTATAGGTAAATTGTAGTTGTCCCCCTTTGACTAATAAGTCCGTATTCTTAATCAGAGACATAGATTAATCAAGTCCCATATTTTGACTCACGGTGACAATGGAAATTCTACCACAACCAAGACTACAACAAATGTGTAAAATGACACGTGTGCACGCCACGTGCACCCTGGAATGATTAGCGAGCTAAAAAGCATACAGATTACAGAAAATTGGAGACAAGCTATCAGATATGTTCAGATAAATTAGCGTGCAAACAAGTTAGTATGAAGATGAATGTATTGATAAAACCAAAAAGATCGCTCTATTCTGATCAAATCCATGCTACCCCATTGTCTCGCAATTCTGGAATATATTCATTCGTAGAAGATTTTGAATTTTAAGCTACTCAGAATTAACCAATGTACATATATATACGTCTTAACTGATCAAGGCAACATGCCATTAAATGTGGGTAACTTCCGGGTTCATTAAAAACGCTATATGCGTCAACCCGGATTTAGCTCGCACGTACATGGGTTCGATCCCAATTTTCAGTGTGCTAAAAACTACAGTGGGTCAGCATAGTATATATCATATCATAATTACGGCTGTACTGGTAATTAAAAGGGACTGTATTTCCCCTCCCTGTTGTCTGCCAAAATCTAAAATGCGCCCCAGTTCTGTAAATCAGCCCTCAAACTAAAATTGCTTCCTACGGGCCCACATATTATGTAGACCTAAAGTCTTACATGTACAAGGCATGTTTTGTAATTCTATATTCCGTGCAGAAGACAGAACAATGAGAAAATAACGTTGTTCAAAATACAAAGTGTGTCCAATTCATGTGATAAGCCACGCACGCCCAGTGTGTGTTATACACTATACAACGTACTGATATCGCGCCACGCAAACGTAATTAATATCTCAAGCTAAGTGTGTTCTTTATAAAAAAAATAGACCAACATGTTATGCATAGTCACTTGGTGAACCAATAAAACTAAATTGTTAGAAAAGTTGGATTTTTATCCGTGGTTTCCCGCGGCTCGATCTGAAGGTCAATCAGTAGGGGTCTCATGGTCCTCGTCTTATAAAGTCATGCAAAACAAAGTAGATCGATCTACGGTAATACAAAACAGAAAAACATGTATAAAATTACCGCTAGAAGCAGTACAAGTATAAATATTGTGTTCAATTGTTTCTTTTGTAGAATATTTTCTTTGCCATTTTTTAATCAAAAGATTTTAGGAAATTCAAATATGTGTATTCAAAGCCGATATTATCATTTATACATCCGGGTAGAAGCAACATAACGTACGACACGTGCGTATAGTTGACATTGACCAAGGTCGTTTAAATTTACAGTTAAACGCTTGATACACGACCTATAACGCGCTAATTCTTTGTTCAAATTTCCTGAAAATTATTCTAAATATAGAACTAATTAATGCTTGCTTACTTATGTTCTATATTATGCACGACCATAACTAGTATATTAGACATATATAGTAGACTCTACGTAGCTCACGCCTACATATATTTTGGATTAATCATGTAAAATGCTACAAATCATGCGTAAGTTCTAAGTATACATATAGGCTATGTTAGGTCATCATTTTGTCATACACATTTATTGGCGTTTCAAACTTCTTAAAGGTAGAATTATACTTTATCAATGAAACAGGGATACTTTATAATTGTATACTACAATTAAGGTATAAATAATTGTAATATGGATCTAGTGCACCTGAAAAACTTTTGAAATAACGTCAGGAAAATCGAATTTATAAGTGATGTTTTTTGCATATACGAGCATACAGATTCCTTTAGTGATACATAAAAATAACGGGGCGGGTACTGGTTTCGGTTTCAATTAACAACCTTGGTGAAGCCTTTCCAGTCATGGTTTCATCACGTGACGATTATCCCACTGCGGGGTGCTGAGTGCGGTCAAGGTACGTCACCTTGTAAATCCTGGATAAAACAAAATATTGGTTTTCAATAATCAGGGATGCTATATTACATAGCATCCCTCAATAATTAACTTCCAACTGATAACTGACACGTTGTATAACACAGAAACAACGATTTAACTTCATTTTCTAAAATAAGCTTCTTTCGGTTTCGTTTTGACGGATATCAAGGGAGATCACTCCAACAATAACAAACAATGTCACGTGACTTGTAATTTCCGCAATTAAGGCCACCACTGGTTGTTCGCTTCTAGGAACGACTGATAGAAAATGGAAAATACGCATTATTTCTGTGTTTAGATCGAAATTTTCTATCTAAAGATTTGGAAGAATCATTAAAGGACAGTTCTACGGTGAAAGATGGCTGCTGAGTCCACAGATCCCATAATAATTGGATCGGACGGTAAGTCCCAATCGTTTTGTTGATGTTTTTTGTCAACACACTGACAGTCGATCGACTTTTACGTCACTCTGTGAATTTTTAGTCAGTTCATTTTTTGCGTTCATTTAGGTGCAGTAAGGTTCATTTGTTGTAAATTTGTGAGTTCATGAATATGTGTTCATAAAAAGTGCACGCCCTGACCCCTACTGGGCCCATCTGTGTCAATCAGCTGATTAAGGGGTCAATGGACTTGGAACATGTTCCAGAACACGGGGTTGTCAGGATGGGCCCTTAAAGAAATATTGTTGCAAATATTATTCTGAATTTATGTTTGTTTATTCAAATTAATCACCTTTTAACCATTACTGTTGCAATTTACATCAATATCAAGTAATCAAAACCAGTGTGTGCACGGTTTCCTATATAAATTCACTGTCTTGTAGTTACTCAGCTATTTTTAGAAAATGTCTTATTTTGACACTACTTTATATAATCAGGGAAGTCTTCAGGGAAGTCTTCCCCTCTGAATATTTCTTTGAAATCATGCGATTTTTCCCAAATTTCCAATTTACTTCTTGAAATTTAATTCCCCAAATACTTGAAATAGGTTTCAGATGAGAATTTTTTCCCCGAAAGAGGCTCCAACACGCATTTCACCCCTACAGTATATATCGTAGGCCTTGGGTGTGCCTTTCCCAAAATATAAAGAAAACTCCTGTATGTAATATACTAGTATTAAATACAGGACACAGCTAGGGGGGGGATTGAAGTTTAATCAAAACATTGTAAAATTAATCATGTGATTGTGAGTTTGTAAATTCTAGTCACATTTATTTATATGGCATTTACATATTGTTTATTTTTAGCGTCATTTCACTGGTGTAATTATCACTCCGCCCTTTTGTTAAGTTTTTGTTATAAATTTTGGCTTGTTATAAATGATTCTATAATCTTGATTCAGTCTGCATGGTATCATGCTTGCTTGTATTTGGCCAAATTCATGTTGATCAATTACGATAAATTAGGGATATATCAGTCATTCAGTGTCCGACAAATCCAATGCCCGGAGCCTGCGGGCTACCAGAAATTTCGGCCGGACTACCAAAAGGTATTTATAAAAAATATAATTCACCTATAAGGGAATGCTATAGCAACCAATAGGAAAAACTTTAAAAATCTTCTTGCCAAAACCACTGGGCCTAGAGCTTAGATATTTTGTGTGTAGCATTGTCTAGTAGACCTCTACCAAATTTGTTCAAATTATGGCCCTGGGGTCAAAATTTACTCCACCCCAGGGGTAACTTGATTTTACATATACTTACATATAGGATTTTTTTTTTAAATCTTCTTGTCAGAAACTACAATGCATAGAGCTTAGATATTTGGTGTGTCTAGTGGACCTCTACCAATTAAGATTGTTAAAATTATTGCCCTGGGGTCAAAATTGGCCACGTCCTGGGGTTTACTCTATTTTATATAGAAAATTTCTTCTTGTCAGAAAGTATAATCCCTAGAGCTTAGAATTTAGATATTTCAGACGTAGCTTTATCTAGTGGACCTCTGACAAATTTATTCATATTAGCTCTTTGGTAAAATTTGGCCCCACCCCAGGGTCACTTGATTTTACAATTTTAGGCTCATTAAAGGAAAAAAAATATTTGTCTCTGAGGGTCTTTTTTCTGGTGAGCGATATAGGGCCATGATGGCCCTCTTGTTTTGATTTTTTGATATTACTGTGACTGTTTTATAAATGTATTTTCTTTATAGATGAATCTGATAATGATGATGTTGTCCTTATTAAGGAGGAGATTGAAGTTGATAGTGAAGACTGCATTTTCCTTTCTGAAACAAAACCAACCCCAAAACTAGATGTTGTCATTTCTACACCACTGCCAGTAAATGTTTCAAGTTCAACTAATGATTCATTGTCGTCCTTTTCGAGCAGTGCAAGCTTGTCATCATGCACTGCTCAAATCTCATTGGAGGATAAATCATCTACTGATGTATTGGTTGCTATCATGGGAGATTCAAGCACTCCACCTGTAGGACCACTAGACTTGTCATCTAAATCAGCTAGTGTGGATGATAACCAGCCTGATACAGTCTGTCCAAGAACCAATGACAATGCTACCTCCAATGTCTCCCAGGATACCACTCAGGATTCTTTTCTTATGCTACTGTCTGGTTCCCTGGATATGCAACAACAAACTGGTAATAAGTTGGATAAAAAGCCAGAAACCAGTGGAGTAGCAAACTTCAATAACAGTGATAAAAATTCAGCATGTGATAATACCATCGTTAGTGATAAAAGTGACACAAATACCACTTTAAGTAGTCAAACTACAGACAATGCAAATAAACCAATTGCTAAATGTCAAATGCCTGACTGGTCCTCAGTAAACCTTCTATCTTTGTCTCAAGGCACTACCTCAACCATTCAGGATCAAGATAATAATTCCAATGGACAGAATGTAACAAAAAGAGACACAATGCAGCCAAAAGATGTTTCTCATTCAGATAGACATCAGTTAACATTTATCAATAACTTGAGTGATACAGATTCATCGTCAACAAATTCTAGTAGCACCAGTGTTCCTGCTACACAAACTAATTTATCTGATCAAAAACTACCAGTGACGTGTACTAATCCAACGTCTGACTTGGCTGATCCATTTAAGGCCAGTCATGCTCTCTTGTCGTCGATGGATTTGTCCTTGAACTCTGGTGCTCAGCCTCAGTCTGATTTAGTGTGTGTGTCTAAAAATAGCCAATCAAATCCAAGTATTCAGTCTTCCTATCCGAGCAGTAGTACTACGCTATATAACTCATTAACATTGCCCTTATCTCAACTTAATCCAGGTCAGTTAAGTAGGCAGTTAAAGCGATCTGTTTCAACTAACGATGCTTACCTATTTAAGTCGTCTTTCAAAGATCAAACATCAACATCTCCCAGAAGTCCCTCTCCACAAAACTCTCACCATTTACCACCAAAAAAACAGAAGCGTTGTTATAGCAACTCAGCCAGTGACTTTACCTGTATAAACTGTGATGTAAATGTTGCTGGAGAAAAATATCCTCGTTGTCCAAATGGGCATGCAACATGCAAAAAATGTTTGGAAGAAAGAGTGAAACTGGTTCTAACAGGACGTGCCAAGGTATGTATATTTTTTATGTTTCACAATTAGCATTTCACATAAAAAAACTGGTCCTGGTCTGACTTGCCTCTCACATAATATGATGTCATGGTAAGTGGTGACTGAAAAGGACTAGCTTTAGATCTATAGTGTTAAATTTAAAATAATTAATTGAATGAATTTGTTATAGTTATTTCATGGTTGAGTTGTCAAGTTTGTATGACCATTAAGTGTTACATAAACTGAGAGAATTATCTTACACTACCTAACCACAACTTTCAAACAAACAGTGAAAATAATTAATACTAGTGACAATTGATTTGAAAATCTTTATGAGATCAAATATGAATAAACTTTTCTACATGTACACTATGAGCCTGGTTCACATAGATCTCACTATGAAATTTTAATATTCAATCCTCACATGTTTAGTTTTTTTCAAGAGGTAGAAAACATGCATATAGAGTTTTTATTTACCAATCGTTCAATCCACTACCCCTACATGACAATGTGGGTGGAGTCAAGATATAGAATTTACATGATAACAGGGATTTTTTGGGGGCGATTTTATAGCCGAAATTCGGTCATATTCCCAATGGAAAATAGTATCTTTTTTTCCCAATTCACAGACAAACATTTCCAATCCCCCCCCCAAAAAAATTTTTTTTTTTTGAATTTTTTAAGTTCATTAACATCACAATTGGTAGTTAATACCTTATTGATATATTCTGCTACTGTTTTATGTGAGAATAAGTAGAATAAGTTGAACATTGCAAAAATTGTAGTTATGCATTTTTTCCCAATTTTGATTAAAACACCGCGAAAATTCCCAATCCCAAGGATATGGGTCATATTTCCAAAATATCGAAAAAAAAACCTGCTGATATAATATATTAGATATGATATCAAAATCGGTGATATATTGTTAGTTTTGAGTGAATGAGAGAAATGCATTTAAGTTGTATCTTTAGAAAGTAAATACATGCAGTAAATCTCTGAGAAAGGAGATATAAATAGTTTGTTTCAAGATCATTGTTCAGTTTTACATTCAATATCACATACATGCAGCACATATTCAGAATTGTTCTGTTATGTTCATTCTAATTGTATTGTAATGTTATACATAGATGAGAACAGTTTAATAACTTTTAATGATTTACTCATTTAGTCACAAAATTAACTGTGTATGTTAGATGTATTTATAATAATGTCTCTCTATTCGGAAAATTCTTAATGTAAAAATGATTCAACAAATGATAATTATTTGATAATTTATATGTTATTCTTGTTTTTACTACAAAGCTTGTATTGTAATTGAATTTGTCCTGTTTTGATAATAAACAAACATTTGTACTATTTCAGGAGTCTGTCAGATGTTTGAGTAAGTCATGTGATAGCTATTATCCAATCAGTAAGTACATGTACTGTGATGTTTTCTTTAAAATCTATTTATAGTTATCTAAACTAAAAATGGCTTAAAACTAGAGATAAAAGAAAACAATTTCATGCGGCTGCACGATTTCTCAACATACTTTGTAGCTTAAAATGTTAAACTTATTATTAGCTCACATGTCACAAAGTGACAAAGTGAGCTATTAGGATCACTCTCCGTCCGGCGTCGTGCGGTGTCAAACTTTATGTTGTGACCACACTAGGGGCCACATTTTTAGCCCATTTTTAGCAAAACTGGGTCAGAACGTTAATATCAACAAAATCTCGGACGAGTTCGATATTGGGCCATTTGGGGTAAAAAACTAGGTCACCAGGGCCAAATAAGGGAAAACCTTGTGAACACTTTAGAAATCACTGTTTTGACCGCATCTTCATGAAACTTTGTCAGAATGTTTATTTTAATAATATGTAGGTCAAGTTTGATAATGGATCATTTCTGTAGCAGAATTAGGTCACTAGGGCAAATTGCTGGAAAACCTTGTGAACACTCTAGAAGTCACTGTTTTGATTGGATGATCATGAAACCTTGTCAGAATGTTCGTCTTCATAATATCTTGGATGAGTTCGAACATGGGTCATCTTGGGTCAAAAACTAGGTCGCTAGGTCAAATCTTATGAAAAACCATGTTAACACTGTAGATTTCACAGTTATTAATGGATCTTCACCAAACTTTGTCAAATCGTTTGTTTAAATGATATAATGGTCAAGTATAAATATGGGCCATCTGGGGTCAATAACTAGGTCACCAGGTCAAATCTTAGGAAAACTTTGTTAACACTGTAGATGTGACAGTTTTAATTGGATCTTCACCAAACCTTGCCAAAATGTTTGCCTCAATGATATGTGGGTGAAGGATGAACATGGGTCAGCCGGGTTCAAAAACTGGGTCACAAGGTCAAATCTTAGGTAAAAATCTTGTAAAAGCTCTTAATGTCATGGTTTTGATTGGATCTTGGCCAAACCTTGTCAGATTGTTTGTCTTAATGATTTTAAGGACAAGTTCAAATATGGGTCACCTAGGGTCAAAAACCAGGTCACAAGGTCAAATCTTAGGAAAACCTTATTAACACTGTAGATGTCAAATTTTGATCGTATCTTCACCAAACCTAGTCAAATCGTTTGTTTAAATGATATAATGGTCAAGTATAAATATGGGCCATCTGGGGTCAATAACTAGGTCACCAGGTCAAATCTTAGGAAAACTTTGTTAACACTGTAGATGTGACAGTTTTAATTGGATCTTCACCAAACCTTGCCAAAATGTTTGCCTCAATGATATGTGGGTGAAGGATGAACATGGGTCAGCCGGGTTCAAAAACTGGGTCACAAGGTCAAATCTTAGGTAAAAATCTTGTAAAAGCTCTTAATGTCATGGTTTTGATTTGATCTTGGCCAAACCTTGTCAGATTGTTTGTCTTAATGATTTTAAGGACAAGTTCAAATATGGGTCACCTAGGGTCAAAAACCAGGTCACAAGGTCAAATCTTAGGAAAACCTTATTAACACTAGATGTCAAATTTTGATCGTATCTTCACCAAACCTAGTCAGACTGTTTGTCTTAATGATATGTAAGACAAATTCGAACATAGGTCGTCTGGGGTCAAAAACTAGGTCACCGGTTCAAAACAATGTTTTAATGAGTGAACAGTGATTGTCATGTGAGCGATATAGGGCCATCTTGGCCTTCTTGTTTTTTAATTGTTACATGTATTTTGGTAATCATGAAATGCCTTTCCAACCATGACATTCTCGATTGAATCTTGACGGCTGATATGTATGTATTGAAAATGTTGCGTGTATTCCTGTGTGTTGTATGGATTGCATTATAAGACCATTTTCTGCCTTGCCATTATGATAATGCTGTGGTGAAGATGTACTTGAATACATGTGTGTATAAAATCTGTGTTGCTGAGATTAAGTGTAAGATCTGGTTAAAGAATGAACAATCCAACTCAGTCTCTAATAAGTACAATGTACAGAATATGTTTTGTTAAAATAATTGAGTTGTCACATTTTATGTAAATTGATTAATAAAGTTGTATAAGAGTGTATACAGTCAAACCTGTTAGCATCCACCTCAAAATAAAGGTCATTCTTTTAAATACCATCATTGATTATTAAGAACTAAATGTCCTATGAATAAAGACCACCTGTCAATATAGGCCACATTTTTCTTTCCCAAGAGTGGCCTTTGGTTACAGGTTTGACTGTTGTTTGTTAAAATCTTCTGTCAAAAATATTTTCTAATCTTACTGTTTGGTTGTATGTAAGTCTTGACAGAAATCTCAATGTGCCATTTTAATTTCATCTTACAGGTGAACTTCGACGATCACTTCCTGCCATGGTTGTTGAAATCCTGGAAGATAAATTAGATCTAGAATATGTGAAGTATATCTCTGATATGATTGTCAAAAAAGCAGCTGAAGATATGGAACAAGAAGGAAGCACTAGTGATCTAACAACAGGTGCTGAGTTTGATGAAAGAAGTGAAATGAAGCATATAAAGAAGTATGAAGATTGTCCGAGCCATTGGGACAGTATGGATGAAAGAGAAGTTAATAAACGGGTAAATATTAACATCAAATGTTTTTTTTTTGTTATGTTTTTTAGGGAGATTGAAGCAGTTTGAAAAATGATGTTAAAACTGTCATTGTTCAGTACCTATAAATCACCATGGATAATCAAAGTACTGAAAGTACTCATGAAAACTGAACTTACATATAGACTTACACTGCAACATGAAAACTGAACTTACATATAGACTTACACTGCAACATGAAAACTGAACTTACATATAGACTTACACTACAACATGAAAACTGAACTTACATATAGACTTACACTGCAACATGAAAACTGAACTTACATATAGACTTACACTGTAGCATGAAAACTGAACTTACATATAGACTTACACTGCAACATGAAAACTGAACTTACATATAGACTTACACTGCAACATGAAAACTGAACTTACATATAGACTTACACTGCAACATGGAAACTGAACTTACATATATAGACTTACACTGCAACATGAAAACTGAACTTACATATAGACTTACACTGCAACATGAAAACTGAACTTACATATAGACTTACACTGCAACATGAAAACTGAACTTACATATAGACTTGCACTGTAGCATGGAAACTGAACTTACATATAGACTTACACTGCAACATGAAAACTGAACTTACATATAGACTTACACTGTAGCATGGAAACTGAACTTACATATAGTCTTACACTGCAACATGAAAACTGAACTTACATATAGACTTACACTGCAACATGGAAACTGAACTTACATATAGACTTACACTGTAGCATGGAAACTGAACTTACATATAGACTTACACTGCAACGTGGAAACTGAACTTACATATAGACTTACACTGCAACATGAAAACTGAACTTACATATAGACTTACACTGCAACATGAAAACTGAACTTACATATAGACTTACACTGCAACATGAAAACTGAACTTACATATAGACTTACACTGTAGCATGGAAACTGAACTTACATATAGACTTACACTGTAGCATGGAAACTGAACTTACATATAGACTTACACTGTAGCATGGAAACTGAACTTACATATAGACTTACACTGCAACATGAAAACTGAACTTACATATAGACTTACACTGTAGCATGGAAACTGAACTTACATATAGACTTACACTGTAGCATGGAAACTGAACTTACATATAGACTTACACTGCAACGTGGAAACTGAACTTACATCTAGACTTACACTGCAACATGAAAACTGAACTTACATATAGACTTACACTGCAACGTGGAAACTGAACTTACATATAGACTTACACTACAACATGAAAACTGAACTTACATATAGACTTACACTGTAGCATGAAAACTGAACTTACATATAGACTTACACTGCAACATGAAAACTGAACTTACATATAGACTTACACTGCAACATGAAAACTGAACTTACATATAGACTTACACTGCAACATGGAAACTGAACTTACATATAGACTTACACTGCAACATGAAAACTGAACTTACATATAGACTTACACTGCAACATGAAAACTGAACTTACATATAGACTTACACTGCAACATGAAAACTGAACTTACATATAGACTTGCACTGCAACATTGACTGGGTTATATAATTTAACAATTGCATGACGGATGTCGATAAACATAGTACTTTGGTCTGCATCAAAATTCATGCTAGCGTTTTGGTGACTGCTATGGAAAGCTAAACTGTCAATTAATTTCCAAAACTGAATGAAGCCATTAGAAAAATGTTTCTTTATTTAATGAGGTACTGTATTTGATAGATAAAGAAATATCACTTATTGTAACCCTTTACTGTATTGGTGATTACCCAAATTGTTAGTCACAAGGGATACACCCTAAACAATATTTGTAGAATTAAGCTCGCCTACACCAGGCGATCATTTTATCTGAAGGTTAAACTAAGTCATTAATTCTATCTTACAGGGTTATGTATTGGTACAATTAGAACCAGGAGCCCAGGAATATGAAGATGTTGTTGCCAGGTTCTTTGAGTCCATGGTGGACCACAATGTAGAATGTACTAATGTATACAGAGTACAGAATCCAATACAACATAAATATTACACTGTGTAAGTAAACAAGTTGTGGGGATTTTTACCCTATACATGTACATTCAAAGGTGTGAACAGAGGTCATCATTGGGAAAGACATAATGTGACCTTTATGGACAGGTGACCTTTATTCGGAGGTCATTTTGTTCTCAAATATCAAAGGTTTTTGAAAAAACGGACTTTTTTCACAGGGTGGCCTTTATTCACAGGTGGCTGCTAACACAGGTTTGACTGAAGGGTTTATACTAGAAGTAAACATTGGAGTGTCGAAAATGTCTCTTTAATAGCTGATAATTATATAAGGGGTCAACAAAATTTCATAAAGTAAATAACGAATCCAAGTCATACAGGGTTTTCATTAAGTTTTAAGAGGCCTAACCTTTATTGAAGCTGGCTTTCTGGGGGGTCTGAGGGCATAAATGACATATTCTGGATTTCTGGGGGGTCTGAGGGCATAAATGACATATTCTGGATTTCTGGGGGGTCTGAGGGCATAAATGACATATTCTGGATTTCTGGGGGGTCTGAGGGCATAAATGACATATTCTGGATTTCTGGGGGGTCTGAGGGCATAAATGACATATTCTGGATTTCTGGGGGGTCTGAGGGTATAAATGACATATTCTGGATTTCTGGGGGGTCTGAGGGCATAAATGACATATTCTGGATTTCTGGGGGGTCTGAGGGCATAAATGACATATTCTGGATTTCTGGGGGGTCTGAGGGCATAAATGACATATTCTGGATTTCTGGGGGGTCTGAGGGCATAAATGACATATTCTGGATTTCTGGGGGGTCTGAGGGCATAAATGACATATTCTGGATTTCTGGGGGGTCTGAGGGCATAAATGACATATTCTGGATTTCTGGGGGGTCTGAGGGCATAAATGACATATTCTGGATTTCTGGGGGGTCTGAGGGCATAAATGACATATTCTGGATTTCTAGGCGGCCAGTTTTCATTTCTAAGCGGTCAGTTTGGACGCTGGCCACCTATTATTGCAAGACTGTAAATAGTCTTACATAATTCAAGTTAATTCATAGTACAAAAAATGTATATCCAGAATCCAAAAATGATTCATCTTATTTAATTGAATGAAACTCTTTGATTTGTTATATTTGTTATATTTCATGTACAGAAAGAAATCTGAGATGATTCGAGATAGTGAAGGATTTAGAAGTGTTCTGGAAGGTAAATTATTCCATGGGACGTCCAGTGCTACAGTTGATGCTATTTGTAGGAAAGGATTTGATTGGAGATTGTGTGGGAAACATGGAACCATGTATGGACAAGGTATGATCCTTCTAGAACTATTTTAGGCTGTCCATTCATTTGAAATGTTGGGGTCTGATTTTTCTCAAAATCTCAAATAATTACCTGAAATATAGATAGTACACACGACATGGTATACTTGTACAAAGTTGATTAAACTAAACTTGTTTTTCTTCAGCAATAATAATAAGTAATTTGGGATTTTATTATCCTTTTTCATATTTTGATTTATATGCTGTATAGCTTTCAACATACTTGTACATTCAGATAAAATATCTTCGAAATGCCGACTATTGTCTGACTAACTCCTGATTGAATGATTTATTTTATGATTTCAGGATCCTATTTTGCTGTTAATGCTTCTTATTCCCACCAGTATACAGATCTAAGACGACCCCCAGGTACTCTTAGGTCATCAATGACGACTTTCAACCAAGCAATGTCAATGACTTTACCAACAACGCCATCATTTATATTTCCGCCAGTGAATGTTAATTTTGGTCAGCCTCTATTACCCATGAGTCTAAATCACCCGAGCCATGTTCGACCGATGAATCTCTCCCATGGTGCACCTGTGGTGTCTCAGCCAATCGGAATGTCTCAGTCTCATACGTGTGCTCATTCACAGACTGGTTCCCAAGCTACCCAAGTTTTCAGCAATTCTGGGAACCAGTCTAATTCCTCTCAGTTTGGTTCCAGTTCTGCTGGATCCGTTCAACCTGGGCCCAGTAGTGCGCCGGGATCAAGTGCCATTACATTGTCAAATATACAAATGCATAATAAAAAATTAATGCAATCTCATAGAAAACACATGTGTACCAGAAAGATCTTGCCAAAGCCATTAGCAATAAGAAACATTTCTGGTCTGGCATCTACGGCATTGGTTACCAACATGGACGGACCTTCAGAGCCAGAGCCTCAAAAAGCTTGCGTTTTCTTAGCTAGTGTGCTGGTTGGACAATATACAATTGGTAATCCCAAGTTACGGACACCTCCTCCACTAGTTGCTAATGCTGATCAGTTTGTGAAGCGATTTGATTCATGCGTGGATAACAAGGAAAATCCCAAAATCTTTGTTATATTTGACAGCTCACAGGCCTACCCTGAATATTTATTGGAGTATACTTACAGTACCAACTCCGGTAATGGATTTGTTTAGAAATTTAAAGGTTGCTTTGAGATACACACCTCTGTATCAAAACCATGATTTTTTAATATTATACATAATGGTGTTAACATTCGGTATAAGTAAATGTTATTTAAGATAAATATTTGTACATAAGTACAGCTATTTCCTGTTCTGTTGTATTTTGTTATTATGATTATTTGTTCGGAAGTTTTCTTATTTTACATTTTATATGTACACTGTATGGACTTGTTTTTATTTATAAAAACTTACAACTTTTTATCAATTAATACTAAGAACATGATGAGTAGAATTATTTACAGAATTTTAAACTTGTCTGTTTTTTGAAGAAAAAGTTGAGTTATTTTCTGATCACTGCAGTGTCATGCAAAATCTTTAATGTAGCTCATAACTTAGAAGCAATATGAAACTTCATAGGTGGATAGATCTGACTGAGGCAGTGAACAGTTGAGTGTTGGCACTGCTTGCGGAGCTCTTGTTGTTTAGAATTATTAGTTACAAGAACTCTGAATTTGGTATTAATTATTGACATTAATCCACTGACCTGTTTGCATCACATAGATAGATCAGAATGCCAGAAAGACATCTATGATTGTTTTCCCATCTGTTAACAGCTTATACCATCATTTTGTGAAAGTATATAAACCAGGGCTTTCATTTGACCCTAAAATGGTATTTTGACTCTTGAAATTAATCAAATAAAGCTTCTGACTCTTGAAAATGTGTACCAATGGGTCAAATTCCTGTTAAATTAGTTAATTTGCTGTCTCTTTAAATTATAATCAGCCAATAGTCATATTTGATCCTCAACATTTGATGTTTAATGAGAACACTGTACACAATATTTTCTACCTTGAAAGGAAATTGTCTGGTTATTTTGAAAAATATTATTTTGAAAACTGCTGTATCCAAGGCAATATGGTGGATGTTATTTCTTTCTATCATTGGTTCTCTCAGAATATTTATCACTTTTATGAACTCCTTTTCTTGTATCCCATCTACTCTAGTCAATGTACATGATTTTAATATGTTTATTAGATACTATAGCTAGCCTGCTGTGAATTCTTTATGTTGAAATCATGTAAATACACTCCCTTAAGTTCATGTTAAGTTTTTATCTTCATTTTATGGAAATACAGTCCTTTAAGTTCATGTAAATAAACTTCTCTTTCCTTTAAGTTCATGTAAATAAACTTCTCTTTCCTTTAAGTTCATGTAAATAAACTTCTCTTTCCTTTAAGTTCATGTAAATAAACTTCTCTTACCAGTAAATGTATAACCAATGAATTGTCTCACTTAAATTAGTAAAAAATCATCTCTATATTTTATTGACAGGAATTCTCGACTTTTAGTTCTGACCCGCCTCCGTGGTCGAGTGGTTGAGGTCGCTGACTACAAATCACTATAACCTCTCACTGATAGAGGGTCATGGGTTCGAGCCCCGCTACCAACCATGTCTCTTTATGTGAGAAAGTAGGCAGTTGCTGACGGAGGATGAGAGTCTAGTACTGGTTCTTCCCAGGAATGATGCTTAGATGAAATGTCTGCTTCATATGACTCTTACTTTGGAAAAGGGGTGTAAAACCCAAACAAACTTTTAATTCTTGTGACAGTGAATTTAGCAACATGTAAAACACTTTAATACAAAAGCCAATGGAAATCAACTTGGGTTGTGCTAGAAGTATTTGTATTCAGTCCCTAGTTGTCCTGGTTGTAATGTGTGTAGTACGAGAATGTGGAATGATTTATCACCATTCACTCTGAATCTAAGAAGTTTTTATGTCTTACAATTTTTATAGTTCCTGATAATTGCAAACATTATCCTATAAGTGATGGATTCTATATATTTGTCATCATAAACTGTCTTTTAGGTGAATTTTATTATGTCCCCGCCATTCGAAGAATTATGGAAGAGCATAAAGTGTTACCCCAGTCAGTCCGTGTGTCCGTTCAAATTTTGGTTTCTGAGTGATAACTCAAGAAATATTTCATGGATTGGTTTCATATTTTACACTGTTAATTCACTTGTAATCAGACAAACATAGTATCACTTATTTATTCCTAATAACAACAGTATTTACTGGATACCAGATAAAACATCATTTCTGAAATAAATACACTGTACAAAGCATTGTTGTAAACCTATGTCAGTCTAGTAAATCCCATTTTATACCTATTGTCATATTCATGCTTTGAAGGTATGCTGAAGATAGTAGTTTCTGTACAGTCAACCTTGTGTTAGAGGCCACCTCTGAATAAAGGCCATTCTTTCAAAGACCGCCATTGATTATTTAGAACAAAATGACCTCCAAATTAAGGCCACTGGTCAATAAAGGTCACATTATGTCTTTCCTAATGGTGGCGTTTATTCACAGGTTTGACTGTACATAAAAGCCCTCATTTTACTGAATTAATGTCAGACTTTATGCTGAAGATTTTGTATGTTCTATCTATACTGAGTTTAATTGATTGGATTATAGAAATGTCCAATTTATACTAAGACATTGCCATATTGTGATGATATTTGTTTGAAATGATATAAAGTCAGCATTGTTTAAATGACGTGTGTGTAAATACCATATACATGTTACATATTACAGTGCAAACTCTCCAAAGCAACACACTTTGGGGGTAGCAAAATTATGTTAGGTTGTTGCTCTAGAGAGGTTGTTGCTCTAGAGAGGTTTAATTAATAGTTCAATCATGCAGTGGGAAAAATCCTGCTGTTGTTGAAGGGAGGCTGTTGTTGAAGGGAGGCTGTTGTTGAAGGGAGGCTGTTGTTGAAGGGAGGCTGTTGCTTAATTGAGGGTTGCTCTGAAGAGGTTGTATTGTACATTCTTCCTTGTATAATGATGATGTCATACACAAGCTGAGTGAAATATTGATTGTATATAATTATAGATGCCATAAATAATTGTTATATAGTAATAATTTGTGAAATGTCTATTAAGATAATTTCAGCATTTATTTATATTAAATGATACCCTGTGTTTTCAGTTTTTGAATTTCGAAAATCATGATTTTTTTTTTTTGTAAGATATGAAATCAGAGTACAAAAATATTGACAGTACAAAATGTACCATTGAATTTCTAATATTAGTTTGATTTATAACAAGTAGCAGTATAAAAATAGAAAAATTATTCATGTACTGTCTGAATTGTATGCAAGTATCACATATCATATTATAAAAAAAACTAGCAAATACACATCGGAGCTTTATATAAATTATTAGAATCTAACAAAATTTATCTGATCCTAATAAATTCATACTTTAAAATTAATATCAATAAATTACAATTTTAATGAAGAAATGTGGATAATTTTCCACAATAATAAGACATTGTAGTGAAATCACGAGTAAACAATAATCAGAAATACTGTTAACAGTGTTGTATGCTTGTTAAAACAAATTTCATATTTATTTCTGTATGGTTTTGCAGTAGAAATAATTAATTTTGTTAATTTTATTTTTCTAAGTTAATGCTAATCACCTTAATATTGAAAGTTCAAGTGTTCATATGATGGTACTCATTTATCTTTTCCCAAATTGAATTACTTTATAATATAGATACAGTCAAACCTGTGTTAGTGGCCACCTCCAAATAAAAGCCATCATGTGAATAAAGGCCACTCTTTAAAAAAAACTGTCTTTGATTATATAGAACAAAAATGGTCTCTATAAAGACCACCTGTCAATCAAGAGCACATTATGTATTTCCCCATAGGTGGCCTTTGTTCACAAGTTTGACTGTATTTATATTAGTGATATAGACCTGGATGTATTTGTTTTTTTATGCCCCAGTATCGATAGATCGCGGGCATATTGTTTTTGGCCTCTCTGTTTGTCTGTCTGTTTGGCTATTTGTACCAAACTTTAACCTTGCCTATAAAATCAAAACGCCTGCACCTACATCCATCAAACTTCATATGTAGGTTCCTCATGACAACCTCTACAGGACCTGTGCATTTTCAGGTCAGTAGGTCAAAGGTCAAGGTCACAGGGTCATTGTGTTTAAAAAAATTCCGACATTTCTTTTAGGATACTACTCCTACATTTAAAACTTTCATGGAACTATTGTTATCGAAATACCCAATGCATGTTGCTAAGGTTTTATGATTCAATAAATTTTGATGGAATTATGGCCCTTTGTTTATTTTGTGCATATATATGTAATGTATAGAGAAATCATTTCTTTTAGGTTACTACTCCTACATTTTTCATAGGATTTTGACGATATTTTCACAGACTTGTTGTTACCAAGAAGCCCAACACATATATTCCGGGTTTTGTTATTCGATCATTTTTGACGGAATTATGGCCCTTTGTTTATTTTGTGTGATTGTAACAGCGAAATACTCTTGTTACCTTGTTTTCTCAAGGGATTTTGATAAAACTTTCATGAAACTATTGTTATCGAGATACCCAATGCATGTTGTAAAGGTTTTATGATTCGATAAATTTTGACGGAATTATGGCCCTTTGTTTATTTTGTGCATATGTAATATATAGAGAAATACTCTTTTGTTTGCAACTTCTGTATTTCTGAAGGGATTTTTACCAAACTTTGATAGAACTATTGTCACCATGTTCACCAGCACATATTGTTAGGGTTTTGTGATTCGATCATTTTTAGCAGATTTACGGCCCTTTGTTTGCCTGTACCGAAATTAAACCTTGCCTATTAAATCAAAACGCTACCACCTGCAATCATTGAACTTCATATCTTGGTCTCTACAGGACCTGTGCATTTTCAAAAAGGGCAACCGGAGGGGGCATGGTGTTTATAAAACACATCTTGTTCTGACATGTTTTTTGTTACGAGAATTTCTCAGTCATGTGCTAATTTATCTTAGTGTTGTCAATATTTTAATTGTAATTCTATTTTATTGTTTGTACAGATTTAGATACAGTTTTATGGATATGCAGTTTTTTGTAAAGTTGACAGGATTTTTAATTGACAATGCTGCAATGATTACAGTTGTATAAATTTGCTTAGAGTCATTTAGAAGTATGTTTCTTTTATAACTAATTTCAATGAAATATTCAACAATTGATAAAACAGTGTTTGGGAATATTGCAAACATGTTTGTACATGGCAGATTTATTTTCTAATATTGAGTCAAACTAAGTTTTGGGCTGACAAACTGACAAGATGACAAGGTTTGGAGTATGTTTAGACTTAACCACCTTTTCTTTTATGTGTTATCATCTGTATACCAGTATGGTCCCGATTGTCTCTGAAAATCGATAACCAATCGGACCACCCCAAAATCGGCGACTGTCAATAGTTTTTTAGCTCACCAGAGCACGAATGTGCTCAGGGTGAGCTTTTGTGATCGCCCTGCGTCCATCGTGCGTCGTTACGAATACGTGGCGTCCATGTTTACTTAAAACAACATCTCCTCCTACACCGCTATGCCAATTGCAACCAAACTTGGCTGGAATGATCCTTGGGTGGTCCCCTTTCAAAGTTGTTCAAAAAATTAAATTTCATTAAAAATTCTGGTTGCTATGGCAACAAATTGAAAAAACTTAAAAAATCTTCTTGTCTGAAACCACAGGGCCTAGAGCTGAGATATTTGGTATGTAGCATTGTCTAATGGAACTCTACAAAGATTGTTCAAATTATTCCCCTAGGGTCAAAATTGGCTCCGCCCCGGGGGTAACTTGATTTTACATAGACTTATATAGGAAATTTAAAAAATCTTCTTGTCAAAAACTACAATGCCTAGAGCTTTGATATTTGGTGTGTAGCATAGTCTAGTGGACCTCTACCAAGTTTGTTCAAATTATTGCCATAGGGTCAAAATTGGCCCCGCTCCGGGGGTCACTTGATTTATATAGACTTATATAGGAAAATTTAAAAAATCTTCTTCTCCGAAACCGCAAGGCCTAGAGCTTAGATATTTTGTATGTGGTATTGTCTAGTGGACCTCTACCAAGTTTGTTCAAATTATGGCCCTGGGGTCAAAATTGGCCCTGCCCTGGGGTTTATTCTATTTTATATAGGAAAATTTAAAAAATCTTCTTCTCCGAAACCACAAGGCCTAGAGCTAAGAGATTGGTATGTAGCATTGTCTAGTGGACCTCTACCAAGTTTGTTCAAATTATTGCCCTAGGGTCAAAATTGGCCCCGCCCCGGGGGTCACTTGATTTATATAGACTTATATAGGAAAATTAAAAAAATCTTCTTCTCCGAAACCACAAGGCCTAGAGCTAAGATATTTGGTATGTAGCATTGTCTAGTGGACCTCTACCAAGTTTGTTCAAATTATTGCCCTAGGGTCAAAATTGGCCCGCCCCGGGGGTCATTTGATTTATATAGACTTAAATAGGAAAATTTAAAAAATCTTCTTTTCCGAAACCGCAAGGCCTAGAGCTTAGATATTTTGTATGTGGCATTGTGTAGTGGACCTCTACCAAGTTTGTTCAAATTATTGCCCTAGGGTCAAAATTGGCCCCGCCCCGGGGGTCACTTGATTTATATAGACTTATATAGGAAAATTTAAAAAATCTTCTTCTCCGAAACCGCAAGGCCTAGAGCTTAGATATTTTGTATGTGGCATTGTGTAGTGGACCTCTACCAAGTTTGTTCAAATTATTGCCCTAGGGTCAAAATTGGCCCCGCCCCGGGGGTCACTTGATTTATATAGACTTATATAGGAAAATTTAAAAAATCTTCTTCTCCGAAACCGCAAGGCCTAGAGCTTAGATATTTTGTATGTGGCATTGTGTAGTGGACCTCTACCAAGTTTGTTCAAATTATGGCCCCGGGGTCAAAATTAGCCCTGCCCTGGGGTTTATTCTATTTTATATAGGAAAATTTTAAAAAATCTTCTTCTCCGAAACCACAAGGCCTAGAGCTAAGATATTTGGTATCTAGCTTTGTCTAATGGACCTCTTTAAAATCTGTTCATATAATGGCCATGGCATAAAAAACAGCCCAGATGGGTCACTTGATCTTACTTAGACTCGTATAGAAAACTTCAACAATGTTAATCTCCAAATGACCTTTTCTCCTGGTGAGCATTTATAGGGCCATCATGGCCCTCTTGTTTAACCATCTATTGTTTTAGTGATTGGACACCTCTGGATCCTGAGGTTGCTAACTTTATGTTCAGGAAAAACCTAGCAAATGTCAACTTGTCAACATATTTGTATTTAGTGTATAAATTTTGTCATAAACGTGTAGTGTTCACATGAAGTGTTCACATGTTTGTTTTAGGGGTTAGGGAAAAGGTTAATCTTACTTCAATCTTGGAGAAAGAGGCTTATTCATGCTTAAAATCTGGTCATTATTGTATGCACGGGTTGAAACCTTGAAGGAATGGTCATAAAAGAAACGGTGAAAACCAATCATACTATCGATAGACAATCGATTGTGGTGGTCCGATAATCGATAGTGATTTTGGAGTCCGATACCCAACACTACCGTATAACTTCATCATGTTTTATCTTTTTTTAATCTCTAGTTTTACTGTGGAGTCCCTAACTTGCTACTTTGTGTTCTTGGATGAAAGATATAAATCACTTTACAAACCACTTATATCTCTTTCAATAGATGGTCTTATTATTCATGCTTCACTGTGTACTGTCTCTTCAGCCCTGTATTTAAGGGATATGTATGTACTAGTATTTTGGGTCATCAGCATTCAGTTAATTTGAAGTAAATATGTTTACAGAAGGATCACAGCAAGGCTTAAGATGCTGATAATTATCAATGGTCCATCAAATGGTAGTTTGATATCATTTTTGTTTAACCTGTGGTTTAGTCTAATATTATCATCTATTCATTCTACTCCAATATATATATGCATATATATAAAATGTTAAAAAATATCCGAGTCAAGCAAATTAATAATGAAAAATAACTAACATTCTTTGAAAGATAAAAACTCATTGTTTAGAACAAACTGACCGAATAAAGGCCGCTTGCAAATAAAGGTCATATTTTGTCTTTCCCAAGGGTTGCTTTTGTTCACAGGATTGACTGTATGTTGTATGAGAAATCTTTGTTACAGACAGACGCACTGTTTACTTATGAATCAATGTACCAACATACTGACTGATGTCAGATCATACATTGACTTACTGTAGTTGATTATTGTTTACAAAAAAATGTATCTGTTGATCACATATTTTATCTATGCACTCATGTTTCAATAAATTAATGTTTTTATCATCATACATTGTATCTAGCCATTTAATGCTTCATATAAAATTAATATTGAATGTTGGCCATTTACATGAAAAGAATGGCAGACTTTTAAATGCTGGACATTGGTGTCAGATGTAAATACTAGATGTAATATAATTTGTATAAATATTGTGAATGACTTATGTTATATGAATCAAGACATTTGTGTATGAATAGTTTCAAAGCCACTTTTTCCTTTATATTAAGGAATTATTATTTAATAATAGTGTTAAAATATGTTTTTAATGATGTAACATAATGCAGTTTAGTGCAAAAATACATTAATTCCATGATTTTTGTAAATATTAGTATAAATGAAAAATGACTTTTTTATGAAGATCAATTGCTAATGTGTAAATGTTGAAATTTGTTGTTAGAAAATTATCGGAAGATATTTTGACATTCAGCCATTTAATGGGGATTCGATAAGAATCTTCACTAAGAAATTGTTAGAAACATAAATTTTCAGGGAGTTCAAATCATGTTTTTGGTACGAATTGGTAAATAATGGTGAATAAAGTTAACAATCCAAGGAAATTATTGTTTTACAGGCATAATACAGATTAATATTATATTCCAATAAGCTGATAAAGTAATGGTGGAAATTTGTTTTTCTTCTAATGCTGGAATGAATACATGTATATGAATCTAACTGTTGTATGATTGTTGTTGTTGTTGTTGTTGTAGAAGTGATAATTCATTTTATGATAATTTTTAGACGTGTTTTTTGTTATCAGTATACTTATATAATTATATCCATACATGTATTGCTTGCACAAACTGTGCAATTGTCAGCAAAAAAATAAATATTTAGACAACTGAGATTTGCATTTCTCATTTTAAAACTGAGGCAACTCAAGATTATTACCAGCCTCTTGCTGTCTGGTGATTCATTAATATTAATTTTGTGCTCAAAATTAACCAATCAGGCACCAGTTTCATGAACGAAATTAAGTAGGAACTCAATAATGGATGTAAATTTCATTTTGAACGTTAGCATATTAAGGAGTTTTGCATTTCAAACTTTGGCATTAAATCTTTATTGGAAATACAGTAAAACCCTGATTATTCGAATGTCGTTGGGCCCTGAAAAATCATTCTCATAATCCATGGTTTCGAATAATCCATTTCAGTATGATGTACTGGTTGGAAACGATAAATTCCGTACTGTCCGTATATTGCAAGGGAGTTAACTCTCGTATGCAAACGTGACGTTATTTGAGTGATAATAAGAATAAAATAAAATGTATAAATAACGCTTATTATTTATCATTGTTTTATGAATGTATATGAGTTAACAAATGAAACAATAATTCTTGTTAAATAAATACCCGCGCATTTATGGATTATGCAGAACACAATCCGACACAATAATATGTCATTCTCACTTCACTTACTAACGATCAACTAGGCATCGCTATCGTCACATTCTAAGACAATTAAAGAATCGAAGACGTAATGTTTTTATGTTTGATACATTTTTCACTAAATCATCACATTCTAGTTAGTTTTGTTTAATTGTGTTCCAATCAGTTTTTAAATTTTGAATGACGCTGAAATGCAAATAATTTCATACAGATTACCAGGTACGTACGCGTATTAACTTATTATACCCGAAATCATAGTGAAATATTTGTCGCGATTAGTATAAAATCGTAACAAACAATATGGTCAACTTAACGATAATTAAACTGTTGACACGCTTCGTGTATGAATTGATGTTACACATTGTTTGTCACACGACATTTGATTCTCAATCGGCCATTGTTAAATTGACGATTTCGAATAATAGGTGTGAAAATACGCGTATTCGTAACTTTAGGGACCAAATAATGTATTCGGATTACACCAGGTATTCGTAAAATCCGATTCATATAACCGGGGTTCGTTGTACTTGAAATATATAGAGATGTAATCGGGACTGTAGATTTTATTCGGATAATACCGGGTATTCAGATAATCGGTGTTCGGATAATCGAGGTTTTACTGTAGAAGAAAATCACTGGGACCAACAAGAGATTTCACACTTTCACGATTCAACTGTACTAGGTTTTCAGAATAACTTTCTTCTATAAAGCTAAACAATTCTCAACTTTAATGGACTTGTCCAGTAGTAGTCAAACTGAAAATGTCTTGTTTGCAAAAAACTTGTAAATTGTACCTTGGGGAATGCATGGACAGAGATGAAAGAATTCTGTATTTGGGAACACCATTCCCTGCTGTATAAGCAATGTACCAGATGATAAACTATTCCAGAAATCTAAGATAGTGTAATACCTGCTGCTGATTGTGACATTGGGAAAAAGAAAAATATTCATTGCTATAAAATACATTGTTGTGATATTGTCGAAGACATATTCACAACATAGACAATAGAGTTTGCTGTTTGATGAAAATAAAAAAGCTAACAATAGGTAAATATTTACCAACAAGTTTATTGTCAACATTCAAAACTTGTTTTAAAAACCATGTAATGCCGTAAGTTCTTTAAAAATGCAATACTTCAAAATGACTTGCAATGAATATTAAGAAAAATATTCTTATATTCCGAGTTTGTATAGTTGAGTTGTAGCCCCAGATGATAAAATTCCCACAAGACCTGCTAGTTCTCTTTTTAACGATTTTTCAAGATAAAAGAAAAGATAGTTGCAACACGCTATAAGTAAATCCACATGTCATATATTGTTTCTATTCCTGTTAGATTTCAATGAAAAATGGACTACTTTTAAATTAAATTAACACATATGCATATTAACTTCTATTTCTTACAAACACACGACTGTCTTGGATAACACAGAAAAAAAATGTCACTGGTATATAATTGACGAAAAATTCAAACAATATCACTAATTGAAAAATCTTGTAGAAAATGTATACAGTTGATAAACAACATGTAATTAGTATGTATAAGAAAGTCCTTTAAATAAAATATGGTTTGACATCAAGTCAATCAAAGACTCGGCTAACAGACAACATTAATAACTATTCTACATAATATACTAGAAATTTGACAATAAGTAAATAGAAAAATATGTCGGTACCCTGCTCACTATCAAAATCCAGCTGTTAAGTTCACACACGTTAAAGCTATCTGGTACCATCAGTCATTCAAGTACCATTATTATTATTTTGTCATGAATCTTTATTCATGCTATTTTTTGCGGATTAATCCAACATGTGTGGAATTTGCCCTAACAGTCTGGATCACTGAATGTGGAACTGGATCTAACAAATTTGATTATCACAAAAATAAGACTAAAAAGAAAAAGTCTATCGGAAATTTCACAAAAAGACTTCTATGCGGTACATAATAACCAACAAAGACAGACGCACATTCTGGAAAACACTAAGTGACACAGTGGCTGTGCACATATTTAAAGTTACACAACACACATAAAAATTGGATACAGAATTGGTGAAAAAATTGTGTAAAGTATCACAGAAACATGAAAAGGGGAAATAAGTACATTGCGTATACATAATATGAATTTCAAACTAGATCTTATTATTTTATTTTTGTCTTCATACATAATAAGAATGGTCGAAAAATTGTAGTTAACTATTTCACATCACAATTTAATGCTATCAATAAAATATAGGTTTTGTTTTTTGGCCCCACGGCGTTTACAATCTAGAGCTGTTATTTAGTCAGGATGATCCCATTTTCTTGACAAGATTGTCCGCTATCTTATCCAGGAATTCAAAAGTATTCAAATAATCTGGTCTAGCAACACTGAAATAAAACAATAACAAATACATCAAATTGAATTACAAAAGCACTATCATTTATATTGAATCATTAGAAAATTTGACAAAAGGAGATAAAAATGATATCGATGAAAACTTGCATTCTTGTACCTTTATCAAAAAATGTCGTTAGTCAAGAATGTCCACAACACATCTGGATTATGTATAGCGAAAGACATGCTTGGACAAAAAAGCTATTACAGACGAATTTCTGCTCTAAGCCAATAAGACATTATCTTTCCTTACAACAAGCAAGGAATTGCAGTAAAAAAAAGTACTAAATAGCAGTAAATAAGTACTGAATTGCATTTTAAAAAGTACTGAATTGCATTTTTAAAAAGCACTGAATTGCAGTAAAAAAGTACAGAACTGCAGTAAAAAAGTACTGCCTTACAGTAAAACTAAACTACAGTACGGTTCGGGTGATTTGTCCGATTTTCGTGTTTCCCCCGCGTTCGTAATTGGCAATTTATCACCCATAGCGGTGATTTTCATCGCGGCATCGATCTTGAAAAAACGCGAATCACTGCAATGTTGGGTTTTATGATTTATTATCAGTCGGTAATCTTTGATAGCGATGGATCACGGTGATTCGCGAACTTCTAAAGCCGACTCACAAGTAAAATGATATTTATTGTGAATCGCTTTCTGTTGACCGTTCATTTTCCGAAAACAGTCACATGGTAAGATAATTCAGGATTTAACACTTACTAAATCCGTCGGCCAAGACCGACTGAAATCCAGACATCTGATTAAATTTTGTCAAGTAGGAAATCCCATTCTTGAAGTAAATATGTAGAAAAACCAGCGAATTGCTAAGCGAGTTTGTAAACTGTGTAGCTATGTTTTACATATGCAGCGTTACAAATCACCCGAACCGTACTGTACACATAGAACAATGCAGACTAGGTAAGAAATTGTACATACTTTGCCATTCCTTTGATACAGATTGCCAAATCTTTTGTCATTGAACCTGATTCTATGGTCTCTATACAAACTGCCTCGAGATCAGTAGAAAATTTAGCCAGAGCATCATTGCTGTCCAGCTTGGCTCTATGTTGTAATCCACGACTCCAGGCAAAAATGGAAGCTAAAAACATAGGCACATAATTTTTTATACAAATCTGCAAAATATGAAATATGCCTCATAGGCTAACTGGACAAAACATACAAGGAAGTCCATATTCATAATGAAATTAAAAAATGCCTGTGTGATTTAAACACATTACAAAATTCACCTTAAGAGACCCAGTATTTGCACAAACAAATTAACCATACACAATAAGAAACAAGAAGACCAGCTTTTGCACATTTACAAGTCCACAAACCCTCCATACGAACAGAGATTTGTAAAACAAATCAAGTAAAATTGGTACAAAACCCACCTATTGGATTAGTGGATGTTTCTTTGCCTTGTTGATGCATACGATAATGTCTGGTTACTGTACCATGAGCAGCCTCAGATTCTATTGTCTTACCATCTGGACAAATCAACACGCTGGTCATCATACCTAGTGAACCAAATCCTGCAATAAATCACAATATAAATCAATGTCTACCAAAATACTAGAATTTGATTGGTCTAGACTGCCACACCTTCAAGTTGATAAACATACTGGAAAATGTGATAAAATTGAGGATAGAATGAAAATCTGTGAATCACTGTTATCCATATTTATGGCCTTGACACTGACCTAATTCTACAGCCAATGACCTAATTACACTGATCTTGACCTAAATATACTGACCTTGAGCTACAGAGTCTGATTGTACATCCCCATCATAATTCTTGCATGCCCACACAAATCCTCCCTCAGACTTCATGGCATATGCCACCATGTCATCAATCAATCGATGTTCGTACCAAATGTTCTTAGCCTCGTATTTTTCTTTGTACTCTTTGTCATAAATTTCTTGGAAAATGTCTTTGAATCGTCCATCATACTTCTTCAGAATTGTATTCTTAGTACTGTATGTAAACATTGACATTGAATCAACGTTCAATTAATATCAAGTCAAAATAGAAAATAATCTTATCAGAAAACAAGAGCACCACAAGCAGTGCCAACCCTAGTCTGTTCACCACCTCAGTGAGATCTACCCCCCTATGAAGTTTCATGTTGCTACCTCTTATATTTGCTGAGATATGAGCTACATTCAAGTTTTTGCATGATGCAGTGATTACAATAGCTCGACTTTTTCTCTGACAACAGACAAGCTAATGAATCAGAGCCTGAGTATACATCATTTAAACCTATTTATAATTCATCAAAAGAAAATGTGACAATGCTGTATTTATGTAAATAAAAGTTGAAATTGTATTAAAAAATTGTCAACACATTAAAGGTCTGTCTGGTATTTCAAACATATTCAACTGAAACTTCAAAGTTTGACTCCATTCTAACCATAATCTCTCTTTTATCATGGCAAAAGTAAATGATAAAATTGCAACAATTTATTAGTTGTAGAATGGTACAAGGTGGTCGATATACGTACCTGAGATACAATGGCCAAACTTTCTGTAAGGCGTACTCAAATGAGCAGTAAGCAAATTCACGAATACTCTGAAACAGACACACAACCAAAATGTTAAGGATAAGGTATATTCCAGTCAGTCTTAAAATTTATGTATTTATAAATTAAACAATAAACTCTGCTCCATGTTAAATCATTGAAAAAATTATTCTAAAGTAAATCAGATTTGAAGGATTTATGATTTAAGGCTTAAATTGTCACTTAGAACATATTCCAATGATTGCACCTACGTTCATAAAACCTGAGTACAGACACCAAACTCAAATATCCATTCTATTCTCAAAGTATTTTGATTGAAAAGTAACAGCTGATTAAAGTTTAAATACATGTTCAAATCAATCATGCTGACAGACTGATGCATCAATAGTAATATTACTATAAGATCAAATTAACGTAGAAAAAATAAAATAGCTTGGAGACCAATCTAAAGTTTTATAACATTGAGGCCTGGACATGACCATATAAGCTCAAACTCTTGATCACTCTAACACTGAAGTTAACATAATAGAAAGTTACAGTGTTTTTTTTTACTGATTTGGTGTCGAATTTCAGCCCCATTCCCCTGTTTGAAAAAGTAAATATTTTCCCCCTAAATTCATACAAAAATCCCCTTCAGTAGAATTTTTATAAATGTTTTGGGTAAAAAAGATTGAATTAACCTTTAGGATAGACCTTTGTTGTTAACCACCAAGGTTATAACCTACATGTATTGATAATTAAATGTTGGGAGGATACATTGACATGTTATTGTTCCCTTTTTCCCCTCCAGATGCAATATTTCCCCATTTGGAAGGGCCCGTCACCTCTCCCATAAAAGTGAATAAAACCACAGAGTTAAAGCCTGGTATAACTAGAGCATACCTCGTCTGTATTGTACATAGCTAATGCCACACCACCAGTACCCTCAAAGTTGAAGACTGTATATTCTATAGGAGAACCTCCATCTTCAGGTGTGAATTTTATATCCAGTTTACCAGAGCCAGGTACAACAAAGTCAGTAGCCTTGTACTGTAACACAATGTGTATATAACATTAATTAGATATACATACATGTGGTTAAATCTATTTTTACTTTCAAAATTAGATTTAACTAGAACTTGACGGAAGGCATTCATAACATTACAAAACGTATAAGCTTCCAATGCCGTTATAATGTGACACAGGCTAGCTACATGTACTTGTGTATTTAATTACGATACTCGGCTACATGTAATAATTGAAAGAACCAACAATCAACAAATTTTCATTAACAGAGTCATGTATTTACTAATTTAGCCTTTATATATTATTTGAAATACAGATTTAAAAGTTAGCATATATATATATATTATATATTATTTGAAATACAGATTTAAAAGTTAGCATATATATATTATATATTATTTGAAATACAGATTTAAAAGTTTTACTAAGTATTTGAAAGTCAAGGTCAATGAACTTCTCTCGACTTCTGCTCACTTTAAGAAATACTCTACAAACTAAAGACACAAAAGAATAAAAAATACACTAAACAAAGCCCATATACATAAACATATAAACACATAAAAAATATATTGTATTATAGCTATATTTTAAGGATCAACTTACCTGGTCACCGTAAGCATGACGACCAATGACGATACTCTTTGACCAGCCGGGTACCAGACGTGGAATGTTCTTACAGATAATGGCTTCTCTAAACACTGTCCCTCGTAAAATGTTTCTGATGGTTCCATTTGGGGACTTCCACATTTTCTTTAATTTGAATTCTACAAAAGAAGAATAACAATCATAAAATATATATACAAGATTTCACGTCTAACCACAAATTCATAGGTACAGTCGAACTTGTGAACAAAAGCCACAGTTGGGAAAGATATAATGTGGCCTTTATTAATAGGGTGACCTTTATTTAGAGGTCATTTTGTCCGAAATAATCAATGATCGTCTTTAAAAGAAAGGCCTTTATTCACAGGGTGACCTTTGTTTGGAGGTGACCACTAACAAAGGTTTTGACTGTATCAAGGATTAATATACATACATGGATTCACAACTGCTAAAAATAGCTCAAACAATATCGAGAGACGATCCCACAATGCATTGTTATATACTCGGCAATGTCTGACAGCTGTAATCAGGTGTTTACAAACTTAAATATACTAAAAAACTCAGGCAATTGGGTATGGGAAATTGGTTGGGATGCAACAAATTTCATAAAGATATTGAGATACACTTAAAATCCACAACTATATAAGTATATGCATTGAAAAAGGCATCAGTCGAGCATTTTAAATTCCAAGATGGCAGACATTTATTATTATCCTTTCCGGGCTTAATCATTTGGAATATCACGGATACTTTCGCTGTTGTAAACATTCGGATCATCACTGATATTTTCGTTATTGTAAACAGGAGCATGAAATCCCGTTGATTCACGCGGGATTTGATTATTTCTGTCAATACGGAAGTTGCGAAACCATGTATGTATATACATGTAAGTCCTTGACTGTATACAAAAAAGGCTTAATATAAAGTTTGCATGACAGATGCTTATTTATTTAAATATGGGTATAAAAATTCATAAAGCTGTGGGTAACATTGATCGTTACAACAAACTGTAACAGCAGTATGCAACATTAATGATAGACTGCCTACAGCCTAGGGCTATTACAAATTCCAAGTCAGTGGTTCAATAGGCTTTTGTAAATCTGTTAGTACAATCGCTTGGGCTATTAAATTTTGAGACAGCATGTTCAAAAAGTTAATGTTGCACACTGGTAAAATACAGTGTTAGTCCAAACATTTGATATCTGGGAGCTTTACCTTCCACTCTTTTCTCGTCAGGTGTGATTGTAGCACATTTAATTCCAACATTATATTTCCTTACAGCATTAGCAGCATCAACAGTAACTGAAATATATGAAAAACTTGAACTGAAAAATCAAGTTAATAAGAGGTCAGTACATCAGCAAGTTTTATTCTGAGATCAACCTGAGATAACATTAAATAAAGTTATATTTTTACCATACATCATGTATGAACATTCTTTGCTGAAATCTATAACAAGTGATGGATCAAGGAACCTGATGCTCAGAGTATATAACAAGGGTTATATACATTTTTAATGCACTCTATTCATTATAGCACAATCGAATGAATGTTTGCAAGATGGAATTAATTGAACAAATTATTTTTTACTGCTCTGCAAATTTAAGCCGAGGCTGCTCTCAGCATGGCTACGACACTGCTATAATATTCATGACCGAGTAATCATAAATGAGAAAGTATAAAGTTGGGTAATTTCTTCAGAGCCGAAGATTCATTTTCTTTTTGGGATCCTATGTTATTAAAGTAACATGCAGAAAATTATATTTACCTTGATCATCAGTGGCATCACGGTTTTCAATGCCAAGGTCGTATGTGTGAAGTTCAAGATCAACGAACGGCAGAATCAACTTTTGTTTGATTAAATCCCAAATCACTCTGAAATTTCAAAGGACAATATTTTTACATTTCTTGTACTAAAAACTAATTGCACTCATTTGTAAATATAGTAATTATGTTTAGACTATTGCTCTTATTGCATCTTACAGGGTTGTCAATAGAGCCAAATTAAAAATCCTGAAAATCCTACGCAGCTGACCATTTTTAACAAACAAGAGGCCTTTAACCACATTGTTTCCATATTTGACTCAGTTTGTATTATAGGGGGCTAGCATGTTGCAGTGATAGTGTAAAATGGCAACACGGACCAAAAACACGTTTATCATATACATATATACATATACAACGGTTACAACTTCCAAAATGACGGTATCCGCACCAAGTTGGTTTAACACTACGTAACTTTTGCGCTGCATCAGTGCATTTTAGTGATAATTTTTATTAGCATGCGTTGTCATTCCTGTCTCTGGTGTTTAAATGTGTATTAAGTATAGTGATTCAAGCCGATTTTGTGTTGCGAGGTGGCATTGGAGTTAACAAAATCCACGATTTTTCGTTGGGAAAAGATTAAATATCTGCTTCAATGTTTTGAATTTGACAAACTATTTATTGGTTTTGTGTAGTATAATATTTTAGCTATCTGTAGACAGCAATTATTAGAAAATTGAGTGATTTTTGAAAAAGTTACATAGTGTTAAACCAACTTGGTGCGGATACCGTCATTTTGGAAGTTGTAACCCTTGTATATGTATGTATATGGTAAACGTGTTTTTGGTCCGTGTTTCCATTTTACACTATCAGTGCAACGTGCTAGCCCCCAATGGTAAATTGTATTAAAGAAAATCCTTCAGAGCAGATTATATCAACCATAACTTTGCCAATTGTTGAGATATTTTCATAAAATAACTTATTTTGCTCAGAAATCTTTCAGGACAGATAAATCCAGAAGAAAAAAATTCTTGCCTGAAACCAATTTGGGGATGAAATTTCAAGGAGTAAACTGGAAATTTGGGGAAAATCGCATGATTTCAAAGAAATTTTCAGAGGGGAAGGCACTCTTTACAGACTACAACTATATAATAAAGAAAAAACCCTTGAACAATGCCTGTGTACCAAAGTAATCCATTATGTCTGTGAGAGAAGTCCATTGTCACAAGTCCCCATAACTAAGACTTTCAATAAAAATAAAGATATTTGATACTGTTTATAAGATTCACATGCATTTCAGTTGGACCTATCCATGTACAAACATGTACTGATTAATCATCTGGTATTTGGAACAGAAAAAAACAGTAGGATGATTTCTTTTTAATCTGTAAATGTACCATGTCATATTGCAATTAATCACTAATATTTGATATTTTTTCTGTAAGTATTGTAACTTGTTCTTGTTAACATCAACATTATTCAGAACAGTCTATCAGGGTGCCACTAAATATAACATAATTTACGACATGTATATTAACACTCTAAAGGAAATAAAACATCATTGCAGCACTGCAATATGGTTGAGAGCTCTGGCCAATAAATTTATCATGACATATTATCAACTCAGACTGTCAGTGACATTGACACGCACCTGCATGGAGAATAAATAGAGTACTAGGCAGATAAATTTTAGATTATATATAACCAGAGCAGACTGTGTACACACATCACGGAGATAAAACAAATCCACATATCGGTACAGTATACACCGGGTATGATGTCACAGCCCAGGTAATCTAATCAATGAGGATCATTGACACGATAGTTAACTAGATCAGGTATAACATACTAATGTATAAAATATATCATCAAGTACAGGTAGAAACACAGATAACAATCACATGTACAGTAATGGTGGTGTGACAAGGTTATACTAGACCAGTCCAGGATTAACTTTATCTTAATAATAAAGATACAAATTACAATATATTTCTAACCAGGTTTATATGAAGCAATTTAATTTAGACTGTGGCTGTGGTTGACTAATTTTAGATTTTGTACAACGGGGGAGCGGGTACGTTATAGCCCTTATTATTGCTATTACAGCCGAAATCATGGGGGGGGGGCGGTTAAGCCGCAGGGGGTGAAAAATTGTAAGAATACTTGATCAGCTGTTTTGGGGTCATAAATCAGATCACCAACGTAGGTAAAAGTGACAGTTAAACTTTAAAACAAACTTGGAATAAAACATTGTTTTAAATCACTTATTCCACTGATACTGCCATTTAGCACTAACTACACAGATTTTGTCTGCTAAGCAGCCATTGAACATTAAGGAATATTAAGGAAACAATAAAGATTTACCTTGTCATCTCATCGCCTTGCATTTCAACAACGGCACCTCCTGAAAAACAAAAAATAATCGTCAAATTAAGATCTAAAAATCTTAGACAAATAATAAATTAACATAAAAGAATCATAAACTAAGTATTTACCTTTTATTTTACCCATATTTGCGAGAGATTTTCTGTCAACGTTCGCCGGTAATGATCTTCAACAAGAAAAGAAAGTATCACTGAACTTTGACCTTTTCTCTGATTGGTTGGATAGAAGGTTATCGATTGAACTCTACTACAGGAAAGAACACGTCATCCGGACTCCGGATTGAGAAGGTTGCTACTAAAACTACACAACGGAACGGAACGGATCTCTAATTGTCGTTTGTTTTTTGGCCCCATGATCGATAGCCATTACATTTCTAATCATATGAAAAAAGGTTGATTCTTCTGCATGTGATTAGGACACTAGTTGTGATTAGGCCACTGTATTTATACTACCGTGACTGGGACACATTGATTAAGCCTCTGTCTTCACAAGACTGTGATTAGGCCTCTATATTTATACTACCGTGGTCAGGCCCTTGTATATACACTATATACAGTGATTAGACCATTGTATTCACACTACTGTGATTAGACCATTGTATTTACACTACTGTGATAAGACCATTGTATTCACACTACTGTGATTAGACCATTGTATTTACACTACTGTGATAAGACCATTGTATTCACACTACTGTGATTAGACCATTGTATTTACACTACTGTGATTAGACCATTGTATTTACACTACTGTGATTAGACCATTGTATTTACACTACTGTGATTAGACCATTGTATTCACACTACTGTGATTAGACCATTGTATTCACACTACTGTGATTAGACCATTGTATTTACACTACTGTGATAAGACCATTGTATTTACACTACTGTGATTAGACCATTGTATTCACACTACTGTGATTAGACCATTGTATTCACACTACTGTGATTAGACCATTGTATTTACACTACTGTGATAAGATTATTGTATTTACACTACTGTGATTAGACCATTGTATTCACACTACTGTGATTAGACCATTGTATTCACACTACTGTGATTAGACCACTGTATTCACACTACTGTGATTAGACCATTGTATTTACACTACTGTGATTAGACCATTGTATTTACACTACTGTAATTAGACCATTGTATTTACACTACTGTGATTAGACCATTGTATTTACACTACTGTAATTAGACCAGTGTATTTACACTACTGTGATTAGACCACTGTATTCACACTACTGTGATTAGACCATTGTATTTACACTACTGTGATTAGACCATTGTATTCACACTACTGTAATTAGACCATTGTATTTACACTACTGTAATTAGACCATTGTATTTACACTACTGTGATTATACCATTGTATTTACACTACTGTGATTAGACCATTGTATTCACACTACTGTGATTAGACCACTGTATTTACACTACTGTAATTAGACCACTGTATTCACACTACTGTGATTAGACCACTGTATTTACACTACTGTGATTAGGCCACTGTATAAATAATTCTGTGTAAACACACTGGCTTAATCACAGTGTTCTAATCACAGTGGTATAAATACAGTAGTGTGAAATCGCAGTACTTAGTGTAAATACAGTGACATAATCACAGTGGTCTCGTCACAGTAGCGTTAATACAGTGTAAATACAGTGGCTTAATCACAGTGGTGTAAATACAATGGCTTAATCACATAAGTGTAAATACAGTGGCTTAATCACAGTGGTGTAAATACCGTGACCTAATCACAATGGTGTAGATACAGTGGCCTAATCACTGTGGTGTAAATACAGTTGCCTAATCGCAGTGGTGCAAATACTATGGTATAGTCACAATGGTGTAAATACAGTGATCTAATCGCAGTAGTGTAAATACAGTGGTCTTATCATAGTGGTGTAAATACAACAGCAGTAAAAACCTGGTCTAATGACAATGGTCTAATTAAAATGTTGTAAATACCATGGCCTAATGACATGGTTTAATCACGATGGAGTAAATATTGTTAATATAATAGCCTAATCACAGTAGTGTAAATATACAGTGACCTAATTACAGTAATGTGCTCACAGTGTTCTAATAACAGTAGTGTAAATATACAGTGACCTAATCACAGTAGTGTAAATATACAGTGACCTAATTACAGTAATGTGCTCACAGTGTTCTAATAACAGTAGTGTAAATATACAGTGACCTAATTACTTGTTGTAGCCGAATCATAACTTTTCTGCTTATTTTTTCTGCTTCCTCTACAGCACAGTCTTCATCATTTGTAGAGTTATATTCACTGTCGGGTTTTGTGTCATATTCTGTCTATCCTCCATGTTTTCATTTCGCTTCTTGCGCTTCAAGTTCTGGCCTGTTTTTATTAATATGCTTTCCTGGATATTTCCAGTCTTTCTCTCTAATTGTCGTTTGTTTTTTGGCCCCATGATCGATAGCCATTACATTTCTAATCATATGAAAAAAGGTTGATTCTTCTGCATGTGATTAGGACACTAGTTGTGATTAGGCCACTGTATTTATACTACCGTGACTGGGACACATTGATTAAGCCTCTGTCTTCACAAGACTGTGATTAGGCCTCTATATTTATACTACCGTGGTCAGGCCCTTGTATATACACTATATACAGTGATTAGACCATTGTATTCACACTACTGTGATTAGACCATTGTATTTACACTACTGTGATAAGACCATTGTATTCACACTACTGTGTAAATATACAGTGACCTAATTACAGTAATGTGCTCACAGTGTTCTAATAACAGTAGTGTAAATATACAGTGACCTAATTACAGTAATGTGCTCACAGTGTTCTAATAACAGTAGTGTAAATATACAGTGACCTAATTACAGTAATGTGCTCACAATGACCTAATTACAGTAATGTAAATATACAGTGACCTAGTTACAGTAATGTGCTCACAGTGCTCTAATAACAGTAATGTAAAAATACAGTGGCCTAATCACAGTAGTGTAGAAACAGTGGTCTAATAACAGTAGTGTAAATATACAGTGACCTAATTACAGTAATGTGCTCACAGTGTTCTAATAACAGTAGTGTAAATATACAGTGACCTAATTACAGTAATGTGCTCACAGTGTTCTAATAACAGTAGTGTAAATATACAGTGACCTAATCACAGTAGTGTAAATATACAGTGACCTAATTACAGTAATGTGCTCACAGTGTTCTAATAACAGTAGTGTAAATACACTGTGGCCTAATCACAGTAGTGTAGAAACAGTGGTCTAATCACAGTGGTGTAAATACGATGACCTGATCACAATGGTATAGATACAGTTGCCTAAAGACAGGGGTGTAAATACAGCCTAGTCACAGTGGTGTTTATATAGTGGTGTAAATACAGTGGTGACCTAATCACTGTGATGAAAATATCGAGGGTTCAAAGGTAAAAGGTGATAACTTCCAATTTCAACGTTTTGAGAAAAATGCAAAAAACATAAATTTTGATGTAAATTTTATTACCGAAAAAAATACATATCAATTTTGATTTTTTTATATTTGTTGACCATTTTGGATCATACCATGTGAATTTTGCCTTGCTTTATATAATTTGCAAGCGATAATTAGTGTTTTGGGGAAATTATAAAATGAAATAGTGACATTTTACAGAGGTAAAAGGTTCTAAGTGCACTTAGAACCTGATTAACCACAATTTCGGAAAGGTAAAAGGTGATAACTGCACTTAGCACCTTTTACCTCTGAAGTGGTATGAATGATAGTTCCAGATAAGTTGTGGTAAAAGGTGATAAGTTAAGAACAGAACAGAACGGTTGCGATATAAGTATGACACCGCTTGGTACAATGTTCTATAATGTCATTTATCTATCTCTTCTATCATAACCATGAATTTGTCAAGTTCTTCTTCAGGTGTAAGATTACTTGAAATGTAACGAATATTAGTACTCAAATTTGTTTTATGTGTTTGGCTGAATGTTTTCGGCAATTCTTGCACCGATATTATGTAATCAAAAACGTCAAGTACGGTTTTAAGCAATTTCCATATGCCATCATTTTCTGTCGCTTCAACATATTGCTGGCCAGAATTTTGTGAAGACGCTTTGTATGATAATCAAGCACTTGTTGTTGCCGAATCATAACTTTTCTGCTTATTTTTTCTGCTTCCTCTACAGCACAGTCTTCATCATTTGTAGAGTTATATTCACTGTCGGGTTTTGTGTCATATTCTGTCTATCCTCCATGTTTTCATTTCGCTTCTTGCGCTTCAAGTTCTGGCCTCTTTTTATTAATTTGCTTTCCTGGATATTTCCAGTCTTTATCTCTGGTTGGTGTACTAGTAACTGGTCTTTTCTGGGATGCACATCGGTACAATAAAGTAGTCATGCATTTTCATTTGTTGGATAATGTAACAAATCAATAGCTGCTGTGGTAACTTATTGCTGTATACATGTATATGTTTGATGGAAAATTAAATGGAAATATAAATAACTTGTACTTTTGTTGATTAATGTTCATTTCTAAGACTTTCGTTGAAAACTTCATAAGAACTGTACAGACGACTATGGCCATGTCCTATTTTCAATGTTCGTACATTGCATCGAACTTTTCCTGCGGAACTTGATATTTCTTCCTGAATGGAATAACCGTTCCAACTAAAATAAAACTGAAATATTGTCCTAGTCAAACGTTATAATTGGCGAAATATTGTATTCGTGGTGTCTATGAGAGTTTGAACACTAATTTCGTACAATTCTCTACTATGAAATAAGTTTCCGTCTGCCGGACTTAAAGGTGCATTAATTAACAACAGTATAAAGACACCGTCTGTTTGTGGTTAAATTCACGCGTCAAACATGCATATATTTTTCATGTATTGCATAATCCATGGGAATGAAATCTCACACAAAGAATATCGTTTAATTTAGCAGATCAGTTTATTAAAACGCCTGTAAATGAAGTTCTATATCCATAGATGCCATACGATGAACGAAGATCAGCAGTTTTCACATATGCTTGATCTCCTTCGTACATATACGCCACAGCAGCATTAGATCCGGTATTTGGACCTTTGTTTACAAGTGCTGCAGTCTTGATATATCCATCGACATACAGACTAACATGAGCTATTTGAGGTTCATAAGCCTCGACATTAAACTGAAAGAGATATAATCCAGACTCCGGTGCTGTGAATATACCGGTACTACTGCTGTATGATACCTCCACCATGATTTGTTAGAACATTGTCAAATACAATGATTTTACTTTTCGCATATTTGCTCAAATGCTTTGATAACTTCGCTGTAAATCCTACACGTTTGTCTGTAATTTATAAAACAAATAATTCATAATACATGTATTAGAATTGAACTGAATAGAACGTTCCAAATATTTCAAATAAAAGTATTTACTTAAAAATGTTCATGCTGCAAAATAGGAGCATGTTAAACAGATAAATTTGTAGTGTACTCTTATCGTTACGTATTTGTTCCGGTACAGAAAGTAATGAAACTTTACATTAAATTAGAAAGACATTAATGGTTATTAGATATAGCTAGAACGTGACAAAACTGTCTAAAGAACTTACTCTACTTCGCACTGAACGGATATCACTGGTCTGGTTTCCTACAATAATACATATATTATTATATAAATGCGTCACATCACAAGTATGTAATCTGATAGAGGTCTCTTTTTCCATAAATGACGTTAAAAGTATTTTAAAAGTTACACATTTGACAGCAAAATATCAATTAAGCATACTGTCAACGTCAAACTAATTTATCAACGCCTTTTGATTATGTTTATAAGCATTTGTAAAACAAATGTTTCCGTGTTCTCGGTTAAAATACTCATAGCTCAAAAAAATGTAAAAAACAAACAATATTTACTGTGCAGGGAAGAAACTTCATTATCCAAAGTGCGGAGTTTATCTGTAAAATAGTTATTACATATACACATAGGTACGTGAATTATAGTTATATTGTGGTTATGTTTTAATTACCTGGATATCATTAAATAGACGCAGAAAGTAGTTCTTTACGTCGCTAAAAAGGTGCTGTGGTTATAATATATATGTATCTGGACAGTTACAATTACGGTTGATTTCTTGATATTATGACGCGTTCCGATGCAAATATTGATGACAGTTTGAAAGTACGACATTAAATAATGTCAGAATGCGATAAAACTGCCCACTGACCTTCTACAGAACTAACTCTGCTTTGTACTGATCTGATATCCCTAGATTGGCTGTCTGAAAATTATGGTGGCTGATTTCTGCCATTTCATATCTTCGTGTGTTCGCCCCTAGAAGTCGAAGCACGACGACACGAACACACGACAAATTGCTCATTTATTGTGTCTTCGCCTTCGACCATAGAGGGCGAATACACGAACACACGAAATATTGAATGCGAAATAACGATATTTTGCGAATAGTGTTACACAAACTTGTCTTTATTTAAATGTATAATGCATATACGAATGATGGAAAATATGCTATAAATATCTGCCAATTTCATATTTGGTTTTAATACAATTTTGTAATATATATACATCGATTGTAATTCTTGGTTCGTGTCTTATATTTTTGCTTTTTGTTCAACTATCTTTCTGAAACCCCATGCCAAAAAGTCTATGAAATATATGAAACCTTCTAGAATACTTACTATGTAGTGAAGTAACACGACTGTCCATGCTGTCAATCCTATTTGACTGCCCGTCTGAAATAGAAGCTTATGTTTATAATGTATGATTATAATCATAATTATGGTCATATACAAGATACATTGTCAATATAATAATGCCATATGGTTATACAACATGTATATATTTAAAATATATGGTTGTATACTTTTTTTGAGATCAGGATGCCAGGTTTGCTGGTGAAAACATTATTGGATATGATTCAGATATTTGAGATGATGTTTGATCAAAACACTACGATTCACTCTTTGGTAAATTAAACATTTTATTTCGTCGGCTTTGTGTAATGTAGTGTATACTATTTAAGATTAAGTTCAGTGGACAACTAGTCCAATCCATATTTGATCCTGGTTAACATACCAGTCCTGCGTTCTACTCGGACGCCGTGCAGATATGAGGGAAAACAAAGAACGTTCACTTTGGAAATCAACAAAAAAATAAAAAATATTTAGTTCAACAAGTAAATGGTTATATACGTCTTTATTGTCTAAAATGTAGTTTTTTATGAATTGTACTTTAATTATACACTGTATATCAAGTTAAAAGATGATGCCTTAAAATGTATATTGCACGAGTGAGTACAAACTTACAGACTAGTCTAGAACTATCTTGTATAATGGTCCTAGGTACAAATACATTGTAACAGAAATGAAAAATAAATCTTACTGATATTTTCTTCCATGTCTACGATAGATTTCTCATTCTCGTTGATTTTAGATACAGCCACTTCGTGTTCTGTTGAAGCATTGGTGATTGCAATCTCAAACTGAAACATTGCGTCTTGTAGCATTGTTTCTGAGTTCACCGTTAGTTGGTGTAACGAACTGTTCATGTTCGCTTCATTTTCCTCGATTTTTTTTCTCAAAATATACATTTGAGGCTTGAATACTAGCTACATTTCCCTCAATCCTTCTCTCCAAATGTGCACTCGAGGCTTCCAATGTGTTCATTACATACAATTGATCTTTTACGGTTTTCTGAAATTCGGCAAACTTTCCTTTGTATTCCGACAAAGCATTATTAATGAACATTTTCTCCGACGCTAAAGCTTTCATTATTTTACGGTTCATATTCTTTGAAGCAGACCTCGGGTTTCCTTCTCTCGATTCAGCTACATTGTTATCGATTACTTGCAGCTGGGTATCACTTAATAGTTCAAGGTTGTCGAGACGCTCATTGATGCGTTTTACACCAGCATCCAATGAAAATGTGACAATTTCCAAATTGTTCATTCGATTATTTAACATAGTAAAGACAATATCTGCTGTTAATTCCCCATGTGCCCCTAAAGTAATACACAAAACCATCAAGACATGAAGGTACACGCCAAACACAAACATTGTCAATTCAATTGAAACTCTGAAAACAATTTTAAAATAAGTTTAAACCAGATGAATATTTAAAGGCGCTGTTTTAGAACTATTCTCTCCTCTGTGCAATAAACAAGACTTGATGATATAACTCGCTTCCAACTTAGCTAACTAGCAAGTGATTATACAGAAAATATGTTTCCCAGAAATTCTGGCGAGGTATAATATATATGAGCTCAGTTCTGGGTTTTTTTTGTGTAACTTATGTTCTACGTCTCTTGATTCTTACTGATAAAATATTCTCCTGCGTGATGCACAATTGTGTTTTGTAGTGTATGCAATAAACCGCGCAATATGCAAGCTATATTTTTAGACACTGATTTCCAACATCATATGCCCATTGTTGTAATGTTCGTTTCCAACATAAGGTTGTTGTAGAAACTGTAGGGACTTACTTCCATCTATCGAGTATTACGTGGGTGGGGAATGCACGCACGTACGTACATGTATGTATGTCGTGTACATTCTGTTGCGTGATTTTGAAACGGTGCGTGTAGTTTAATTTTTAGGTCAGCAATGTTATTGTATACATACATCACACCGTGTATCCGGATAATAGAAACACCCTTGAATAAAATTAACGCAGAGGCATGAATTCAACAATATTTCATATATTTTTTTTCCAATATTTGCATGGGATACTAAATTTTGTTTATAAGTAAAACATCCAGCATTGTTTGTATAATCTTTATTTAAGATGCCATTTAATTATTTGATCTCATTGATTAGAAATCGTCAGAGATGCATTTTAAGTTGTCATTTTCTTGAGAAATGTTGGCCTTTTGTTCGTCTACATATCTCATTTTAAAAATTACGCGTAAATGTCTGCAGAACGATCGATAGTGTATAAATGGTTAAACACCAAAGACAACATGTACAATTTGGTTTGGATCAAGTGAACGCCATCCTGAAAAACACATGGATAAAAAGAACGCACAAATGGATAACTATCAACGTGGTCACAGTGACTTTCATTATTTACATTTTTATAGCAAATCACACATGTTGCTTTTATTTTCTTTATCTTTTATGTGACAAAACATCTATAGGATTATTGAGTCTGTTTCTAAGATTTGTGTGTTGTAATTTCTTGACTTTGTAGGACTTTTTCTTTACAGTAGATACATTTGAAGACTTATGAAATCCATTGGAGAAACCTGAAAAATAAATGAAAAGAAGTTATGCTATCATATAAAGACATTTATATAACAAACATTTTCTTCCAATACTATTCTTATAAGTCAATTCATAAAAATGTTCATAACACATTTATCCTGGAGGACATGCCTTGTCACAACCTACTAGGATATGGATCCTTTCGAATATAGCACCTCGGGGTAGCTCTATTCGGTGAATGGCACTGTTTAAATTGGGGAGCTGTATACGGAAATGTACAAAGTCGAATACAGCTCGCATACTCTTTGAACAGAATGATGATATACAAATGGCAACGAACGCCAGCCATTTGGTTGAAAGTCTTTTATCATTCTAATAGACTGATATAACAATCATCGCAATTTTCTTAAAATAAAATCGGGACAGACAACATTCAGACAAATAAACAGCTGAACGATTGCATGGTGTGGCTAGGTTATCTCTTCGATATTTGTATTTACATTGGAGGGGACTATATAGCTTTGCCATCCGTTCGTCCGCCTGTCTGTCTATCCGCCTTTATAATGTTAACCAACAATACTGTACAAGCTTATCCCAGATTACAGAATGAACTGAAACAACCTTAATATGTCATATCATTTGGGCATGTACATGACAGAAAGACAGAGGGACGGGCCTCACAATTCCTTTACCTACATACAATATTATTGCATCGAAAATGCATAGCTTGTTGCCATGTGTTTGTTGAAACAACGAATTTATCAGCATTAATAATTGTGTGATTGATTTTATCTTGCATCAGATAATCGGGAATCTCTATCCGAGTAAAAACAACAACTACTCTGAATACAGCTTCTTATTGAGTACGGGAGCTATATTCGGCGAATAGAACTCCCCGGGGAGCTGTATTCGAAAGGATCCCTCTAGGGTGTGATCGTCAATGCCTAAAAAGAGAAATGTATTTCAATTACCTTCTTCTGATAGTATGTTTTGATAAAATGCTCTTTTTAAACTTTAAACCCACAGCATACATGTAATGTTCATAATCTGTGATGCATGAACTGACTCATGTTACAATGCGTGCATGCTCTCTTTATCTCATATATACTTTAAATAGTTGCCATCCAGCCTTCGTAGTGATTAGTGTAATCTCTCAAAAGCAACACCCTCTGGGAGTAGCAAAATTATGTTGTTGTTTAGAGATTGTTGCTCTATAGAGAGATTAATTTCATAGGTAAATCATGCAGTAGGAAAAATCATGCTATTTGATTGTTGAAGGGAGATTGATGCTCAAGAGAGTGCCGCTCATGAGGGGTTGTACTGTACATAGTGTTATTTAATGTGTACTTACTAACTTACTTAGTCCTCTTCGACCCATGGGGAATATAGGAACATATCCACCCCTCTACGCCATCTGGGCCGGACCTGATTCCTTGCTTTTGCCTTATTCCAGGACATGGAGAGTCTTGAGTTCCATGTCCAGTGTTCTTCTCTGTGTCAGGACAGGTCTTCCTCGTCTTCTTTTGCCGCCCTGTGGGTTCCAGTCAAAAGATTGGTGGACAATAAGTTGGGTCTTTGTGGAGGGGTGTGTCCGATCCTTTTCATGGACTTGGTCTTGCATGCATTGATAGCCAGTCTGTAGATTGCGCAACCTGTTGAAGACGGTCAGTTTTCTTCTGCATCTGTTGGAAGTTGTGGGACATTAGGCAGATGTCATCAACAAAGTGCATATTTACTAGTTTCTTTGTGAAACTACTGGAGACCAAGTGGTCTTCACAATCGACTAAACCGTCAAAACACTCAAAATAATTGTTTTACAAACTACACAAGTACACGACATGCGCAAACAACATACATTTGTGTAACTAAATACATTTCTTTTTGCTCATAAAACAACGAAAACAACAACTTCTTAGTTGCATAATCGTGCGTTACTGCTAATCCAATAAGTTGAGTTAAATGCGTTCACTGGTTATCCACGCTACGTTAACAACTTATCCATTTCTCACTAGGGTCATGTTTATAAAACTGAATTTTAACAATATTAATGAAAAATAGAGTTTAATCGAATAAGCACCCGATTTTAGATAAATTTGTCTTTTAAACGCTGTGTATGGTTTCTTTCTTATAATATAATGCGATATTTTTGTAAAATTCAATAAAACATCGACAAACAATGACAACATCTGATATCGAGTATATTAAATTAGTTATCATACTGTCACTAGCATGATTTGTAATATTTTATGTGATTAATTCAAGATTTATATTCTGACAATTGACTAGAATAGAAAAATATGTGCATAACTGACTCGTTAAAGCCAAAATTCAGAGAACAAGAATAACTATAACACAACGTTATAGTTAGACGAATTACAAGAAGCATTGGTTTAAGTTTTTTGTATGAAGTTGCTTTTTACATAAAGGATATTGACCGTCTACTTTATTCATTCCTCCATTATGGAGAGTATAACATATTTACAAGTTATAGATAATACACATATTTTGACAATCATGAGTATTTGACAAATGAATACATTCATGTATATAGTTCACATGTACATGATATTACCATACCATACATTAATGGAATAAAGTACACCCTAAATACTACCAAATCCACCATAGTCTGATATGATACAACCACATTAAACTTACATCTAATGTTGTTTCCGATATTATGCCACGTTAACATCATAGAACGATGCCTACATTACTTACTTACGTTTCAACAACAGAGCAGACGAACAGATTCAGTCAAACATGACAGGTAACGCGACGAATAGCCAGTCCAATGATTGACCAATCAAAAATGACCGAAATCACCATTAGCCAATCAAATGGCCAAGATTTGCCAAAATAGTAATAGACACTACAGTAAGTAATCGCAAACAGCTATAATAAACAAATACTCGTAAGTATAATTCGTCTAGAAAAAGATAGATATGTGACTCTGTCCGCCATTTTTGTTGCTGCGTTGATCGCTATCCGTAGGAGTTCGTGTTATCCGGATACACGGTGTGATACATGGAAGATCTCATTTGTAAATGTTTAGGTAACATGAATACTATTGTAATATGCTATGGAGCAATCTATGAAACATTATATCACTGTTCTCTGTAGCGCAGTTGGTAAAGCATAAAGTTTGTGAATCTAAAGGACTGCATCTGATGCTGGATATCATTTTTTATTTTTTACTTTTTTTCATTTTTAACAAAAGTTAACTTTATATTTATCGATAAAGAAAATAATGTTTAAAAGTTTTTATCTAAATTGTTCCGTGAAATTAACAAAAATATAATAACCTAGCTCACATGCACACGGTATAACCGGATGAATGCCCTACAGAGTGATGACTACCCAACAGAGGTAAACACCGATGACGGGTGAGTAGTGGTGTTATATTTCTTACCAGCAATTCTCGAATTCGGGCTTTCTTTTGGATCTAAGGATATGTGAATGACCACGAAGGTTGAAATGAACTATTCAAACAGTCTCGCATGCTATCTTTGCGGAATAAAGCTGATAGCGCCTGTTTATACACGACACGCAGAAAATAATGCTCAAATCTCACATTTATTGCCCGAAATTAAACAGTTTGCGATAGTTTTGAACTATTTAACCTCACAGATCTAACGAAATATCATCTATGAACAATTCTGTAAAGTTACAACCCTGTCCATGCTCTTAAACCGATGTTTGACCCTTCCAAAGAGACCCTGGTATGCGCAAAAATGATGACGTTTACCGCCGAGGAGATTTTGAGAGGATGACGTGAACGACAGATAATGAAAAAATATGGATGACGTTCACGGCTGAGGAAAAGAATTAATGAAATTGCCATTTTGCGCAGTTTCAGTCGTTTTTTCCCGGTAAAGCATATAGAATCTTTGGAAATGTACATGTCAATGAGCATTTTTCAACAGAAAGTGTTGAATAGGATAGCCTAACACGTATATTATTCATATACATATGTACATTTATTCAATATATACCGTCATTCTAGTTACTGTAGTCACTCGAAGAATCTATGACATTTGCAAGACAAATCTTTATCAATTTGAATGTAAAGATTCTGAAATCTAGTCATATAGAATTCAGCCTAGTTCTGTTCCGACATTACATACATACTCAGCATACTATCCAATGTAATTTAATGGTAAGGGAAGCTAATCAAGACTATTCCGTCATTTTACTGTCATTTAAACAAGCTTGCCGTAATACCGTTTTTACGGTAAAGCAGTCTGCAGTCTTCCATATCTATATGTCAGGTGTGCATGATAAAAATATTTTTAGCAAGCCCTTTTAAACATAAATTGGCTGGCACACATGTAAATGTATCATTGATAAAGTTTTTTTTACAGAAATTGATATTTAGTTTTATTTTCTATTAGAGTCTATAGATGTGTAAATTTTACAAACAAGTGGGCCAAGATGGCCCTTGATCGCTCACTTGAGAACAACTATAATTAATGACCAGACAATATAGTTTCCATCTCGTATTATCCATTTTTACGTAGATTTTGAGATCAAAACCAACAATGAAGGAAACAAGCTAAAACGTAGCAAATTTCCTAATCCAAGGGCCCATAACTCAACTTGTCAAAGACCGTAAGGTCATACACATTCATTCTAAATATGATTAGGATTGGTGAATAAATGAAGGCGCTAGAGTGTAAACAAGCTAAACATAGCAAATTGTGTAAGTCAAGGGCCCATAACTCTAGAAGTTATTGACCAATTTTGCCCATAATCGAACTTTTCCGAGACATTGTGGCTATATTCATTGTGAGCAAGTTTGATCACGATTCGTTCAGAGCTGTGGATGCTAGAGTGTAAACAAGCTAATTGTGGACGGACGACGGACATTCATCGATCCTAAAAGCTCACCTGATGAAATCAGGTGAACTAAAAAACTTTTCATTTTTGTATTATTTTTCAATGATACAGTTACCTGTGGGCAGGAAGTATTTACTTGACAAACCAACATTACTCCATCATATGAGGTCTAAGTCTGAGTTTCATGCTTTTAAGATACCTTTAAAATCGTAATCAAAAGCATTTCAGTCATTTATATTAATCAGCTACTTATTTAATTTAGATACAATCTTCTACGTCCAATACATTTACACTTATCAAATGTCATCGATACTACATTTGAATTCAATACTGAAAGTTGCGTACGCACGCATTAAGTATAAGACGTGATTGAGTATCACAAAAAACTTTCTTCAGCCTATCTTCAAGAAGTCATGCACACCTTTAGATATGAAAGACTGCAGACTGCTTTCCCGTCTGTATAAAAACGGTATTACGGGAAGCTTGTTTAAATGACAGTAAAATGACGGAATAGTCTTGATTAGCTTCACTTACCATTAAATTACATTGGATAGTATGCTGAGTATGTATGTAATGTCGGAACAGAACTAGGCTGAAAATATATGACTAGATTTCAGAATCTTTACATTCAAATTGATAAAGATTTGTCTTGCAAATGTCATAGATTCTTCGAGTGACTACAGTAACTAGAATGACGGTATATATTGAATAAATGTACATACGTATATGAATAATATACGTGTTAGGCTATCCTATTCAACACTTTCTGTTGAAATATGCTCATTGACATGTACATTTCCAAAGATTCCATGCTTTACCGGGTAAAAAACGACTGAAACTGCGCAAAATGGCAATTTCATTAATTCTTTTCCTCAGCCGTGAACGTCATCCATATTTTTTCATTATCTGTCGTTCACGTCATCCTCTCAAAATCTCCTCGGCGGTAAACGTCATCATTTTTGCGCATACCAGGGTCTCTTTGGAAGGGTCAAACATCGGTTTAAGAGCATGGACAGAGTTGTAACTTTACAGAATTGTTCATAGATGATATTTCGTAAGATCTGTGAGGTTAAATAGTTCAAAACAATCGCAAACTGTTTAATTTCGGGCAATAAATGTGAGATTTGAGCATTATTTTCTGCGTGTCGTGTATAAACAGGCGCTATCAGCTTTATTCCACAAAGATAGCATGCGAGACTGTTTGAATAGTTCATTTCAACCTTCGTGGTCATTCACATATCCTTAGATCCAAAAGAAAGCCCGAATTCGAGAATTGCTGATAAGAAATATAACACCACTACTCATCCGTCATCGGTGTTTACCTCTGTTGGGTAGTCATCACTCTGTAGGGCATTCATCCGGTTATACCGTGTGACATGGGTAATAAGCATTTATATAATATATATTATTTTAATTGTGGAGTAAATATATAATAAGTAGAAACCGGTTTAGGTGTTTAGTATATATACATTTGTAATATTTAAAATAACTTTTGTATTCGCGATTTCGTGCAATAAAATGTATAAAAGAAAACAATATTTGAGAAATACAAATGCATTTCTTCTTTCCCTTTTCTCTTTTGAAATACAAAAAGGTACTATTCAGCGTGTATACATACATGTAACAAGAACAAACATACTTCAATGAATAAAATATTTTTTTTTTAAATCTACAATAATTTAAAAAGAAATTTCGAACCACTCACATCTGCTTCATGCATTTTGTAAAAATAGCCTACTTATAACTTTTATTCCTCCATTTTCTGAAGAGTGATATGCATATACAAAGAAACATTAGAACAACAAGATTCATAGTACTGTTCACACTCCACACACACACACGCACGCACATACACTCATACCAACACACTCACGCTTACGCGCATTCGGACGGCATAAGTATATATTTTCATACAATTGCAGGCACAAAGTATGTACATGTACAAGAACAAACAAACAACTATAAATTACGTATAGAATTGCACACATAAGTTCAAATAAAACACATGGCAATTATAAATTGCACTAAATTACACACACGAGTCCAACTTACACGCAAATACAAAATACCCCGAATTACACATATAAATACAAGTTACACATACAGTGTATAATTACACATATAAATACAAGTTACACATACAGTGTATAATTACACATATAAATACAAGTTACACATACAGTGTATAATTACAGATACCGACGGACGGACTAAGAATACAGTTACGACCACTATACAGTACCCCCTTAATGCTAGCATCATTAAGGTAGAATACTATTATCGCCTGTCAGATGATATTAAGTAATATGCCATTTACAATAGCTTCAAAAAAAGTGTGCGAAAGAAGAACGAAATGGAAGCTGAAGTATAGGAATATTACTAGTACTCATATTGCTTTTAAAATGTGAATTCAAAGTTTAGATTCATTTTATATAAAGTCAATATTGTGGATCGTTACTGTAAAGTTGCATGCACGTTAAGTAACTGCTTCATATATGAGGCAACAAAGCAAATTATTTCAGCATATTTCTCTGGGGTAACTAAATAAGACAGTCTTTGATCAACGAAACCTAGTAAATATTTTAGCTTTAACGACATGGTTGTACATTCAGTTAGTATATAATAGAATTCTGGAGATAAAACACACATTTTCCGTACAAAAGAGTCGCGTAAACCGTTCATATCATTGTTGTTGCATTGAAACATTACATGAATAAGGTAGTCACTATGTGTCATGTTACATACAGTACAAAAAGTTTCTGTATTTGTAACTGGAATACAACAAGTTTTCACCATAAAAGTCATGAGTTCTATACTGCTTGGCTTCATTAGCGCCACTCGCCAAAGGTTCGAAGGTGTAATGTCAAAATGAATTTCACGGAATCTGCTGAATTCTGGACACAAGTCCATGCGTTCTAGCCATTTACTATGTTCATATGAGAATAACGCATGTTTATATGTCTTTTTCCATGACAAGTTTGATGAAAATGTCATAGTTTTTTCAAACTCCAATATACATGTATGTTGTTCTAGGTTGTACTTTCTCAGAATACGAACAATATCAGGTATAAATCCATAGTGCTTAGTGGAACTATTAAGTCTGAACTGAGATAGTCTATACAGGAACATTTTCAAGACAACATCTGTCGATTTCATTCTACAAATAGACCCCAAGAAGTTCAATTTATGTTGGTCTATGTGCGCTTCGATAGATGTATACCAAAGAAGACTCTTCACCATGTCTGACCGAGTTCTAAATGGGAGTGATTGCATTCTTTTGAGACAATAGTGGTGAGTTGCCTCCAGGTGCCGCATGTCACTTCGGGATATATTACTCCACAAGTCGCAGCCAAAAAATGCTCTTGGTAGGACAGTTGAATTGTATATTCGAGCAGACGATATCGGGTTTATACCATGATTATGTATGCAATTGACACTAAACAGAGTTCCTCTTGCTACTTGGCGTACGTGGTCCACGTTGGCTGGAGTTTTACGTGATGTGCACTGTGTGATGCCCAAATGTTTGTATTCCGTTAACACTTGTAATTTTGAGGTCCCGTACATAATGCTGATATCTTGTGGTCGGGTCCGTCGTTGGTGGTTATGCACAAGAACGGCACATTTGGTTGGATTGTAAATATATCGCCACTTGTTTGCATAAGTATAACAAATGTTCAGAAGATCAGAGAGACCCTTTTTGCTCAGTGATATCAGGACAATGTCATCGGCCTGAGTTGGTGCACAGAATGGTATATTATTTATTTTCAGACCGCCTTGAGATTCACTTAATTGATTAAGTAATCCATCTAAGAACATGGTGTATAAGAATGGGGCACACATGCTACCTTGTCTCGTTCCTTGGAGGATGTTGAATGGTTCTGACAAGTGATGGAATGCCATAACACGACTTGATGCTCCACTGAGTAAGGATTTGAATATTCTAAGGGCTTTTCCTTGAACACCAAAATGAAACAGTTTATACAGTACACCATTAATCCAGGTCATATCAAACGCTTTCATTGCGTCCATGAAACACGTGTACGCGAGGTCACCACGTTCCTGACAATAGTTGACTGCTTCCTGGTAGATCAGTGAAACCATTTTGCTAGATTTTCCCTTCTGAAATCCGTACTGCATTGGGTTAAGTCTGGTATTAAATTGACATTTTTCAAATCGGTTGAGTAGCATTTTTTCAAATAACTTTGACACAACAGGCAATAGGGATATGGCCCTATAATTATTCGGATCTGTTGTTGATTTGCCACTACCTTTGTGCAGTGTAATTGTTAGACTTTGTTTGAATTGAGTAGGCACATGTTCTTGACTTAGAATTGCATTGAATAGTTTGACCAAGGAATTTATAACTCCTTCCCCGCCGTTTTTTATATGTTCGTAGGTTACGTTATCATACGATGGACTTTTTCCATTCGGGGTATTTTTTATTATTTCATTAAGTTCCATGAAGGTTATTTCCTTGGTGAGTGTTGTAGATAGCAGATTAGTCTGGTTATCGTTGCAGTGTAATTTTATCTCATTATCAACGTGCTGGCGGAACTTTTCATCGAAGTTTTCATGACATGAAAATGAGTATAACTCAGTGAAGTATTCTTGCCATCCTTGTAGAATTTTATCTGGTTCTGTCACAGTGATGCCGTTAAAGGCAAGTTCCGTACCATTGTGGTTTCGTTTTTTCCCCTTTTTTGAGTTAACTATCTTCCAGAATGATTTCTGGTCGATTTCCGCCAGTTTGTCAATTAGACTGTATTCACTTTTCTCGTATATGTAAGCCGCCTTTCTTAGTGAACGTCTAAATTGTCGTTTCTCTGCTTTATAATTTTTGAATACATCGCCATTACTTGGTCGTCCGTGTGATAACCATTGCGCACGCGCAGCTTTCATCTTTTTGTGAATTGCCTTTAAGCCAGCAGTTGACCAAAATGGTTTAAGGTGAGGTTTAAAGGAACGTTTTGGTAGGTGTTTATTTGACGCAGAATTTATGCACGATATTATTGTATCATAACATTCTTCAACATTTTCGAAATTCAGTGTGGCGTTATCTATCGAATTCTCAAGTTCATTGCGGTATGCGTTTACATGATTGTCTGAAGTCCATTTGCATACAGCTTTACGGAACATTTCAGTGGTAAATGTATAGTTCATTGAAGAGCACATTTTAATTTTCATGAATATCGGTAGATGGCGCGAAACATTCAGTGGGGCATCATCATCGATGTGACAATGGTCAATGTCGTTGTATATGTTGTCAGATACAATATAGTGATCGATTAAACTTGGCGACATGTTTGTTCCTGGAACAAATGAGAAGCAACTTCCGGTACACAAACTACTTCCGGTGACTACTTTCAGATAGTTAGATGTTATGAGATTTGATATATATTTGTCTCGTTGACGATCACTTCCGGTAAGTATTTTAGCGTTAAAGTCGCCCATTATGACGATTCCGGCATCATTTTCAACGGTTGCGATTAAATCATTTAGTTGATTTACTTCTTCTTTGAAAGTATCCATACTTTCACTGCTACATGGGAGGTAGACTTGAATAATGTACAGGACTTTTGTTGGAAAGCTAAGCTTTAGCATAGCGATACGCTCACTGTTTGTTTCCACTAGTGTTATGTTCTGACTGAGCGATTTATTCCAGATAAGTGCAACACCACCTTTGCCAAACTGTCGACCATTAAACGTGTATGGATGTTTACAGCAGACGACATGTGAATCATAATTAGGATGGATATTGTCTAGAACTACCGAGTTACGTTCTAAAAGCCAATGTTCCGACAGGCCCAAAATCGAAATATATTTTTTATCGAATTGTTCTAAGATGTATGGTATACCAGAGTATACCCCAGTAACGTTCCATGACATAAAATGAAGTTCCATGGTAACACGTTTATTCACGTTCGTCGTATACTTCCTGTTCATTATCGAATCGCCGCCTATTGCGATGTTCACGATATTCTGTTCTGTTCAACCAGGGACGACAAATAATGCCTTCTGGCCACGTTGCAGGGTTCTCTACCAGGTCGCTTTGGTCATGACTTACAACAATCTGTGCCGATTTGCAATCCGTACGTCTTGTTACTAGGAATTTCGTAGTTTTACTAGCTATACCAATTTCTTCTAGGAATTCGTGAAGACCTTCTATATCACTGCAGAGGTCTATTCCGGTCAACAGGTAGGATCTAACTTTCTTCCTTACCACACCCCTAAAACGGTTGTTTTGTGGTTGAACAACATTGGTATTCGATTCCCAAGAAGTGTTTGTATTTACTGCACAGGGAGCAGATGCAGTGTTGTTTGTTATCAATATGACGTTATGTTCAGAATCATTATTTCTAGAGCTTACAACTTGACTATAGTTAACATCGGTTTTTGGAAGATGGTGTTGGTGGGCTGGAGCTTCCTGATAAGTCACTTTGGAAAGATTATGATCTCTTTGCGCATGCTCAAGGTTCTCAGAAGAGGAAAACATCGACGCTTTATTTGAAGCACATTTCTCAAGAACTTCAAGCATGTTTTTATTCAAAGTGTCAAATTTATTTGAGAGTTCATTGGTAAGTTGAATAAATGATTCCTTTACTGTACTGCTTATATTGTTTGAGTTCGACTCCATGGCTTTGATTCTGGCGTCAACTGATTTCACAACATGTACATCTTTTTGTTTTGTTTGTTCGTTGAATTCCTTTGACTGTTCGGCCATTTTTTCACTTATTTCCTTGACGCAGGTTTTCAATTTGTTTTTCCTTTGAACATCAGCATCTTGAATATTACTTATGTTTATCGAATTGTCGTTTACGCTTTTGCGAACTTCAGACACTGACAAAAATAGTTGGTTACGGCTATTTTCAAATTTGTTTAATTGGGCACAGATTGCCGATAAACATTCAGATAATTTCAACTGGTCATCTGTCTTGTTCAAGTGTTGATTTAATGTTTTAGTGCACGAGCGTATGTCAGTTTGCATTGAGTCGACGCATAACTTGGTATCAGAAGTGAATTTTTCAACCTTGGATTTGATTTCTCGTGATTCCAATTTCAACAAATTGATTTCAGATTGAACTGAGGCCACGGTGCTTTTAAGAAAACACAGTTCATGGTTAAGATTTGTTTCCAGAGTTGTGTTCTCTTGTGTAGTTTGATCAAGACATGACTGGTTAAGCGTTGTATTTTGTGATTTAAACATGTTGCTAATATCATTTCGATTGCCATTCAGAAACTGATTCAAACTGAAGCAATCGTGTGCATATTTCTGTGACACACTCATTTTCGACGAGTTTCGCCTGTCTTTGAGGGTGCCATGTGGAGGATTGTCATTGGCGCGTGCTCTGGATGCAAGTTCCAATCTATATTGAGATAGACGTTCCTCATTTGACTTGGTTAATTGAAGCAATTTGCTGATATAAAGATCCTTCGGCAATGTATTCAATTCGTCGAACACGAATTTTTCGGTTGGTTCAGTTTGTCCACATTGAATATTCCCGTCGCTGTCTAGCGGTGGTGAGGACGCATAACTATGGTGCACTGGGGGAGTAACGTTATTATCTACAGGTGTTATATTACTTGGAGGTAGAAATACGGATTTGATATAGGTTTGTGAACTGTCATGTGCGTAGGAATCTAAATCCATCATTCTGTAATCATCTGTGCCGTCTGTTTGTGAGAAATCGAGATCGTCATTTTGACACACAGATTCATATCCCAGGCAATTATCATCCGTCATTGCGTTAAATGACCAATTAAAACCAATTAAAACCACTGGTCAGTCTATTGAGCAATGGTGAGCGTAACGGTACAGTCCTGTTATAGCCTGCGGCTATTCGCAATCAAATCCGACGTGACCCCTCTACTGAGCGAAATAACAAATATTTACTTTTTGAAGACAAAGGGTGATACTAGAATGTTCATTTACTCACAAATTACTGCTTATAGTCCAAATTTATCGCATCATATTTATTCCAGTATTTATATCCTATATACACAAATAACTAACTTTGTACACACAAGTCAACGGGAACCAGTTTATGTAGCTCGATGCTCTATCAATAAGGAACGACAACTCTGGAAAGAGACTGACACTAAACTGGTTTCCGTTCCACGTTGCAGTGCACCAAAGGCTTTGTAGACACAAGTCAACGGGAACCAGTTTATCTCTTATATGTGAGAGATAACGAACGACAACTCTGCTAGGAGATTGGTTAATTGGTCGAACTTTGTACCGGGTTTGAAGGATATTTTTTTCACAATGTCAAAGTTAATGCATCAGATTAATAAAGGATTGGCATCTGAGCTGATCAAACAGATTGATAATTTTCTTTTTGACTGTGATGGTAAGTTAAACTTACATTTTCTACTTTAGATTACAGCTGAAATTTCGTTGAGTGTACATGAATTCGGATAGACTATAATCGGATTTCATAAAAATGTTCAACTGACAATTTGTTTTTAGCTCACCAGAGCACGAAGTGATCGCGTGATGTCCGTCGTCCGTGTGTGTGGGGGTGGGTGTGTGTGTGTGTGTGCGTGCGTCAACAATTGCTTTAAACAACATCTTCTTAACTCGTTGGCCAATTTCAACGAAACTTTGCAGGGATGTTCCATGCATGAAGCTCTACCAAAGTTGTTAAAAAAATGTAATTGCATTAAAAACTCTGGTTGCCAGGGCAACCAATAGGAAAAACTTTAAACATCTTCTTGTCTAAAACTACAGGGTCTAGTGCTTAGATATTTGGTGTGTAGCATTTTCTAATGGACCTCTACCAAGTTTGTTAAAATTATTGCCCTAGGGTCAAAATTGGCCCCGCCTCAGGGGTCACTTGATTTTATATAGGCTTATAATTTATATAGGGAAATTAAAAAAATCTTCTTGTCAGAAAGTACAATGCCTAGAGCTTAGATATTTGGTGTGTAGCATTGTCTAGTGGACATCTACCAAGTTTGTTTAAATTATTGTCCTAGGGTCAAAATTGGCCCCGCCCCAGGGGTCACTTGATTTTATATAGGCTTAAATGGGAAATTTAAAAAATCTTCTTGTCAGAAACTACAATGCCTAGAGCTTAGATATTTGGTGTATAGCATTGTCTAGTGGACCTCTACCAAGTTTGTTCAAACTATTGCCCTAGCAGGGCTTTTTTTCATAGGTTGGGGAAGGGGCCTTTTCTTTAAATTTGGGGAAAAATAACGCATAATTTCAGCAAAAGGGGAAGAAAAAACTTGATGTAAATTGAATTTTTGGGGAAAACTGCAAGAATTTGAAGAATTTTCCTGAGGGGAAGACGCCTATTAACGGCCCCCTGCTAAAGAGGGAAAAAAAGCCCTGCCTAGGGTCAAAATTGGCCCCGCCCCAGGAGTCACTTGATTCATATAGTCTTAATATAGGAAAATTTTAAAAAATTTCTTGGCCGAAACCACAATTCCTACAGCCTTAGATCTTTTGAATGTAGCATTGTCTAGTGGACTTCTACCAAGTTTGTTCAAATTATTGCCTTAGGGTCAAAATTGGCCCACCCATGGGTCACTTAATTTTACAAAGACTCCATCATTTCTCTAAGAGTCTTTTTATCTGGTGAGCGATATAGGGCCATCATGGGAGTTTATCAAGGAGTTTGTAAAGATGTAGTGTAATATGGCTAGTTCAATTTTATAAACATTCCAAATAACTATCACAAAATAGGTATGCCATTAATTAATTTTCATGTTTGTATGAAAGTCGCGATATTAAGTTATTAACTTATTTACATAATATACTAAATGAATTTATGAAAGCATATATCTTTTATCAATCAAAGGTGTGTTATGGCACAGTGGACATGCCATCCCAGGCTGTGTAGAAGCTGTACAGAAGTTGAAACAAATGGTCAGTTTATTTTCTTCTGATCCTAACCTTTTTATTTGCTCTTGTATAATATTAATGTAGAGAAATTGCTGAAATGAAAATTTTAGATCACATCCTTAGAATTATTGATACAATTAACTTGTTTTCAAAGGATATATAATTATTATATTAGTGGAATCATATTTACTATCATATTTAAAAATGATACAGTCAAGCCTTTGAATAGAGGCCACCCATTGGGAAAGACAAAATATGGCCTTTATTGACAGGTGCCCTTACTCAGAGGTAATTTTGCTATAAGATAATCATTGATGATTTAAAAAGAATGGCCTTTATTTGGAGGTGGCTGCTAAAACAAGGTTTGACTGTATTACAATTTGGACAATAATTATGAGGATAGTTTTAACTACTCGTTTAGTCGACATTTTAACTCATACATGTCCCCCTGTAAGAATTCTCTTTCATAGTTTTACAATTTTAATATGAACTGCATCTTACATTTGATAGGGAAAGAGAATATTTTATGTGACTAATAATAGCAGTAAAACAAGAGATCAAATGATTGAGAAATGCCATAAGATGGGATATCCAGCAGAAAGAGTAAGTAGTACAAAAAAATCACATTTTTTTACCTCATGTGGAATAAAGCCTAGCCCAATAATTTAGCTTAAAATATCATTTTATGTAAATAAACCTTACAACAAAGTGAGTATGGTTTTTGTTTTGGTAATTAAATTGTCAAAATTTGTCATGGTTTGAATACTGATAACTTAAGGATCATTAAATAAAATGCTCCCTTGATAATTTTTATGTCCCAGCCATTCGAAATGTGTCACCCCTGTCTGTGCATCCATTCAAATTTTGCTTTCCGAGTGATTACTCAAGAAATAATTCATAGATTGGTTTACATGAAGATGTACGATAATAAAATACAGGCCAAGATGATTTCCTTTAAAATCCAAACTTTCACAGGAGTTACTTGCCCCTTTTTGACTTAGCTCTCGGCAGGTGCATTCGTGACTCATTTCTAGTTAATTAGAATGCCGAAAATGGCGGGTAGGCGGGCGGGCGTTCGTCAAACAGGCAGTGTCCGGTCAATAACTTAAGTTTGGAATGACCAATGTTGACTAAACTTGGTATGTTGGATCCTTGAATGAAAACCTAGCCTGGGATTGTATTTGGGGTCTGTGGGATCAAGGCCAAGGTCACTGTTACTAAAAAAAGAAAAACAGTGTCCTGTCATTAACTTAAGTTTGGAATGACCAATGTTGACCAAACTTGGTATTTAGCATCCTTGAATCAAAACCTAGCTTGGGATTGTATTTGGGGTCTGTGGGGTCAAGGTCACTGTACTAAAAACAGAAAATCAGCTTTCAGTGAATAACTTAATCAAGGATTAAGATACTGCGATGAAATTTTGTGTGTAGGTAGCTTACATGCAGTCCATGCTTTTGAATTGCATCTAGGTTCAGTAAGGTCAAGGTCACTGTTACTAAAAATAGAAAATCAGTTTCTGGTCAATAACTTAAGTAAGGATTGAGATATTGCGATGCAATTTTGTGTGTTGGTAGCTTACATCCAGTCCATGCTTTTGTATTGAATTAAGGGCCAGTAGGGTCAAGGTCACTGTTACTAAATATAGAAATCAGTTTCCAGTCAATTACTTAAGTTTGGAATGACTAATCTTGACTCAACTGGGTATTTAACAACCTTGCATGAAAGCTTAGCTTGGAATTGTATTTGGGGTCAGTTTGGTCATGGTCACTGTTTCTAAAAATAGAAAATCAGTTTCTGGTGAATAACTTAATTAAGGATTCAGACATTGTGATGAAATTTTGTGTGGAGGTAGCTTACATAGAAACCAAGCTTGGGATTGCATTCTATGCCAGTAGGTTAAAGGTCTATGTTAACTTATTAGAAGCACTGGAAACTGAACCGCTGATGAAGCCTTAGCGAAGAATTCTTGAGTACTGTGGTATTAAAGCCTAGGAAAACTTGGTTTTGTGGCACTGCCACATTTCTTGTTTTCAATAGATTTTCTGCATGTTTTCTGCATGTTTTCTAATACGTATTTCTCTATTTTAGGATAATATAATCTGTACTGCCTATGTCTCAGCTTTGTACCTGAAAAGTATGAATTTTACTGGTAAAGTGTATGTAGTTGGAAACCCAAGTATAGCTGCAGAGATGGACAACCTTGGTATAAATCATGTTGGAATAGGGGTAATCTCATTTGTTTACCTTGTTACAGTATTCTGTTTCATATGTCCTTAAAATGTATTCTAGTTTGACAAACAATTGAACTTTTTATGCCCTCTTATTGATACATCGGGGGCATATTGTTTTTTGTCTGTCTGTTAGCAAACCTTAACTATAAAGTCAAACAGCTTCCACCTACAACCATCAAACTTCATATGTTGGTTCTTCATGACAACCTCTACAGGATCTGTGTATTTTAAGGTCAGTAGGTCAAAGGAGAAGGTCAGAGGGGCATTTTTTTCATAAACATGTCTTGTTTGGTTGTACATTTTAGTTCAAATCAACCTTTTCTTCATCATCTTGGGAGATTCCTTGATGGTCCACGATTATCTGCTGACAAAGGGATATTGTTTTTGTGTTGTTAATCAGAAGTCTGTGTATGATTCTATTGATCATGTTTGTAACCTGAGCTGAGCTGACATATTATTGCCCTTTGTATGTTACAAAATCTGCATACCGTACCCCCCTCATCAAGTTTGATAATTGAGTCTCAAAAATGCGTCTTATAGTCAGGCATATACGGTATAGGGGTGATCAGTGGTCCAGTGGTAAAGCTCTGGACTGCTAAACCAAAGGTTGTGAGCTTGAATCTAGACTCGGCTTTCGATATGTCATGGACACTTTTTCAGTGGCCTCATTCCAACTACCTGACCATGTACCAGTACTGTGTTAAGATAATCACAGGAATGGGGTGAGGTGTATATCAGTGCTTTACTCCGGGTACGATAAGAAAACAGGCAAAATCTCTGAAATGACCATATGTGTTGAATTTGCGGTTAAACAACAGATAAATATAAACAACTTAAGTCATAACCAAATGATAAATGAAGCTGATAAATCATGTGTGATTGCTTTCAATTCATAAGAAGTGAATGCATACTTAAGTTATGTATTCTATTATAGCCAGATAATCTTCCAGATGATGTAAGTTTTGATGGTATTGTTCATCACCAAACTCAATGGAAACCTGACCCAGAGGTAAAAACTTTTATTTTGCAACCATTTATCTTGTTTTTTAATATTTATTTTTTTATTTTGAAACATTTATTATTACTACATGTATATCCATTACTGTACATATTAGTTATATGACTCAATTGTCAAATTTGACATTTCCTGTTCTAGTCTCGAGGCTAGATTTGTTGAAGTGGGTTGTCAGGCAAGTGAGAAACAGGTGAGGTGGTTAATCAGTGCTTTACTCCAGGTACGATAAAAAAAAAACAGGAAAAAAAATTGAAAAGACTAGAGATATAAATGCCTGGTTCTCCTGTATCTTCTCTCCCCTCTCTCTGGGGTGGCCCTGAAATGACCACAGCTGTAGAATGGGCCGTTAAACAAGAGATAAATAAATGGAGTGGGTTGTGCTAACTAGTTGTCCACCCTACATGCATTTCTAGAGTTATCTGCATTTGCCATTGAACTTCAGTGGCTGATTTTCATCTACTTATTAATTTACAAGTTACCTCCCTTGAAATTGACTGAAGTTTCATACTTGTTTAGTAATATTTTATTGACAAAATGGGATCAATTTATTAAAGTTGTTTATTTAACCTCTTATATTTCTTACTGTTAAGTTCATGTTTCGTGTGAAGTTTGAATACTTTGTACTTAACTTCAGGTGAACGCTGTCTTAGTTGGCTTTGATCCTCACCATAATTATATGAAAATGATGAAGGCAGCAACTTACGCCAAAAATAGGAATAATCTATTTTTAGCCACAAATGAAGACCCTTTTTATCCAACCAAGACAGAAATATGTATACCAGGTACATTAGTTTTGATATCAGTACATAATTATATGAACTATCTGTAAATAATCAGAATATCGATGGTCTAATGGTAACATGGTAACATGCTGACTATTTGATGGTCTAATGGTAACATGCTGACTATTTGATGGTCTAATGGTAACATGCGGACTATTTGATGGTCTAATGGTAACATGCTGACTATTGATGGTCTAATGGTAACATGCTGACTATTGATGGTCTAATGGTAACATGACTATTGATGGTCTAATGGTAACATGCCGACTATTTGATGGTCTAATGGTAACATAGTAACTATTTGATGGTCTAATGGTAACATGCTGATTATTTGATGGTCTAATGGTAACATGCTGAGTATTGCTGACTATTGATGGTCTAATGGTAACATGCTGACTATTGATGGTCTAATGGTAACATGCTGACTATTGATGGTCTAATGGTAACATGGTAACTATTTGATGGTCTAATGGTAACATGGTAACTATTTGATGGTCCAATGGTAACATGGTAACTATTTGATGGTCCAATGGTAACATGGAAACTATTTGATGGTCTAATGGTAACATGCTGATTATTGATGGTCTAATGGTAACCTGGTAATTATTTGATGGTCTAATGGTAACATGGTAACTATTTGATGGTCTAATGGTAACATAGTAACTATTTGATGGTCTAATGGTAACATGCTGACTATTGATGGTCTAATGGTAACATGGTAACTATTTGATGGTCTAATGGTAACATTCTGACTATTGATGGTCTAATGGTAACATGCTGACTATTGATGGTCTAATGCTAATATGCTGACTATTGCTGGTCTAATGCTAACATGGTAACTATTTGATGGTCTAATGGTAATATGCTGATTATTTGATGGTCTAATGGTAACATGCTGCCTATTGATGTGTAATGGTAACATGGTAACTATTTGATGGTCTAATGGTAACATGGTAACTATTTGATGGTCTAATGGTAACATAGTAACTATTTGATGGTCTAATGGTAACATGGTAACTATTTGATGGTCCAATGGTAACATGGTAACTATTTGATGGTCCAATGGTAACATGCTGATTATTGATGGTCTAATGGTAACCTGGTAATTATTTGATGGTCTAATGGTAACATGGTAACTATTTGATGGTTTAATGGTAACATGCTGCCTATTGATATGTAATGGTAACATGGTAACTATTTGATGGTCTAATGGTAACATGGTAACTATTTGATGGTCTAATGGTAACATAGTAACTATTTGATGGTCTAATGGTAACATGGTAACTATTTGATGGTCCAATGGTAACATGGTAACTATTTGATGGTCTAATGGTAACATGCTGATTATTGATGGTCTAATGGTAACCTGGTAATTATTTGATGGTCTAATGGTAACATGGTAACTATTTGATGGTCTAATGGTAACATAGTAACTATTTGATGGTCTAATGGTAACATGCTGACTATTGATGGTCTAATGGTAACATGGTAACTATTTGATGGTCTAATGCTAACATTCTGACTATTGATGGTCTAATGGTAACATGCTGACTATTGATGGTCTAATGCTAATATGCTGACTATTGCTGGTCTAATGCTAACATGGTAACTATTTGATGGTCTAATGGTAATATGCTGATTATTTGATGGTCTAATGGTAACATGCTGCCTATTGATGTGTAATGGTAACATGGTAACTATTTGATGGTCTAATGGTAACATGGTAACTATTTGATGGTCTAATGGTAACATAGTAACTATTTGATGGTCTAATGGTAACATGGTAACTATTTGATGGTCCAATGGTAACATGGTAACTATTTGATGGTCCAATGGTAACATGCTGATTATTGATGGTCTAATGGTAACCTGGTAATTATTTGATGGTCTAATGGTAACATGGTAACTATTTGATGGTTTAATGGTAACATGCTGCCTATTGATATGTAATGGTAACATGGTAACTATTTGATGGTCTAATGGTAACATGGTAACTATTTGATGGTCTAATGGTAACATAGTAACTATTTGATGGTCTAATGGTAACATGGTAACTATTTGATGGTCCAATGGTAACATGGTAACTATTTGATGGTCTAATGGTAACATGCTGATTATTGATGGTCTAATGGTAACCTGGTAATTATTTGATGGTCTAATGGTAACATGGTAACTATTTGATGGTCTAATGGTAACATAGTAACTATTTGATGGTCTAATGGTAACATGCTGACTATTGATGGTCTAATGGTAACATGGTAACTATTTGATGGTCTAATGGTAACATTCTGACTATTGATGGTCTAATGGTAACATGCTGACTATTGATGGTCTAATGCTAACATGCTGACTATTGCTGGTCTAATGCTAACATGGTAACTATTTGATGGTCTAATGGTAATATGCTGATTATTTGATGGTCTAATGGTAACATGCTGATTATTTGATGGTCTAATGGTAACATGCTGATTGTTTGATGGTCTAATGGTAACATGCTGATTATTGAACGGAAAGGTCGTGGGTTCGAAACTCTGCTCCTACTTCCGAATTTTCAGAGACACTTTTTTCAGTCCACATCCCAACTACAGAGCCAATTATTGTGTTAACCCCCCAACAGGGATATAAAAGGCAGGTAATGGCTGGTGGGTGGTTTCCCTTGATTTTTTAACTGTGTTCAGCTCAGGGAGAGATTTTTTCAAATATTTGATATTAAATGGTGTTTTTATCACTGAAAAAATTCCTGAATGAAGCAAGATGATTCCTTTATCAGTTCAGATAAGAAACTTCAAAATGTATGAAGATTTAGGGTCTAATATTTTCAAAACAGTTTAAAACAGAAATTCAAATTTGAATTAGTGGGAGGAGTTTATTATTCAAATAACCATGTGACTACATTGTTTGTAAACATAGCAATGTGATCACATGGCAATGCATGCAATGTGAATAGTTATTCTTCATGCAACTGGAACATCATAGTGTTACTTACTTGAGATAAGAGTTTTTCTGTTGTTTTGTTATAATAATCCAATTTGCATCTAATTAATTGCAGAACTGTTTATATTAATTAAAAGTGCATAAATCCAGCAAAAATTCACATTGAAAAAGAACAACAATGGTAACCGTTATCATACTCTTGTTTGTTTTTTACTCCTGTAAGTTAATCAAATTTACAAACACATTATAATCAAGTGAGAGTTGATTTAATAGACTAAGGTCACCAACAGTGTCCAGTGTAGGGTTGTCCTGGTGGATTAGGATACAGTCGCCGTACTAAATTTAATACACAGTCTGGCATAATGTCTCGTTGTACAGGAACAGTGTTCTCATCATTTCTTCCCAGGAGTCGTGCCCTCTTTCTTAGATACCTTCTTTTACGCCAAGCATTTCGTCTTTCAAGCATTGACCAAAACTTTTTGTACCTGATTTTTCTAGAAATATTATTGGTAGGTTTTGGCCTTGACCCCTTCCCCATCCAGGACTGCTCATTTGTAGTAACACACGGGGCGCAAAAACAGTATTTACATTAATTATCATCTGTATTTGTGGAATCAGAAGCAGATACACTAGTTTAATCAGCTCTCTGTCTTGTACTAGTGTTAGCTGTCCCTCTGACCATGCCATCTAGGTTGCCAGTTTCCTGCGAAATATTGTCAACATTGTCTGTGACCTCATTTCGAGGGCTCAGCGCAACACTGTCGTAACTTGTTCTTATTTCAATATGAGTTACAACACTGTTGCGCTGAACCCTCGATTTCCCTCTTGCGTTGGTGACACAAGTACAAATCCCAGTTATTGTGGTTGAAAAGAGCTTCAATGGTAAGTTTCTGCTCTTCAGTGACCAGCAATGACAAAACAAACTTATCCATCTAGATTTAATAACGCAATTCACAGAATATTTAACGGTTCATAAAGCACAAAAAATCCCTCCTAAACTTATTTCAGAACAGGGTCATCTAAATATAGTACGTAGATGTAAAATATGTAAGGTATGGAAGGTTCATAAGCAGCCACATTATTATGTTTGTTAAAAATATGTTTATAACTAAAAGTATTACCCTAAAAAGAAAAACATATTACCTCATTATTATGTCAAAGAAAATCTGCACTTATTAGAAAAAGAATTAGAAACAAGATCTCACAAGCCCTATCACCCCTTCTGTATTGTGGTAGAGTTTCCCTAATTAGACACAGTAATGTGATATTTTTTTATCAATGCTGACAGCATCATTGCAATACACTTTCTAATTAAACCAGGTGTGGGATATAAACTTATAGCTATTGTTTTTCTTTGATAAAATGGAATAAACTATTATAATAATGGAGGATATAAGTCGAAAGAGGAAGTATTTCAAGGATAATCCGAGTGCTGTAAAAAGACGTAATCAAGAAAGAATAAAAAACTATGTTGAAGGTAAAATTGGATTTATGTGTGAAAATGAACAAGAGAAACAAGATATTTTAGTCCTTCTGAGAGACATCAAATCACATTTAGGTGAAGGAAATCCTAACAATGTTACATCAAAACAATTATTGTTGGAAGTTTTAAGTTCATATAAAGCTAGATATATTGACACTAATCAAACTGAACCGTTATTATGATGCTTCATTTCAAAGCATCAGTGAAGATGACTATGGGGAAGAACAGTTCTTTCTTACCTCAGCAAGCAACATAGAAAATTTGATGAAACGTGTACTTAATCACTCAAAAAGTTGTGAGGAACAGCTCATATCATCGTCAACTAATTACTCTGGTCATGTCGGTGTCTTAAAATTTACATGCAAAAGCAAACATAGTTTGACATGGAGTAGTAGTCAATATTTGGGACAGAAATGTTTGGCTAATCTAAGAATGCTTCATGGGTATTTTGGGTCAGGAACATTACCCAATCAGTTCAATAGATTATCCTCTGCTGCAGGTATAGGCTGTCTTGGAGAAAACTACATTAATGAAGTGTTTTCTAAATACAGCAATGTAGTAAGTGAAATGGCCGAGGAAGCATGTGATTTTGCAATACAGTCAGAATTACAATCGAATCCTGGTGAAAAATATATCGACATTTTTACTGAAGAATTCATATCACACAGACGTTGTGTGTATAGGAGCAAATACACATCAAGTACTTAAAACTGTACATGTAACCAAAAAAGATTCATCATCATCTCAAAAACATGAACTAATTGGAACCCAAAAACTATATGATTATTTCGATCAGTATATGTATGAAGACAAAAAAATACAAGTAAGATTACATTGCCATGACAAAAATGCAAGTGTCAACAAATTCATCAAAACAGTACAGAGTGGAACAACATCAACAAACGACACTTGGCACAGAACAAAAAACCTCACAAAACAAGTCAAGATTGTCTGTTCAGGTCCAAAATATCAAGAAGGATCAACTTGGCACCAGCAGTTATCAGACAAAGCTGCTAGCATTAAAACACATGTCTACTGGGCCATGAAAAACTGTGGTGGTATAGAAGAGAAGCTACGATCTAGTATACATTATAAAGACAACCACAATAATTGTCATGAAATGTCCAGGTGTAAGACAGACACAAATTATGAAAGCAGTAAAATTATTATTACAGACCCAAAAGCTGAAAAATTATTGACAGAAGTTCTGAAAAACATTCAAATCTATAAAACAGCAAGTGATTACGTACATTGCATGGATACATATTATGTAGAAAGTTTCAATAATGCATTGTTGCAATACCACAACAAACGAATAAACTTTTCTGAAAAAACATACAGGTTCAGAACAAACATTGCAACAATTGACTGGAATGAACATGTAAATAGAAAAGTGACATCAGAAAAAAATATATCTGATCCTTTGGCTTCAAGGAGGAAGGTTAAATCAAAAGTTCTGAAACGGAAAACTTACAATTGGTGGTCTGGAATATGGCTAAATTTTGTTGACTCTCTGAGAGAAGTGCAGTAAAACTGAGGATAAAGGTACAATGTAGTGTTTATTTTTTGTAAAAATCCATCGTCTGCTTCAGCTATTTATAGATTCAGTACACTTAGTCAGCATTCGCTGAATGTCTATCACTGATAAAACAGTGTACTGAGAGTTAATTTGCATCCGATAATCTGATCGGATGTTGCTCCTTTAAGAAAATCACAGGAAAGTGACAAAGCGTGTATTTGTGTTTTACAATGAGCTTGATAAATAATCAGGTCAAACTATTCTAAATAAGGATAGCGCTACAAATGCCTAGTTCTCCTGTATCTTATCTCCGCTCCCCAGGGGCTGCCCTGAAATGATCATAGCTGTTGATTGGACTGTTTCACAACAGATATGCTGAATATTGGAATTAAATGTGCATAAACATTTTGTATTTATTATTCTGATATGTATGTAGCTTATTGAGAACCCATTCTGTTAGTTTAGTTGTTCACTTTCAGGTACAGGAAGTATAGTTAAATCAGTCCAATATCCAGCACGCAGGGAACCACATGTTTTAGGAAAACCGGGTACCGCAATGTTTGATCTCTTACATGAAGTTCATGGCTTGGAGGCAGAAAAGTCAATGATGGTTGGAGACAGGTAACAGCATAAAATAATAGATTTGACCAGATTCTTATGATATGATTTTATTATTTCTTTCTATTTTTTAAAGCATATTATTTTTATGAAGCTTGCTGAACACATTTGGCTGAAAAAAAGTTTAGTCTTGAAAATCCCTCATTCCAGTAACTTGTATTTTATCCTTCATTAGGTTTATATGCAAAACTAGATGTTATTAAGTTACAGAATTGTAATACAAATGTAAGTGAATTAATGTATCAAACCCATCAAGTTATGAGTTAGTTTCATGTAATTAATAATAACTTCCAATGTATGAATTTGATTATGTCTGCCATAAGAAATAAGAGATTTTTATTTAACAAACAATTCAAGTGTCAGCATTCTATTTCGTTCTCACAGGAATTTTCTGATATGTGTCTCACTCAGACATGAGTCATCTTTCTTCTGCATTTGTTGTGAATACAGAAATACTTATTTTTTACTTCAGTTTGAACACAGATATTGCTATGGCTGTCAACTGTAATTTGAAGTCATTGTTGGTACTGACCGGTAGGTGTTATTTATACTTGCATTAGTACTCTATGTTTGCTATTTATTTGTACCAGTCTGTCTAGCTCTGTGGGTTTAAAGGACCCAGTCATGGTACATGTATTAATTTATCTCCAAGCTCTCATTCACACATAATGAAAAGAAGGCAAGGGACTTACATAATGAGTACTGGTAGGTAAGCCAGGAATACTTGATTAGTCATCTGTCAATCATACATATACTGAAATACTTATAATAGAACATGTCTAATCAGTATCAGTTTAGGTATATATACATATACTTGTGAATTTAGTTTGTTTTTAAAAATGGCTGGATATTTCTATTATCACTGTGTGAAATCAGTTGATAAATAACACTGATGTAACTTGTCTAGCATTGGTATGGATGGCTATTTTTCAGGTGTTGATGGTATACAGCAAGTTGAAGAACATCAGAACTCCGAGGATTCACACACAAGAAAAATAGTACCAGATTACTATATAGATTCCTTCGCACATTTTATAGCAGATTTATAGGTCTATTAGTTTATTATGTTTTTATTTATTAAGTTAGATTTCAATATTATCTTGCAGTCTTTGTGTTCTTCCATTTTACACACATTGTTACAGGTCCTGGTCAATGTAACAGTTTATACTGATTCAGACATAACACCTACATTTATGTTCGAGTATTAAGATTATAAGCACTGCCAATTTTGTGTCAAAGGACAGTCAATAATTTATTGCTAGTTTGGTTTATTTTTCCGATCATTTATTTTAATGCATCTAAATCCTTTGTTTTTCTAGTACTCAGAATGAAAGCTTTTGGTTACTTTAATTAAATATTTATTTACTTCGATGCGTTTAAAACTTATCAGGATTTTTATTTGTTCCCTTTGTTTATTTATTCAGTACTTTTGTACAAATAAACTATATTTGAGTAGTACTGTATTTGTTATACTGTGTACTTTGACATTACTTGAACAAGGCTTACTTGAAAACTTGTGACTAAGATTTAAAACTTCTCAAGATTCTTGTTGCCTCCATACTAAAGTTTGTGCACCAACTGACAGCTGACTGAATCCATGGCTGCCAATTTTCTGTGGATTTTGAGACCTCAAGGGCCATTTTTGAGATCAATGTAAATTCAAGATAGCCCAGCTAATCGAACTGAATCCAGGGCTGCGGCATATTTATTGTTGGTCAGTATAGAAATAGCAAAACATAAATTATATTTTTTCATTTTATTGCAAAAATGAAATGATTTATGATAAAGACTTCAATGTTTATTTAAACAGCAAACAAGAGGAATATATGAAATGAGACAAAAAGTGATTTTTTTTTTACTGTGACTGTAAAATCATTCACTTCATATCCAAATAAAACAGACCAAAAATATTGATCTGTAATTGGAATTATCTTGGTATCAACAAATTGTACAAGTATTATACACCCAGCTCATGTATGTTTGATTAGAAAATAATGTATCAACAAGACAGTAATGATAATGACTAATATTTGAAAGTTTCAAAAATGTCTTCTTTATAAACATATAGAATTTAATCAACAGATCAATATAAGACTTGTACATATTTTAGTCAATTATTTTCTGATGAACAAAAGGTTTGGAAACAAAGGTCATCAACGCCATCTGATGTAAATTAGGCCTTTGGATAGAATTCTAACAAGTCAATAACAAGTACATGTATAAAATTACTGAGTCAAAGGTGACAATCTATTTTAACAGACATTAAGATATTATTACAAACATCTGTAGGCCCACAATCACATGATGCGCCTCATATATTCTCACAAGTCTTGCTGGATTCAGTAGATTTGTTCCCATGATGTATTTCAGATCAATTTGATAATGATGAACACAAAATATACAACGAAAATATTTCACCAACTTGTCTCAACATCTCAACTAGTTTCCATTGTTTCTGAAAAATAACAAATTTAAGGTGACATACCTTCATATTTTAAGAATGTAATGTAATAATTTCTTATTCTTAAATAAAAATGGATGTTGAAATATTACAACACATGAAATCACACAAAAGAACATCAAAGCAACATTGCAGTGTTAGCCTACTTTATATTTAACCCACTCATGCATCGTCAAACATCATCTAGATGAAACACTCCAGGTAAAAATAACAACTACTGAAAGACTTTGTGTACATTGAGTTCAGACTGGGTTATCAAGGTTAACTATCAGGGTTAAGTCAACAAGAGAGCAGGTCCTCTGCCACTCCAACACAGCCAAATCAACATATCAAAATTATCCTTTGGAGCCCAATTTACACTGTCTGAGGTCTCAGGCTCTAATAGGCCGAGTCTGAGCTCAGTCTTAAAACTGAATAATACAATAGCTGCACTCAGAGAATACAGACTCAGTTTGTTATATATCCGACCTAGCTGAATTAAAATATAAGCAATTTACCTGACTGTCCAACTTCATTAAACATAAATTCTTGTTGATATTCTTTCAAAAATTGTGTGGAGCGTGACTCATCAAGGAACAAAGAATAAACCCGTTTTATATCATCTACATCAACCTCTGTAGCCTGAAAATACAAACAACAAGGAGTTATCAATAGTAACCATTGTAATTGTTAGGGCTGGGAGTGAGTACTCGGGTAATCACAAATCAAATTTAAAAATCGAGTATGAATAGTCGTCATTACTGAGATTCGTGGTTCGCGATCTTGTTTTTTAACATAAAGTGTATTCTTTGTTCTTAAAATCCCTTTTCTCTGAATATATATTGTCTCATCATGTACTGCTTTGTTTGCCAAGAGGTCCAATCGGATCTTTAAATAATGCGTCACAGGCTTAAACCAGAAAATGATGCTGGTAAATGCATTAATTGGAGGGGAGTACGCATAAATTTAAGCCATCAAACAATTTATATTGATTTACTTCATTATTCCTAAAAGAAAATTAAATTTAGCTGTCTTCATGACTGCAATGTTGAAGTTTTAGATGGGTTAATTGATAACACTAAATGCCCAAGGGCAACATGTTGAGCCCGCCGTTTAGACAGCTTGTGACCTTGACCCTTGAACTACAGGTATGGGTGATGTTCATGACAAATCATTTCATTGAAGTACTTAAAACTTTTACACCAATTTATTTCAAAATCCTTGAATGCAAACAGAAGACACAGCCCTGCAGACAAGGAAAATATATTTGACCAAATGTGTAATCTTGACCTTTGACCTATGGATCTGGGTGTTGCCAAGGACACATGGTCTCATTGTATTATGCCAAGTCATTTTTAAATAAGTCAATGCATAAGGGAGATACAGCCCGGACAAGGTCTATAACACTTTTGATGTTTGACATCTAAGTGTGACCTTGAACTTTAGCCTACGAGCCTTGGTCTTGCACATGACACATCGTCTCATGATGATAAATATTTCTGTCAAGTAATTCCAAAATCCATCAAGAAATGACAAAGTTACGAAGCAGACACAAACAATAGACCCCGTCTTTGACCTTTAACATCTTAGTGTGACCTTGGCCTTGGAGCTATTGACCCTGGTCTTATGTGTGACACACTGTCCCAAGTTATTTTCAAATATGTCCATGCATAAGGGAGATATAGCCCAGACAAGGTCTATAATGCTCATTTTTGATGTTTGACCTCTGAGAGTGACCTTGACCTACAGACCTGGTTATTAGGCACTGCACACCGTCTCATGGTGTTTAACAATTATGGCAAGTTATCTTAAAAAGTTTCTATGCATAAGGAAGATACAGCCCAGACAAGGTCTATAATGCTCATTTTTGACGTTTGACCTCTATGTGCGACCTTGACTTTTGAGCTAGAGACCTGGATCATGCGCACTGCATACCGTCTCATGGTGTTTAACAATTACGCCAAGTTATCTTAAAAGTGTCTATGCATAAGGGAGATAAAGCCCGGACAAGGTATATAATGCTCATTTTTGACGTTTGACTTCTATGTGTGACCTTGACCTTTGAGCTAGAGACCTGGATTTTGCGCACTGCACACCGTCTCATGGTGTTTAACAATTATGCCAAGTTATTTTAAAAAGTGTTAATGCATAAGGGAGATAAAGCCCGGACAAGGATCTGGACAGAAACACTAACTAACTCACTAACTAACCAACTAACTAACGTACAGACACGCAACCGCCATTGTGGCGACTATGTTGAGCTCACCGCAAGCGGGCTCGACAAAAATGATTCATGATTCGGTTTGTGGATCGTAAGTGTTGAATCGTGGATTGGATCGGATGGCCACTTACCCAACGATCCACAGCCCTAGTAATTGTCATGTGTTCTTTTACTTTACTCAAATTAGAGAATTGACTTAATGATGAGTACAATGTACTCTCAAGGATGATCATATTTTTGTATACTGAATGATAGTTCAGCTTTCCATAGCCCACTTGCTCGGTGTGCATGAAATTTGATGCGGACCAAAGGACTAGGGCTGTCACGATACGCAAAGAGTGTACCACTATATATCGCGATACAGTGCTACTGTATCGCGATACGTATCACAATATTTTACAGACTATATTGATGAAGAATTATAGGCTATTATCCCATTGATTCAGATAGTGACATTTGTGAGTTGTGTTGTTTGGTAGGAAAGGAGATAAAATCATAAATATCTGTCACAAAATTTACAGGTGGTAATTTCAATTTCTTTGAGCTACAATACTGTTTTAATGCAAATGGAGGTGTTTTTATGGACCAAAAATAATATGATCCAACATAAACAGATTTATGATTTTCATAAGACTGCACTGTGGTCCTGGCAAATGGAGATTTCATCAAGAAATTGATGAATATGTGCCACATGATCAAGTATCAAGGATAAAATACCACAAGTAGAATAGGTTTACATTAAATACCTATATATTAGATGACGTGTGCAAGCATTGTGTGTTGCTCTATCTGAAATTTATTGTCCGAAATTCGTATACGTCATTGAAATATAAATGTAACGATTGTCCTTAAATATCAACGAGTCTTTGATATTTTGTTGGTCATTATGCTTAATGCAACATGATAACGCAGTAAATATTCCATTAATACTATCAAAACATGTGATTATCCAGTAAAGTGCATAGGAATTTCCAGAAAATACGACCCGGTCTATACCGTATGGTATGAACTTTATTCATTACCATTGACGATGCAGACAGGAAGAACTCACGATTAATTGTCATCTGTATTACAAATCACAGCTTTGGGTAATTAAAATTGGTGTTGGCAGGTGCAAACAAACAACATACATCAGCATGGTCAATTAAAGATATGACTGGCAAGTTGTCGATCTTTAAGTATATCATACAATATTATGTTGACAAAACAACATGGCGGACCTGGAAATTCAACCATTTACGCATTTTAACATTATTTTACTCGCTTCTGCGTTGGTAAAGACGATCATTTAATCAAAATACCGTGTGGATTCATCCACTGTCTTTAATGAAAGAAATACAAACGAAAAACCGGTACGCCATTGCTGTATCGTGATACGATTTTTTTTCTGGCAAATACCACGATACACCGGTATATCGTGACAGCCCTACAAAGGACTACATTTTTCTACACCCACCATAAAATTGTTTCATGTTGCAGTGCAAGTCTATGTCAGTTCCGTTTCCATGAGTACTTTCAGTACTTTGATTTAACAGGCACTTGAAAATAGAATGAAATGTTTGGAAGGATTCTACACACACATGGCTGCCAAATAAACCTCACCTTTCTTTTTCTTGCAACAAGATTGGCTGTTGTGATGAGTTGTATTGAATATCTTAAAGATGTTTCCATGCCGATACGAGTTAAAACCATCATAGCATCATCACTCATCTCTACATCTTCCTCTTCACATCTACAAACATGATAAATATTGTTAATATCACATGGATATTAGATGTATAAATAATTAAATCAAGAAGCTATGTTCAATAAAGTCATATGTGCCCAGTGGCAGATTGACTAAACCTCAGACAGACTAGGCAATCATGATATGCCCCGCATGATTTAATTACATTTCTATGTCAAAAATGTGTAAAGCTTTTGTTAAGTTGGATTGTAAACAAGACAATGACTTGTCAGGATTTCATCATGAATACACTATTTCTACATGACATTTCTTACACATGTAATGAATAGAAAAATGTTTAGTTATAGTTCTTTCTGAGCTACTTCTCAGATTATAGAACATACTGTATAAAAATCTCACCTAATTTTAAGGATCTGTTTGATCTCTTTCTCCTCATATGGTGTCGTGGAGATAATAAGAAGTCTGTCTAACAGATCTATTGGTATACCATGAGGACTCTGATAATTTGTGCCACGAATTCTGTAAAAAAAGAACATTACAATAATGTCAAGCAAATAATGCAGGCCTTTGAACACAGGTTAAGCATTTTTACAGCACATTTTATAAATTGAGATACAGTAAAGTTCCGCTATTAAGACCACCGGGCGTTCTGACAAAAAGTGGTCTTAATAGCGAGTCAGTCTATAGTAAACAATTTTATAAATTTATGACATATATACAAACTAAATTCGTGATAGTTTCATAAATTTCTTCATATTATTTATAAGCACCGTTTGATATAGTCTATTTCACTATTTATCTGATCAATATATTCTGAGCAGGTACATGACATGTGTCTCATCAACATACACTGTAAATTTTCTTGGGGTACATGTACAAAATTCACTTGAAATTCTATAGTTCGTTTTGATGTTCAAAGCCTTCTTTTCTTTTACTGTTCTTCATCATTAAATGATGTAAGCAAAATAGTATGAAGACGCTTAATTGCTTTAGTAATTTAATCCAATCTGAATCGTGTAAAATACTGTCAAATCAACATGTGGGACCACGTGTTTGATAACACCTCTCGATTTAATGTCTATACAATCAGCCCAATAATCCCCTATGATACTAATTAATTGCTTAACAATTACACATTTTAGACCCTTCTCCACTACAAACAATAACAGCGTATCATAAAGTAGTCGCATGTCGTAAATACTGTAAATTAGTCTATCAGTGTATGTCGTTAACAATAAACTACAACAACAACCAAACCCCTGCGGTTAGGTGTGAAATGTATACAGCCAGATAATTATCTACTTGTTCATGGTCGCTTTAGTGTGACTTAAAACTGCAGTAATTAACAGATTGGGTTCAATAAAGTGGTCGTAATATGGAATAGTGGACCGGTTGTATTTTCGGACCTTTTAATCATTGAAATGAGAGGGGAAATTTTTTGTTCTTTAGAAAAGCGATCGTAATAGCGAAACGGTCGTATTAACGGACCGGTCGTTAGGTGGAACTTTACTGTACTTCAGAAAAAGATCAATTCTTAAGTTCAATAGTTGCAGGCTGATCATAAACCGACATTTAATGTAATGATATGAGTCTGAAGATTACAATAATTCAAAGTAAGAATTATCTTGAGGCAGACTACCTCGTGTAATCTAAATTATCAATCAAAATTAGATCTATATATCTTCCCAGTAACAGTCAGTATTGACTGGTAGGGAGTATCAAGTAGAAATACACTTATTAGTCAAACCTGGTTATTCCTCTGTTTGTTGCCATGATTAAAATTGGAGCCATGTCACTTTCCAAAGCTCGGTTAAGGAAAGAAAAACTTTCAATATCCAGCATGTGCACTTCATCTATGAACAAAACCTGTAGATACAAGAATGAATTAACTCTCAATGTCTAAATTCTTATATCAGAATGTTGAAATAACCTTAAACACTAACTAAATAAATAGTAACACCTGTTAAAAACTGATTTTAAGTATTTTCTTCATATAAGTGAAAATGTCCGGCTTTTAAAGGGGCATACCCTGGAACTGAAGCGTCTCAAATAATGATCAAATTGGTATTATTTTAATGCCTAAATCAATTAATGAAAACCCTATAAAATATTTACAAAACATCCCGCTAGTTTACTCAAAATACACATTTCAAGATTTACAAAAACTGCCGATTTCGACCTCAGAAATTATTCGTCATTTTCACAACTCGACCCTTTCGGTCTCTGTCAAAACCGAAAATATCGCGGAAAAAATGTCAACAAACTGAAATGGTAAGTATTTCTCATGTTATGTTCACTTGAAAGGCAACGCACATGCTTAGTTAAACTCCCAGACGTATCGGAAATATCGTTGTCGTCAATAAAAGGCTGTAAGCCTTTTATTCAAACTGACATATAAATACCGACGCGCGCGTTATAGGGTCATTTTTTAGTGGACATTCTTCTTTGACTTTTTGGTAATAATTGGTTTTACAAGTGACAAACGCAATTTTGGTGTACGAAAAAAAGACACAGCAGTTCCTGGGCATGCCCCTTTAATAAAAAAAATTGTTTTAATATAATTCTTGAACATTATACACAGTAAGACAAAAGCCAAAGGATTAAAATCTTAATTCTTAATCAACTGTAAAGATTATTTATTCCAGATCAATGAAAAGCCATGAGTCTTCAGTAGTGATGGGCCGACAATCGAACAATCGTCGGTGTAAAATTTCTGAGCAACATCGCCGACATCACTTCGGCCAGTCGATTAATAATCGGTCTTTTCGTGTTTTAGTATACTTTTTTCTTTTTACTGATATTTTGGTTAATTTCTCCAATTCTTAGCAAGGGAAACTACTCTAACTCGTTTTGTACTCTGCTTTCTGGATTTATGCTAAGATTCTCGCCTTGTTACGGGGTACCAGCATTCAGCATGGCTACAAAGTCAGATGCAGACAAAGAGCTTTGAATCATTTACAATAATGTGACTCTTTTTTACATACAGTCCATGTATTCGTGGGGAACCGACAAAAGACTTACATAGTTGAACAAAGGTACGATAGTGAGGTTTGCAATTATTTATGAAAATGATCGTAGAATGTTTCAGTATTTAGTTATCCCAGGGATGCTATGTTATATAGCATCCTTAGTTATGCTTAACCAACCAACATTAATTAAATTTTGTAATATCCAACCGTTATACCCGAAAGGCAGTTATTATCAAACATAATTTTTCATTTCAAATCATTTATCTCAATTATATTGTGTTGTTTTTACTGTCAAGAATCTTAAATTAAGTTAATTCTTCTCTTGCACTTAATTTGTTTATTTTTTATTTGTCAATAGCTTTTTTGGAAACACACTTAATGGAATATTGTTTTTCTTTTCTAGCAAATACATCTAGAATTCTGAGGGTGTGTTGACTCTACACATGTCTATGGAGCATATCCTGCTGTACAAATCATGATCAAGAACCAGAATGAAACAAAAACCAAACAACACAGTTGGAAGAAAGAATTACATGACATTTAAAAGTTGTATCTATAGATGAAATAAATTGCTGTGTTTAGATAATAAATATGTAATATTGTTTGTCATGTACATAGATGTTTTGCAATACAAATGTTATTTTTCAATAAAGAAATAACATACTTACTGTTGTAAACATTTGATTATTTGACTCATGTGGAGTATATAGTAAAGAAGAAAACTTAAATAAGAAGTTAGAGGAATAACTGTTATCTTGACCGATTATCCGATTATGTCCGATTAATCGCATCGGTTGTTTCATCCGATTATGCTGATTAATCGGATGGCAATTTCAGCCGATTTGCCCATCACTAGTCTCCAGTATATATTATAATTATGATCCTATACTTACACCAGGAACTATTTCAGCCTTTCCTTCCTCTCTCCATTCTGCAACTTTACTGTTAATTTGTTCTCTCACTTCAGATTTGATCTCACCAGTGTCACCTGAAAAAGTAACAAAATATATAAAACTATGTGCGATATGTATACCCATAAGTGGAGATCACCTACAGCAGCCAGTCTCATATTCCGCAGCTAAAATTCCATCGAGTCCTGGACCAATAAATTCTTTTATCCTCAAAATGACATCAGTCATTAAAGTTAAACTGGACAAATATATTTAACTGAGCACATTCTTCAGACCAGCCTACAAACCATCACACAACTGACAGCTTGTTAACATCATCAACTAACATGCTACTAGAGTTTTCTCTGTCCATCAAGAGCATTAATCTTTAATAAAGCTAGCCGGCTTACTAATTACCTGAGAAAAGTGCGAGGAATCCTTGTGTTCTACTGTTGATGACATCAATCTCATGTAAGGTCACTGTATGTACAACTTCCTTTCTCTTCTGTAATTCACCTTCTGGGCATTGTACAAACCTAGTCTGAAATAGCATCATCATTTTAAATGATTTTTAAAAGAACGGAATATTTTGTTCTAAAGTTTAATGGTTGTTTGTCCGAAAATACGACCACCCCGCTATTCCACCAATACGACCACAGTTTTGGACCAATTCATCATTTCACACCTAATTATAAGCCGCAATGACCACCGCTGTGCACCCCAGGCATTCCCACACTTTTACGACAATTTGCGGTAATTGTTTGTCGGCTGTTTGCACGTTATGAAAACAAAGTGTCAAAAAACTGTGTTGGATTAAACAAAGGTCTTTGTAGCATATTTCTCCATGAAGACGAAGTGTTTGTTGCACATTTCTGCTTGTAGTGGACCGACTATTTAATCAGAAAATGGCACTGAAAATGCTTGCGTTTTTCCCGGAATGTAATTATTATAAATTTGTAATGTATTCGCTGAAATTTGCTGATGTTCAATTAATTGCGAAATGTAAATTTCTGTAAAAAAACGACTATTTATAAAGGATATCTGAAATGTTGCGAATAATCTATTTTCGATCTTATAGCTAAAATATTGATTAAATCTGTATCCTATATGGATCATGCATCAACGGAATCGTAAAAAATAAGTTTGAAAGAAATGATGGAATTGATCAATCAGAATGTTGATATGTTGATCTATAGGCCTACATATGACCAGTTTCAACGTGGTAAGGGTAAAGGAACACCTTGTTCCACTAATAAGACCACTTTGCTTAAGAATGAAAGGTGGTCGTTATAGCGGGATTTTACTGTATATGAAAATTTCATCCACTTTAAAATCAGTGTAAGTCTATGAACCTCTTAGTATTGTGCTATTTTTTTAAACTGTCAAAGCTGCATAATTTCACCGTCAATGTTTGTATTTATTTTTAGCTTCGGTGAGTTTCGATTGAATTCTTAAGTTGTATGATAATTTTCATTATACCAGTTGTCAAATGCACATGTATTCAATCATGCACTATATAATATTATATAAACCTACAGAATGGAACATTCCCCAATTGTATTATAAATGAAAAGTTTGGACCATGGTAAGAACTACGAAGCTAAAAATAATCGCATTCAGCGACTGTGTAATTATTCAGCTTTAACAGTTTAATGAAATCACACTATATAAGGTTATGAACCTCTTACCTGGGCACCCATGGCATCATAATCTCTGGCTCTAGTAAATGATCGACCAAGCTTTGTAATTTTTCCAGTAGCTTTGTCTATAGTGATAATATCCCTGTAATAAAATATTTATAGTTAAATTCTTGTCTTTCTGAACAATGTAACATTTAAATATTACTTCATTATATTGATTAAATTTTAAGGTTTTTCATCAGTTCTCATGATGATTGACAATCAATATGTTAATGTAAGGTTCCATAGAGTAAACGAAGAAACAGTTCGTTGTTTTTTTAGTAATTAACTTTTACTAAAGAAATACTTTAATAAGGATAATCACTCATGTTGAAGCCAAATTTAATTCAGCCCCCACTGACCACAATCTATCTATACAATTTACAAACATCATTCGCTTCTGTAATATATCTGTACATTAGAAAGACATTCATTTACATGTTACGTAATTGACAGTAATTACAAGCAAAAGAAATAAAAGATGAATCTTACCCTGCTTGTACTTTTTCTTTTGTAAGAGATTCAATCATCTTTTGACCCAGATCATAAATTGTCTCCATTTCTGTAGTTTTTAATGTAAGTTTGCCAACTTTAGCACCCTGCAATATAAAAAAGAATCAGTTGTAATAACAGAGTGTTAGGGTTTAAAAATACTGAGACTACCATTTACTGGCTGTAAGTCCATAATAGTGTCAAGGAGACAAACTTGAAGAAAAGCATTTAAGTGTTACTAGAAATTCAAACTTCACTTCTATATTTCTTCAGATGTTCATAATATTATGTCTAAATGATAAAAAAGGAACTTTTTCTCTAAAACTGCCCAACCCAAGACAAAAAAGACTCCTATACAGTATTGTTTAGTTCAATTCAAAAGCATCATAATAATTATTTAAACCAAATAACTTATGATTTTTGTTTATTGATCTAAGAAACAAACTGTTCAATCTACTTACAGTGCCAGTTGCTGGTCTATCAATCTGTATTTCAACAACTTCACCTTCAATTATTTCTGTCTCTTCTCTGAAAAGAAGATTTACATAGTAACTGCACATAAAGTATTTCATAATTAATGAAATACAAGAGGGTCATGATGGCCCTGTAAATGCTCACCAGGACAAAAGGTCATTTGGAGACGAACATTGTTAAAATATTTCTACACAAGTCCAAGTAAAATCAAGTGACCCTAAGGTCAGGGCCAATTTTTACCCCTGGGTCATAATTTGAACAAACTTGGTAGAGTTTCACTAGACAATGCAACATACAAAATATCTTATCTCTAGGCCTTGCGGTTTTGGAGAAGATTTTTTAAATTTTCCTATATAAGTCTATATAAATCAAGTGACCCCCGGGGCGGGGCCAATTTTGACCCTAGGGCAATAATTTGAACAAACTTGGTAGAGGTCCACTAGACAATGCTATATGCCAAATATTTTAGCTCTACGCCCTGCGGTTTCGGAGAAGATTTTTTAAATTTTCCTATATAAGTCTATATAAATCAAGTGACCCCCAGGGTGTGGCCAATTTTGACCCTAGGGCAATAATTTGAACAAACTTGGTAGAGGTCCACTAGACAATGCTATATGCCAAATATCTTAGCTCTAGGCCTTGTGGTTTCGGAGAAGAAGATTTTTCAAATATTCCTATATAAAATAGAATAAACCCCAGGGCAGGGCCAATTTTGACCCCTGGGTCATAATTTGAACAAACTTGGTAGAGTTTCACTAGACAATGCAACATACAAAATATCTAAGCTCTTGGCCTTGCGGTTTCGGAGAAGATTTTTTAAATTTTCCTATATAAGTCTATATAAATCAAGTGACCCCCAGGGCGGGGCCAATTTTGACCCTAGGGCAATAATTTGAACAAACTTGGTAGAGGTCCACTAGACTATGCTACACACCAAATATCAAAGCTCTAGGCATTGTAGTTTTTGACAAGAAGATTTTTTTAATTTCCTATATAAGTCTATGTAAAATCAAGTTACCCCAGGGGCGGAGCCAATTTTGAACCCAGGGGAATAATTTGAACAAACTTTGTAGAGTTCCATTAGACAATGCTACATACCAAATATCTCAGCTCTAGGCCCTGTGGTTTCGGACAAGAAGATTTTTTAAGTTTTTTCTATTTGTTGCCATAGCAACCAGTTTTTAATGAAATTTAATTTTTTGAACAACTTTGAAAGGGGACCACCCAAGGATCATTCCAGCAAAGTTTGGTTGCAATCGGCATAGCGGTGTAGGAGGAGATGTTGTTTTAAGTAAATATGGACGCCACTTCACGACGAACGATCACAAAAGCTCACCCTGAGCACATTCATGCTCTGGTGAGCTAATAAAACTGAGCTACTATAAAGATGTTGGACAAGCAAAAAGTCAAACTTTCATTCAGATCAAAACCTTTTTCAGGAGATACTTACTGCTTCAAAGAAACAAGAGCTCCGAGAGCAGTGCCAACGCTCATCTGTTCACCCTCTCAGTGAGATCAATCCGCCTATGAAGTTTCATGTTGCTACCTCTGATAGTTTCTGAGTTATGAGCTACAAGTTTTGGCACAATGCAGACGCTGACACAGACGTCACAGATAGCTCGACTTTTTCTTCGAAAACAGACAAGCTAAAAAGTAACTGCAGTGTTACAGAAAATGAATACACAAAATTATTTCAAACTCTCAATTTATCCGTGTCATACTTACTTGATTCTTACACCAATGGATTTTCTGAAGGCTTGTGTGAGAGCTTCTGTTTTACCCATTTCTAATGAGAATATTTCACTGCCAGCAATACTTGTAAAAGGTGTGTCTGACCCCAAGGCTTGAGCCATACCTTAAATACAAAACCAGAAAGTCAAGAATTGTGTATCAATATAATAAAGATTGTGACAATCCAATGACAATCAATTTATATTTATCTTAAACACAAACTTAAGAGCACATTAAAAACTGTTAGAATACTACACTTACCCATCGCAATAGCAGTTTTCCCAGTACCTGGATGACCAGCAATTAACAAGGCTCTGCCAGCAATCTTACCATCCTAAAACAAGAAGTAAAATGGATGGTTTTAAATTAGGATCAGGAAACTGCATCATAATTATTTTTAGCTCACATGTCACAAAGTGACAAAGTGAGCTATTAGGATCACTCTCCGTCCGGCGTCATGCGTCGTCAAACTTTATGTTGTGACCACACTAGGGGCCACATTTTTAGCTCAATTTTAGCAAAACTGGGTCAGAACGTTAATATCAACAAAATCTCGGACGAGTTCGGTATTGGGCCATTTTGGGTAAAAAACTAGGTCACCAGGGCCAAATAAGGGAAAACCTTGTGAACACTTTAGAAATCACTGTGTTGACTGGATCTTCATGAAACTTTGTCAGAATGTTCATTTTAATAATATGTAGGTCAAGTTTGATAATGGGTCATTTCCGGTGAAAAACTAGGTCACTAGGGCAAATTGCTGGAAAACCTTGTTAACACTCTAGAAGTCACTGTTTTGATTGGATGATCATGAAACCTTGTCAGAATGTTTGTCTTCATAATATCTTGGACGAGTTCAAACATGGGTCATCTTGGGTCAAAAACTAGGTCGCTAGGTCAAATCTTATGAAAAACCATGTTTAACATTGTAGATTTCACAGTTATTATTGGATCTTCACCAAACTTTGTCAAATCGTTTGTTTTAATGATATAACGGTCAAGTATAAATATGGGTCATCTGGGGTTAATAACTAGGTCACCAGGTCAAATCTTAGGAAAACTTTGTTAACACTGTAGATGTCACAGTTTTAATTGGATCTTCACCAAACCTTGTCAGAATGTTTGCCTCAATATGTGGGTCAAGGTTGAACATGGGTCAGCCGGGGTCAAAAACTGGGTCACCAGGTCAAATCTTAGGTAAAAATCTTGTAAAAGCTCTAAATGTCATGGTTTTAATTGGATCTTGGCCAAACCTTGTCAGATTGTTTGTCTTAATGATATTAAGGACAAGTTCAAATATGGGTCACCTAGGGTCAAAAACCAGGTCACAAGGTCAAATCTTAGGAAAACCTTATTAACACTGTAGATGTCAAATTTTGATCGTATCTTCACCAAACCTAGTCAGAATGTTTGTCTTAATGATATGTAAGACAAATTCGAACATAGGTCGTCTGGGGTCAAAAACTAGGTCACGAGGTCAAATCTTAGGAAAATCTTGTCTATGCTGTAGTTTTCATGGTTTTGATTGGATCTTCACCAAATTATGTCAGAATGTTTGTCTTATTTATATGTAGGACAAGTTCTAACAAGGGTCATCTGGGGTCAAAAACTAGGTCACCGGTTCAAAACAATGTTTTAATGAGTGAACAGTGATTGTCATGTGAGCGATATAGGGCCATCTTGGCCCTCTTGTCTAAATTACATATACAGTCAAACCTGTGTTAGCGAGCCCTCCAATAAAGGCCATCCTCTGAATAAAGGCCAATCTTTTAAACAACTGGCATTTAATTATTTTAAATGTTGATGACCTCCAAATAAATTACATATTTCCTTTGGGTGGCCTTTATTCATAGGTTTAACAAATGCACTCTACAGCTCGTATTCAAGAGTAGAAATTGACTCGGAACAAGTTGAAGTTACTATAGAACTAGTTTAAATTCTAATCTTGTTGTCCAGCATAACCTGAAAAAGATTTGTCAAGCCCTGAACTGTAGAACTTTAATCCACGTTATCTTTTACTTCTCTGGTTTGTTGTAAATGTACATACTTTTATCATCTCCAGTATAACACCAGCAGCTCTTCTGGCATCCATCTGTCCAACCATACCCTGAGATACATTACGAGCTTCTAATGCATCGTCTAAACCAAGTCCACGAATGTGAGAATGAGCACCTGAAGTAATTCATTTAAATAAAAGTGAAAATTTAAGTGTATCCCACAAATATTTACAAAACATTTATCAGAGCGATAATTAAAAGCATCACAATTACACAGCTATTTAGGACAAAGACATTTGTCAATAAAATTGAATTAATTTAAATGAAAATGTTAAAACTTTATTGTTAATATTGCAGAAGAACTACAAATGTAGACACATCAAACACTTTGATTATCATTTCAGTTTTTAAATTACAAGGCTCCTGTCCATAACAGTAAATTTTATACCAACAAAATAATATGATATTTTAGTTTTGAAAAAATGGCAAGGAAAATATGACTGGATTTCAACTAAATATTCAGCTAAATACAGCAGCCAAAAGGCTATCTGAATAGAGACATTTACCTATACGCTCAATCCTTGTAACTTCTCTGATTTCTTGCACTTTATCAGCTGTAGGCTGAAATTTAAGTAAAACTAAATGATAAAAGAACTTGCATTTTCAACAGTATCACAATGTAAATAGGTTTCCAGCAGAGAATTCTGCTGAAGGGACACTCCCAAAGTGCAGGGCAAGTTGCCTGGCTTCTCATTTAGATAGTGATGTTACTTTTCACTGCATAGTGTCATTTGCTAAAGAAAAACAAATGGAGCATTTTCAATAGTCCATCAGGCCTGAGGGGTGCAACTGCCGATACCTAATACCTTTACGCATAATTCATCTCTTGCTTACTTTGACTTACTTACTGTTAGTTATTTGAGACTGGATTAATAAATGCAGTTCAAGCGGTACCACTATTAAATGGATGAAAATCGATAAACAAGTCGGTTGCTAGTAATAGTAGTCTATTTTTAGTAACAGACTCCAAAATGTCGAAGCGTTCAATAGCTGATGAGTTTCAGCCTTCGTCTATCAACTCAAACGACTGCCACTACCGAAAAAATGGTTAAAGATATTTAAAAGCTAGCTTTTAAATATGAATGGCTGGCTGATGAACGTTTCAAATACTGGCTTGTCTTTGTCAGACTTTGATGGAAAAGACCATGAAGTATTCTTTAAGTTTATGCATTTCCACAGGTAAAAAAACCCTTCTGGTTGTTTGAATTTCCACACATCAACACCTGACACTGACAGACACGTCTTCCTATGATCACATCTCGGACCATTATACATATAATGGTTCCAGATCACATTAACTCTTTGAGTGATAAACTAATTTTTTTTTTTAACTTCAAGCACATTAGATTTGTTTCAAAATAAACTTATCTAAGCAGTGGAATAGGAGGGCTGCAAAATACAATATATGTTGTATGGTATTTTTTCAATTCGTGATTTTATTTCATGACCCCCAATTTTTTTTAATGACCCCCTTGGTGAATGTCTGTGGGCCCAAACGTCGCCCTAAAAATCCAAAGAGTTTAAAACTGTAAAAGCGTAAAAAGTTTCGGGAAAGTAGTCCGTCTGTTCCCTTTCGGTGAAAATTAACAATTTCGGTGAATGACAAAATAATGGCTGGCCGTTTACAATAAATTCAAATCAAAGCACTGGAGGTAGTGTTGGAGACGATAGTTTAGGAAATAGAGAATGACCGTTGATGTAATATTTCTGGACGGGATAGATTTTCAGTCGGACAGTCACTCCTGTTGCTGTGGGGTCATAACCATCATGACAATATATTCACTGCACTAGTTGGTGCAGGATGATAAATGACCATCATGACAATATTCATAATACAATTCCATCAGGGCAGTGTTCATTTTTAAAATAATATTGCTGATCATGAAGCCTTAATTAAGTGTTACATTGACATTCAAGCAATATATAGGCATCATTTCTTCTTACGATACAATTAATGGCCTGATATAAATATCATTTGTTTTCTTTCAGTTCTGTTTTACATCTATTTAAGGGTGATCAGTCATGAGCTTTTGTGATACAGAGCAGTCTAGCTAAATGTCGTAAAATTTCAAGTTGAAATTATTATATTTTTTTATCATCTAATGTAGTCAACAATGTTATTTAAATGCATAATTAATTTCAAAGTGGCATTTTTTTCATCGCGAATTTTTACTGCTTTTACGACATCCGACCAGATTACGACAGTCAATTTAATTTGTCTGTATATAGTAGTAGTAGTAGTAGTATACAACAACCATATGCCGTTCAGTATTTATCAGTTAAAGGTTGTTAAATTTTGTATGAATACATTTAATTAACCTGGTTTGCAAATATATAATTTTATTGTTCTTAAAAATTGTAAAAAACATTGTTTATTTCTTTTTAACGTTCATATTGAAATATTTGCTGTTGTAAAACGGTGGGTGGGTTAACTTTTCATCAAGTTTAGCATTATGAACACATATCCGTTGAAAAATATTCATCCAAAATTCATACAAGTCCATCAAATATTGTTTCTGAGTATGCATATGTGGTTATTTATACAACATGCAGTGGTTTTGTCTTGAAAGAGGTCATTAACTAAGGAAATATCCAGTTTTTGCTGAAAAGAAAAGCTTAGAGACCTAACATTTCACATGATAACTTTCTTATATGAACATGGACATGTGCTTTTCATGTCATATTTTTAATTGGTGTTTAACCTACTTCAGCATAATCAATGTCATTCAAAATCCTTGTTACTCCTTCAATACGTAAAAAATGTATAAACATTATTCATAACCCTTTATTTTTTAGCCATTTTATAGATCTTAATTTGGTAAATAACTCAGTGTTTGAAATAGTACACAGTCAAGAAATAGACATAAAGTGGACATTTAATGCTTTATGTTTCTTCTACATTCTGGCTGTGATACAAATAGTACATTTTTAAGTGATTTGGTTAATATTTACTGAAATATTTTGTTATTTATCTACACACACCCCTTTTTCAAAACCATTATTAGGAAAATTACCGGTTTTGGGTATATCACTAAAAAGTAATTTTACGAAAAAGTTAAATCATGGACATATACTTTTCATACTAAAAACTGATTGACAACATGTTATTCTTCAAAATTAAAGAATCGAAACATCCTTGTTACAAGAAATTTTTTCGATTTCACGAGTGATCACCCTTAATACATTTTTTTAATCCATCAGTGTTTAAATGTCAAATTTATTTAATCCATATTTCAATAGCTAGATTCTATCAGAGTATCTATTTTACCAACAACTGTAATAAACTGCTGCATTCTAAAGTGACATTTTGTTTTATTCTCTATATGTCCCATTGTCTGTGGAATGTACTGTGTTATTTACATTGAATTGTTTATATCGAGTTTTAGAGACATGGTCAGTAGCAGGTCTCGAACCCACGACCCTCCATCAGTGAGAGGTTACAGTGATTTGAAGTCAGCGACCTTTTAACCACGCCGAGGCGGGTCTATATAAGTTAAGATTGTTGTTACTAGCAAATGTAATGTTTAATATTCATCAGTATTTGTTTATTTGTAACCATAATTTATCTATGCTCCTGATTTCTAATAGTATAGTTCCATTTGTGAAAGTTATTAGATGGAATATTCTGGATTGTCTATCAAATCAATTTACCTGTCTTTCTTTGTCATGCCTACTATATCAGGACCGCAACGGAAAAAGTAAAAAATTATAATTTCGTGTGCAAAGCATACTTTTCAAAATTGTGATTGTTTCTTTTATCCATGCAGCATGTTGCTTATTGTTATGTTTTATACTTGTACACCTTTACTAAAAATGTCTGTATCTCTATCTCAATCTTTCTGTCTATCTTTCTGTCTGTTTGTCCGTCAGTCTGTCGTCTCCGTCTGTCTATATATCTATCTGTTTGTCTGGCTGGCTGGCTTTCAGACTGTCTTTGGACTTGTAAATAACAGTACAAGTAGTTTCCAGAAACTCTTTGGACTAAGAAATTAACATAACGAATGTAGAAATAGTTTCCAGAAACTCTTTGGACTTGTAAATAACAGTACAAGTAGTTTCCAGAAACTCTTTGGACTAAGAAAATAACATAACTAATGTAGAAATAGTTTCCAGAAACTCTTTGGACTTGTAAACAACAGAAGAAATAGTTTCCAGAAACTCTTTGGACTTGTAAACAACAGTAGAAATAGTTTCTAGAAACTCTTTGGACTTGTAAACAACAGTACAAGTAGTTTACAGAAACTCTTTGGACTAAGAAAATAACATAACTAATGTAGAAATAGTTTCCAGAAACTCTTTGGACTTGTAAACAACAGAAGAAATAGTTTCCAGAAACTCTTTGGACTTGTAAACAACAGTAGAAATAGTTTCTAGAAACTCTTTCGACTTGTAAACAACAGTACAAGTAGTTTACAGGAACTCTTTGGACTAAGAAAATAACATAACGAATGTAGAAATAGTTTCCAGAAACTCTTTGGACTTGTAAATAACAGTACAAGTAGTTTACAGAAACTCTTTGGACTAAGAAAATAACATATCAAGTGTAGAAATAGTTTCCAGAAACTCTTTGGACTTGTAAATAACAGTACAAGTAGTTTCCAGAAACTCTTTGGACTAAGAAAATAACACAACAAATGTAGAAATAGTTTCCAGAAACTCTTTGGACTGGATAAATAACATAACACATGTAGAAATAGTTTCCAGAAACTCTTTGGACTTGTAAATAACAGTACAAGTAGTTTCCAGAAACTCTTTGGACTAAGAAAATAACACAACAAATGTAGAAATAGTTTCCAGAAACTCTTTGGACTGGATAAATAACATAACACATGTAGAAATAGTTTCCAGAAACTCTTTGGACTTGTAAATAACAGTACAAGTAGTTTCCAGAAACTCTTTGGACTAAGAAAATAACAAAACGAAAGTAGAAATAGTTTCCAAAAACTCTTTGGACTTGTAAATAGCAGTACAAGCCTAGTTTCCAGAAACTCTTTGGACTAGGAAAATGGCATAACTAGTGTAGAAATAGTTTCCAGAAACTCATTGGACTTGTAAATAACAGTACAAGTAGTTTACAGAAACTCTTTGGACAAAGAAAATAACATAACAAATGTAGAAATAGTTTCCAGAAACTCTTTGGACTGGATAAATAACATAACATATGTAGAAATAGTTTCCAGAAACTCGATCTTTGGACTTGTGAATTAGCATAACGAGTGTACAAACAGTTTCTAGAAACTCTTTTGACTGCATAATTAACAGTCCAAATAGTTTCCATAAACACGTTGGACTGCAAGAAATAACACATAACAAGTCTACAAATAGTTTCTAGAAACTCTTTGGGCTCGATAGATTAAAAACTATTATCAATCAGAAACAATATATATTTCCTAATTATGAAAAGTAACTTCCCATTTCGTTAAAAAACACCATTTCTGACTTTTGTTATTTAATGTAAACCGGTGGAAAATAAGTCCATGTTTTCAAGCTGTGAGGGAGATTGTAAATAAACAACTATTCACAATTTTTTCCTTTTTCCCCATTAATTACCTTTTTACAAATTACATTACATTTTATTATCAACTAATTATTAATTTGTTATAAAACTGATTGTTATTTTCTTCCTACGCAGCGACCGTAATCTCTTTGGGAGTCTTTCGGAAAAATCCGTATAAAACTCTTTGGAATTTTAGTGCGACCGGGCCCAAAGGGCCCCTTCCTTGCACAGGCTAGATTGAATTTGAACACTGCTAACAATAACACAGAAAATGTGAACTTACTGAGTTAATAAAGTGAAACGTCAGATTATGTGGGTCAATAAATAAATATCATAAATATCATCTGACAGTTTTACAGTCAATAATAAAATAGTTGACAAGAAGTAATAACATAATACAATGGCAACCAAATACACAAAGTACCGGCATGTGGGTGGGGTACATGTGGCATAAAACTTTTCGTCATTGTATTCATATCTGTTGTAATTATCATTCTAATTATTTAGTCCCCAGTGTAAAATCGAGTTTTCCTAACATTCATTTTAAATTGTTTTGGTTACTGATCATAAGAACTTCCAAAAACATTAAAAACAAAAGAATTATTGAACAAATTTTCTTACCACCGCCATTTTGATCAAATTCAGTCGGGTTATAATGTTTTGACGGTTAAATAATAGTGCCTGTTCGAAAAATCAGAAATCGCAAACCAGTCTCGTCTTGGCAACCGTCCGCGTCACAACGGGAAATAACTCGTAGAAACTTCTCGAAATGATCGGTTTGAACACGTTATTTCATGCACCGGAGGCGTGTTCAACAATGCGAGCGCTCGAACTGCGATCGACCGAGCGCTCGCCGTACGCAATATTGGTATCGTGAACGGTTGCGAGCGCCCACTTCAATTTCAAGATGGCGTCCATAACGACGAAAGTTTACGGAAGTGAAAATACATAATTGTGTTTTATGAGATACCGAGCAGTCTCGACGATAACGACAGTGACAGGGTGCTAGAGATGGTTTCTATTACACGCAAGAAAACAGTCATTCTACTTGATAGGGCGAGAACTGTGCCGACCAACAGTGATCATGTGTTCAAGGCACTCTTTCGAGTTTCGCAGGCCAAGAAAATCATTTCGGGTGAATATTTTCGTAAATAAATATGTTTTACTTCAATACTTTCCTTGTTAGTATCCCGGCCCGTGGGTAGGAATTTCAGATTTGGAGCTTATTTTAGATATTCTCAGACAGTGGGGGGAGGGGGTTATGGCCCCATCTATATACGGTCTAATTACCAGTACAAGTAGAGATTCCAACGGCCCTGCTGTACTTATAGTATTGCTTTGTTATTATTAACTGATATACGTTTTCTGTTTGATAAAACAATATTACTGGAGATCTACAAAATTTAATAACTTGGTCTAGAATCGATGTTAAATAAATGATCTTAAATTAAATTAATTATTGTACATGATCTTTTGATAAAGATGAATCTAATCAATGTAAATGGTCTTCATTTTTCAGTCACTATTGGAAATGGTTGGTCTACTCACTGTGGTGCAGTCAATCAGTCTGGAAAGACCTTATGTTGGCGAGTGATTCCTCTGCAATCAGGAGATCTTTGGTGGTGTAGCTGATCAGTTTTGACTATGTAAAGGTTCCCTACATTAATAACCTTGCTAACTTTTGTTGGGTAATGTGTGGGGAAAGTATTCTTCCCTCAATGATACGTTGGCCAGACTGGATTGTATATGAAGATATATACCCAATGGGTTTTCTCACAGAAGGTGCTTTCCTGGCTGATTTTGCTATAGATTGAAGCTACATACAGATTATTCCCATTACAGGACCTGCAGAATGTAGTGACTCATTATCATATAATATGCAGGAAAAGATACCATGTATTCTTTCTGCAGGCTGTGTGTGACAGCACATTGCAATTCAGAGATTTTTTATGCATACCCTAGGTCAGTACATGATTCCAGGGAATTAAGATACTGTCTGCTATATATTGCAATCATTTGAAAACTGAGTGCCATAATAATTACCACTTGTTAGGTGATTCTACCTACTGTCTGTTTAAATATGTGTTGGTTCCCTTTAGGATAATGGGCATCTCACTCGAAAGCAATTTTTTTGCAATTTTGTTCAATTTGAGTTCCACCAGAGTATGTATATATAGTAAGATACTTTGTGTTGTTGAAGTACACATTAAGAAAACTTTAGTTTTTGGATGTGAACAATGTGTCTATCATTACACATTATCTTTACAAGCTGTATTTTACATAATTATATGCTTGAATAACCAATTTTTAAGCAAATTTAATATCACCACTTGATAATGAAAAATGCTATCTAGTTGTTGGCCTGTGATAAGATCACTGAATTAGATGCATTATCATTTTGTCAAATAATTTATCTCATTTTTATCATTTACTCATGTTACCACTTTGGCTCAGACTTCCTAGTAAATACTATGTGTAGTACTTCAATGAACAAACTTAATCATACTAAACTGAAGCTTTGTTAGAAATTGCTTTGTAAATATTGATCTATTGTGAATTCTGCAAAATGTTAATTAACTGACAAATCAAATTACTTATTTTCTACTCTTCTAGACTCAAACTAAAAAATCCACAGATTATTGGAGGTCACAATTCAGTTGACTGCTGATAGTACTTTGTAAATAGAACTAGTTTTACAACTATTTGGATTTTTATTTTTATGTATGTGCAAATTTTATTTTCAAATGCATTTATGATAAATAATTATTTTATAGTATATTTTTAAAGCTCTTGTTATGGTCTAACAAGTATTTAGTTAGGTAAATACATGTATACAAATGTAGATATATTTATTTCAATATACAATGTGTTAAAATGTTGTACATAAATAAAACATCTATATAACTAGAAACAACATGTATGAATTAATTAATAGCAAAATCGGACATTTTATATCAAAGATAACACACAAAAGGGTTAAAATAAACCCTTATTTTCATTGCAGTCAATTATAAGCTATACAACTATACAAAGCTAATGTTTACTTATTTGTATACTGACTAGAAATGAATACATCTGTACATGTGGTCATTGAAATAAAATATTGAGTGATAAAGAAAGATATTTAGATAACTTGTATAGTACATCCTCTCCAAAGCAACACCCACTGGGAGAATCAAAATTATGTTGTTGTTGAGAGGTTGTTGCTCTATAGAGGTAAATAGTAACAATGTACAGTCGGGAAAAGCATGCTGTCATTGAAGGGAGGTAATGTTTGTAAATAGTAGGTCGCACTGGTGAGGTTGTACTGTATAACACAAGTTACCAATCATATAAAATACATAGTATAATATTGAAAGACATTTTAAGACTAAGCAAATTATAGTTGAAGCTATATATACATGTATATGTAATTTTCTAAGAAGTTGACTTATTTGGTGTAAATGCAACATTCAATCATTTGTGTCAATCAGTCTATGTCAGTGTCAATGTAAATACTAAATTGTAAAATGTATGTTTGTGTATGAATTGTTCAATATTCTAGCTCTTCATGTTAATTATCACTTCATAATAAATGAAAAAAAATCAGTCAATTTAATCAATTGTACAAATGTTATACCTAGATACAAAAAAAGGTAGTCCAAAATACATGTGATGACTAATTAGTTTACCTCACTTCTATTCTTCATAGTATTTAGATTTCATTAAGTCTCATTTTTTAACTGTGTGAAGCATTGGAAGACATATAATTATATAGTTACAGGTAGTCATTTGTCATATTTCAATTAGTTATATTAATAAACAAACAGAGAATGACTATGCTATGTCTTTAACATTATAATTATGTATTTGTTTAATGAACACTTATTATGAATTAAGTTCATGTATGTTTTATAATTGTTAAAATTGAGACATGATTCAAATGACTGCTGAAATTACTGCTTTGTTGGTAAAATTATGTTTACAATTATCTAGAATTTGTTGTTTAAATAAATATTAAAGAGGTGTATACATAAATAAACAGTATAATAAATAGACAAATGAAAAATGCCTTAATAGATTTATACAAACTTTGTATTCATTTAGTTTAGTTACATAAAACTTTAAAAAAATGTGATTGTTTTTTATTTATCCTTTGATTGAAGTATGATGATAAGTCTTTCAAAGGTAGACACATGCCTTGTGTCTAAAGCTATTCTCACATTGTACACATGTCTCTGTTCCTCTTGGTATATATCAAACCATCTAGGAGTTTCATCATCAAAGCTTTCTACAGGAGTGATGATTTCATTTAACATGATAACAGTATTGAAGGAACTATTGGCTGCTCACACTCTAATGTATCTTCCTCATTGATTTGAAAAGAGTCAACATTGGAGTGGAAACCCTCAATAAGATGCCATAGCATATCCTCCATCGCAACCAAAGTACCTCCATATCTGTCGCCAATTACGGTATCAGTTTCAACAGTTTTTCCATAATGCTTTATGCCTGCAATATGAAATAAACAATCAGACATTAATACCTATATACATAAATTTTTATCCATACTGCAATGTCATTGTCTTTGTGATTATTGTTATTATTTAGATTATTATTGTACACATGTACTATCACAGAAACACAATATCTTAATATTATTTGTCAAAGGTATTTCCCAGTGTAGAATGATCAGACATCTAAATGCATTCATAGAAACTAACTACTCTTAGAAAGTATCTTAAATCACAGTCAGAACAATTGTGAAGTAAATCAACTGAAAATATCATCACCCAGATATATTCTTCAGACATAACAAAAAAATATTCACATGAAAGGAATGTAGTACAAAATTTGAAGATATACATAATACAATTTGTTGGATAATCACATGATATGCCTAGGTCAGGGAGCAAGACAGAAGCATGATGGGTATGTGATATACAGTCACTTCTTAGTAACCCAACTAGATAAATGTGAATAACCGAAATAAATGAACACCTAGACACAAATGAACAATTTAAAAGTCTATTCATAAAGATATTTTAAATATTAAGTCTTACATTTTGCCATAACAGACACTTAACTCTTAGATTATTGAATGTATGGTTTATAGAATCTTATGAAAAATCTTAAACAACAGCAACATAAATTATAATAATACAATGAAATTCAATCAATCAATATCTTTATTTCCTCCTAGATCAACAGGAGATATTTGAGCATATATAAACACAAAGTGTGTACCTTGCTGCAATCATCAAGGTTGTATATTATATTCTTTGTCATGCAAATCTTTCACAAGTTCCCCCCAGGCTTGTTGCTAGATGATGGTGTCTCTATCAAAAATGTGCTGCAGCTAAGGTCATCTGTCAAGTAGCAATTAAATGTCTCATTGTGTCCATGTACAATTCCTAAGAAACAAAAATGAAAGAAATTACAATACTATGTACACTACTGTGCTATAAACAGGATAATAGGAGTCCTCCTTTGAAAACATAAAATATGCATAACTGTAATAAGTGTTTGACCTATTCTCAATTACAGTCAAACCTGTTATCAGCCACTTCAGAATAAAGGCCAACCTGTGAATATAGGACATTATTTCAAAAACTCAAATCAATTATTTAGATCAAGATGACTTCAAATAAAGGACACCAGTCGCTAAAGACCACATTGTCTTTCCAAAGGGTGGGCTTTGTTCACAGGTTTGACTGCATGTAAATAAAATTCTACACTATAGGGATATCTTAAACATCATTTCAACTTACTGAAGGTCACAATAAATGTCATCATAGGATAAAACTTACTCTGGATTTGACAGAAAAAAGATAGTTGCTTTATAATTTTACCTTGCTTTTCTTCACCGACAACTTTAGCCATGCTTGATGTCATTGTAAGTGGTGATGGTTTTTCTGTAAAAAAGACGGGATATTATAAGTTGCACCCTGGAAATAAGTCGACTGAATTTAATTATTTCTAATAAATTTAATATTTTTAAAAAAAGATCACTTATTTCCAATCAGTGATTATGGTTCACAATAATTAAAAAAAAATACTTTGTATAATTTATAATATTGTATAATGGTGTAACAAAAAAAATCAATGAAACGTTTTGTTAATCAGTCGGTAACAATATGAAGAACAAGATTTCCGATAATTAAACTAGATTTTCGATCTATATGTCATTTTAATGTAATTAGAAAAATACATACATATACTTATCGTTTTGACAACGATGATAAACACAATCTGTGACTATAATAACAAATGTCTGTCCCGTGTCTTGGTTTTTAAAATTCAGCTCGCTCAATTTCATTCATCGGCCGCCATCTTGGAAATCATAGCGATTCACCAAAATAGGTGTATCGCGAGCGCTCGGAGTGCTCACCGAGCGCCCGTGTTTATAAACCGTTCAGAAGGCGGGCGATCGATTGCAGTTCGAGCGCTCGCATTGTTGAACACGCCTCGGGTCTGGACAATGAACGGGCAGTACTATGATAATTAAAATTTTAAGATGATTTAAGAAATCTCGAACCTGACATCAAATGAACACAAAATAAACGTCAGAATTTGATTTTGTGTCAAGTACCTATCTAAAATTCTAAATTATACCATGCTTCTGGGCACTTCATCATGCATATATATTGTTAATTAATTAGATTCCAAAATGTGCCCATGACATTTAATTATATAATTATAGGCCTATTCAGTATTGGACCTTTTTAGAATTAATAATTAATAAACACGTACGTTTTAGATCTACAGGCCTAGATCTCTACCTTGTTTTTTTTTTGTCAAAGATGTTCGGTTTTCTTGTTAAAACCTTATATATAAATTAATCATAATTAAGTTGTGTGCTAATTTTCACCGGGAAAGCTAGATATATATGCTGTTTTATTACTTTGTTAAGCGTCCTCGTGCCCGGCGCTAGCTTTGTCAACTAAGACAACAATTAAGAGGGCCAAGATGGCCCTTTAATTATCGCTCACCTGAGAACAAATTAAGGCACACTAATTAATGACCAGGTAATATAGTTTCCATCTCGTAAAAGTCATTTTTACGTAGATTTTGAGATCAAAACCAACAATGAAGGTAATATACTGTTAAACAAGCTAAAACGTAGCAAATTTTCTAATCCAAGGGCCCATAACTCTTGAAGTTGTGGTCCGATTCCACCCATAACTGAACTTGCCCAAAACCATAAGGTCATACACATTCATTGTAAATATGATTAGGATCGGTGAATAAATGAAGGCGCTATCTATAGAGTGTAAACAAGCTAAAATATAGCAAATTTTCTAAGTCAAGGGCCCATAACTCTTGAAGATGTAGTCCGATTCCGCCCATAATCAAAGTTGTGCAAGATCTTTTGGTTATACTCATTTACTGAAAATATTATAAGGATCGGTGAATAAATGAAGGCGCTATCTAGAGTGTAAACAAGCTAAAATATAGCAAATTTTCAAAGTCAAAGGCCCATAACTCTTGAAGTTCTGGTCCGATTCTGCCCATAATCGAGAAGTTCTGGTTCGATTTTGCCCATAATCGAACTTGTCTAAGATCTTTTGGTTATACACATTTACTAAAAATATGATTAGGATTGGTGAATAAATGAAGGCGCTAAAGTGTAAACAAGCTAAATATAGCAAATTTTGTAATTCAAGGGCCCATAACTCTAGAATTTATTGTCCGATTTTGCCCATAATCGAACTTAGCCGAGACATTTTGGCCATATACATTGTGAGCAAGTTTAATCACGATTCGTTTAGAGCTGCGGATGCTAGAGTGTAAACAAATATATTGTGGACATTTTGTACCACTGTTTTGGGTATCTTCCATTGTCCATGTGGGTAATAGTTGCCCAAAATTTAAGACAGTTTGTCATGTAATTTACGGATAATGGTAAGCGACCACACTCGCTCAAGGCAAGGAAATATGGCCTATATACACTCAAACCAACTTATAAACCGCCACCTGATATTATTGGAGATAAATTGATTTGTGAAACGTATAAATATAAACATCTTCTTATTTCTGTAATGATATTAATTTTTGTCAAATACCTGTGATCGTTAACTAGACATTTTCTTTCAAACAAATGATGATCGGAATTCATAATCGAAACTTGGAGGAACACACGGTGTCTCAAAGGAATGACGGACTCCAGCATTCCCACTGCTCTATATCTTTCTTCTATCGACATGCAAGCATTGTTTTATGTTTTTATGATAGGTCGTAAAGAAAACCGAACCGATTGAAATATGCTGATCTAATTTTTATTGAATGCACGGGATTCACGAGTAATATAATCGATATTGAAGTACACGTTTCGCATGGGTAAATGCGCAAAAGAACATGCTATCAAATAGTGTAAAAGTATGGGTAATTGAATGAAATTACGGTATGCAAAATTTCATAAATTTCTGCGACAGAATTTCTGAAAAATCTTAGTTTACGAACTGGCGGTTTATAATTAAGTTGGTTTGAGTGTATATAGATTATATGATTTGCCTTGTGGGTTGTTTTGGACAAAGACAAAGTACAACGTAAACTTTTACTCCAAAACAGTACAACGTAAAATTCTACAGTACAACGTACTGTAGCCTACTGTAGTATAGTTACAGATGATAAATAATTACGTGTATCCATGCAGGCCAAATCCTCCGATACAGTTACAGATGATAAATAATTACGTGTATCCATGCAGGCCAAATCCTCCGATACAGTTACAGATGATAAATAATTACGTGTATCCATGCAGGCCAAATCCTCCGATACAGTTACAGATGATAAATAATTACGTGTATCCATGCAGGCCAAATCCTCCGATACAGTATTAAATGAGTACCGGTGTAGCATCAAGTTTTGACCCCGTTGAAAAATGACCCCAAGGGTCATTTCTCAACGTTGAAAATCGACCCCGACAGGTTTTCAACGTTAAATTTTGATCAAGAAAGTCGTTGAATATTGATCAACGTTAAATTTTGATCAATCCTGGGGTCAATTTTTAACGATAACTAAAACTTTAGACAAACGTCAGAGATCAACTGTACGAATAAGAGAATTAATTAGTCCTGCAGGAGCGTAGCTCTCGTAAAACATTGTTTAGCACAGTTTATATATACATTTTTGTATACATATTGTCGTCCTAAGCGCCCTTAATTTTGCTCTTGTCTATATGAGAGATCATGTCGATTTTTTGTCATTCTGTTTCCAACTTCTTTAAATGTGAGTTATTTGAGATGCTTTTATTAAAACAAAGTTAAAAACAAAAATAAGATAATATTTTAACTTGGTTATTAATCAAACGAGTATTAGATAAAGGATAAATAAACGGACTCTAATACAAAATACTAGAACTTGTAAATATCTATGAACAAAAGTTAGAGGTACTTGATCCTTTAAATTGTGATATTCCAACATAATTGGTAAACATACAACATTCTTGAATGCTAGGCCTAGGTCAGTTATATTTGACTTCTGTATCATAAAGGGAGGTAATATTACAAACTAGTTAGTGCTCTCCCTTTTGTATGATTATATAGCATTTTTAATTTTATGTTTACCTAAAATGCCAAACTATCACTATAAAAAAAGCTTGTAGTAGTGATTATTTTACAAATTATTAATTATAAAAGTGTGTAATGGTTATGAGAACTGCTTGTAATAGGGTCTGTGATCCATTATGTCTAAACAGTCAATTTTACATTTAGCTGTGTAACACTTTATTGCGTAAGTATAGAGGGGCATAAATCAAAATAATGAAGACAAAGCGTGACATGGGGGGTCAAATTTAGAATGATACTTTTGTTCATAATATTGCTAAAAGTAGCTTGGAAATATATTATATTGTGAAAAATTGACAATGGCTAAAGTATAGGATTAAAGTCTTCTTCAAATTTACAACATTTTAATCAAATAAATATTATATTTTCAATAGCAATCCTTAAAATTCAAACAATCTTATGGATTAAACTATGGAAATAATAACACATTTTTGTGATTTTTTCAGCAGACTTTCGTGAAAACAACTTTTTAATACAAAAAAAATATACATACAACCATAATTTTCCAAAAAATATATATTTATGGCGTTTTGAACTTCATTTTTTTAAAAATACACTTCAAAAAGTTTTTATGTAACATTTACTGCTGCAGATACAAATTAGCTAATTCAATTTTATCAATTTTCAGGTATATTCAAAGATATATGTGAATTTTCACTTAATTGGTACTATTCTTGGGTAACTTAACAATGTCCCCAAAACTAGTATATATCTTCTGTTACCGTTACACTCGGGACAGATATTCTTTGTGTATGGTCTTATGATAATGACAGTATTGTTAATCTATTGTTATACAATTTGTTTCATTGTAATACAATTTGTTCAATTATTTTATTATAAAATACAAACAGATAATCTATTTGATAATGTTTTAGTTTTAAATGGTGAAAACACCAACACCAGGGGACGTTCTAAAACTGTAATGTAAATATACGAAACTGTTATGATAAGGAGTATCATAAAATGGATTTATAACAACATTTGTCAAATGTATTTTGCAATTCATTAAATAAGAACTATTGTTTTGAACAAATCAAAACTATTTCCAATTTGGTAAGTCAATTGCGTTACTGAACATGAATTATTAATTTATATATATACAGACTAAGTAAAGGTTACACTCCGTACACATTTGTTTGGTCTTTTAGCATACAAATAATTATGAAAGTGCTATGATCATTGCGTTGCAATTCATTCTATGTTTTTTAAGATAATAAAAAGATACACAAATATTTGTACTGTTTGATATGTTGTTGGTTGAAAATGTTGTTGGAGGGAGGGGAGGAATTAGAAAACATTTAAAACTGTAGATTTGTCAACTTGTAACAATTAATATTGCATTATCATATATTTACTAATTTTGCCACTTATCAAATTAAAGAAATGATTTCTCAATACATTCAAACTATTTCAAACTATGTTGAACAAATCTTTTAAACATGAATTAAGTCATATAAACAGACATATAGAAAATACACTCGGGACTCACAATTTCTTCTTTGTTTATTTTAAGTAAAACAGTCAGGACTCACAATTTCTTCTTTGTTTATTTTAAGCAAACAGTCAGGACTCACAATTTCTTCTTTGTTTATTTTAAGCAAACAGTCAGGACTCACAATTTCTTCTATGTTTATTTTAAGCAAACAGTCAGGACTCACAATTTCTTCTTTGTTTATTTTAAGTAAAACAGTCAGGACTCACAATTTCTTCTTTGTTTATTTTAAATAAAAAAGTCAGGACTCACAATTTCTTCTTTGTTTATTTTAAGTAAAACAGTCAGGACTCACAATTTCTTCTTTGTTTATTTTAAATAAAACAGTCAGGACTCACAATTTCTTCTTTGTTTATTTTAAATAAAACAGTCAGGACTCACAATTTCTTCTTTGTTTATTTTAAATAAAACAGTCAGGACTCACAATTTCTTCTTTGTTTATTTTAAATAAAACAGTCAGGACTCACAATTTCTTCTTTGTTTATTTTAAATAAAACAGTCAGGACTCACAATTTCTTCTTTGTTTATTTTAAATAAAAAAGTCAGGACTCACAATTTCTTCTTTGTTTATTTTAAATAAAACAGTCAGGACTCACAATTTCTTCTTTGTTTATTTTAAATAAAAAAGTCAGGACTCACAATTTCTTCTTTGTTTATTTTAAGTAAAACAGTCAGGACTCACAATTTCTTCTTTGTTTATTTTAAATAAAACAGTCAGGACTCACAATTTCTTCTTTGTTTATTTTAAATAAAACAGTCAGGACTCACAATTTCTTCTTTGTTTATTTTAAGTAAAACAGTCAGGACTCACAATTTCTTCTTTGTTTATTTTAAATAAAACAGTCAGGACTCACAATTTCTTCTTTGTTTATTTTAAATAAAAAAGTCAGGACTCACAATTTCTTCTTTGTTTATTTTAAGTAAAACAGTCAGGACTCACAATTTCTTCTTTGTTTATTTTAAGTAAACAGTCAGGACTCACAATTTCTTCTTTGTTTATTTTAAATAAAACAGTCAGGACTCACAATTTCTTCTTTGTTTATTTTAAGTAAAACAGTCAGGACTCACAATTTCTTCTTTGTTTATTTTAAGTAAAACAGTCAGGACTCACAATTTCTTCTTTGTTTATTTTAAATAAAAAAGTCAGGACTCACAATTTCTTCTTTGTTTATTTTAAATAAAACAGTCAGGACTCACAATTTCTTCTTTGTTTATTTTAAATAAAAAAGTCAGGACTCACAATTTCTTCTTTGTTTATTTTAAATAAAACATTCAGGACTCACAATTTCTTCTTCGTTTATTTTAAGTAAAACAGTCAGGACTCACAATTTCATCTTTTGTTTGTTTTAAGTAAAACAATCTAAAAAGTTTTTGAAATGTTTTGATTATGAACTATGTATTTGCAACACAACTCAAGGAAGATATGCGTCACTGAAATTAGATTTCAAAATTTTGAAAAATAACCCAGATATGAGAAAAGTCTACATACTTAAAGGACAACCCTCGTATATCCTAGAAAATGTTTAATAAAACATATCAATTTCAAGTCTTTCTACTCAGAGTGTGCTTCTTCTCAGTCCTCTATACATGGGAGTTTTACCACTTATTTAGGCATTTTGTAACTTCATGACCCTGCAGTGTTAGTATATTGTTACTGGTATAGTTCCTGTAAAAGCAAACCGAATTTGTGTATAATATTGCATGAAGATGTGTTTGTGTCCCGAGTGTAACATTTTCAATTGTTATATATAAATAATATAACATGTAAAATATGTTAAGAAATCATGAAATAAATCGATAAATTCTGTACTGTTTTCATCTGAGAATGTTTCTTCATCAAAATAAAAGATAAATTACTTTTTTCTTCAGTATATTGAACAAATCTACTTGGTATATATATCTGAATATAACTATTTTTATAAGAACTTTCAAACTTTTTAAACATGCTCCATTTCACTGCTTCAGACTTTAAAGTATTTATTCACGTCAGTTATTTGATATAAATGTGGAAAACAATTAACATGGACTACTGTTCTATAGTTACATATCAAAATTAAGATGATGAATATATAGCGTTACACTCGGGACAACACTTAAAACCATGTACACAAAAAATGAATTGCACTACATGAATTTGTTTTAGTTTTGTGAGCTTGTGGGTACGCTTCTGTTTGAGAAATAGAGAAAAAACATATCAAATTCAAAGAATGATAAAATAATTCTTATCTAAATGCAAAATGTTACACTCGGGACATTTCCAATCAGCTTTATTCAAGATGGTATAACTTAAAAAACAAATGATTCTTTTGATCATTTCTTTTTTTTAAACAACATGGACAAATATGCCTATCAATATGTTAAACTGCATTTTCTGTCCAAGCATTAGTTTACTTACAGCAATATCATCAATTTGAATTTCCATTTTTTCCTTGAGCAACATATTTTACATGTGCACTTGAAAGGTGATTTCTAAATAATACTTGTTATTGAAATATTTGAACAAAATGCATTAAATTTTAAATATAACACATGTACAATGAAATTAAAAACAACCATTGATTACTTACCCAAAAACTGAACAAAATATAAAAGATAGAAAAATGTGTAAAGAAAAAATGTCACGCTAAAAGTGTTACACTCGGGACATTTTTTGCCTGTTTTTCTAATGTAACTTTTGAACGAGTAACACAATCAAGCTGAAATTTTGCAACATTTTTAACAACATCAAGACACACCATCAGAACATTAAAGTACATTCCTGTGTTGTGTGGTATTCTTTAAATTTTGAAAAGAAAAATTGTCTTCATTATTTTGATTTATGCCCAGAGGGTACTTTCTGTCATACCAATTAATTAATTCATGCTGTTTCTAAATTTATTTTTAGACATAATAAGGCCAACTTGGCTTTATCCTGTCAGTAGGTTATTATTCTGTTGTTTTTCATATCATTAAAATGAGACAATGTTATTATACAAATTAACGTATTTTATTGACTTTTCATTAAAAACATCATGACGATTGCATGGGATTATTTTACTGTGGCGTCATGAGGAACTGCAAGTGTTTTTTAAATCCGCGTAAATGGAGTTTTGGGACTTATTGTGTTATTGGAACAAGACAATTCGAATACATATGTGGTTGGTGCCGAACCAAAGAGTTTATCCAGAGACTTGGCTCTTTTAAGTTAGCTTTCTAAGCCACACCGGACAAACTTTCTTAATCTTGGCACCATGGAACCGTGCATTCTCAATATACCGCAGAACTCTTGTTACAGCTTTGGGTGATCGTTTTTTTCAATGTTTCATGCGATTTGTCAGCATTTCAAATGAAATAAAAAAAATTCGGTGTCTGACCCTATCAATACACAATGAAAGAACCGCTTTAAGACAAAAAAAAAACGAACAAATCATGCATAATGAATATAAAATACTTAAAAGTTTTTTAAACAAAAATCGTGAGAATGATTTAGATTACATGATTATATACTGTAAGTGGTGATTTTCAACGCTGAAAATAACTACATAGGCTGATCAATTTTTAATGAGGGTCAAATTTTCACGCGTGATGGGGTCATTATTTAACGGTATGGGTCAATATTTAACGTTGGAAATTGGATCAATAATCCGTTGAAAAATGACCCATGGGGTCATTTTTCCACGGGGTCAAATTTTTATGCTACACCGGATTAAACTATACAAGTAACTGATGCAACTTTATCTACCTGGGTAGTTGGAGAAGTTCGATGTTATCATTGTGTTGCTATTTTAGTCGACAAATCTAGCTCTTCAAACCTAAAAATAGAAAGAACCAGAATAGAATTCTCTTGTCTAATTGACAATTTCACCAGTTAAGGTTCTTCTGTTATCAATTTAATTAAAACACATTTGATTTTCAATGCCTTTAAGACATTAAAATCGGCGTTCAATGGTCATGCAACTAATATAATTCATCTAACGTTGGTTCTCAGCATGACACAGAACTACATCAGTGTAATAATGCATAACGTTGCCAAGACTTGATCAAGTTCTGACACTTATATATTTCAATATCTTTTTTATTCTAAATAATCTTTATAATTAAAACGACATAATTTATCGTAAAAAGGATTAATACGAAAGTGTACGTACGCGTAAGACTACTTTCTCGTATTTCTGTTGTTACATTTGAGTTAGAAGGATTATTTATATGATGAAACCTCTGTATTGGATTTTTAAAATTATGCGCCTAGAAAACTTCGAAGTTGTATTTGATAAAGTACTATAAAATAACACAGCTGAGGTTCGAAATGGGAAAATTCAGAAAAACATGCATCTCATTGTTCGACCTTGGTATTTTCCATCATTGTATTTTACTATGAATAATATTAAAAATGTCATTTAGATTAATTTAATAAAATGCATTTGAATCAATATTACCAAGAAATCTTAGAATGACAATTTCGCTTTGAAAGACCTGTCGCTCGCCTCGATATTGACACATTCGTGCGACGTAAAACCGCACAGTGAAGTTTTATATAGGCAAAATCCACGATTTATGAGAATTAATCAACTATTTTAAGAATTGTAGTGTGTTACAAACTGACAAAATATTAAATTAATTCGTTCTGACCGGTGAAAGGGTAAATAGCAAAATTGAGGAAAATAAAACGATTGAAATAAAATCGTTTCTGACGTCAAAACGGTCATTTTTACGATATCTATAGTGCCTCTCTGAAAATACCAATCGCTCTATCAATTTATGTAGATATTTAATGAAATAAAAATGTAATAGCGGAGAATAAAATTACCAACACGCAGGCATAAATTTGATGTTATATATATATATACTCTTTATTTCCACTTTTCAGTGATTTAACATAGTAACATGTGATTTATGATTTTACATAATTATACAAATGTGAAGTAACAAAGTCACATAATGAAATGCATATTTACAGTCATGAGTGATATACTGCAGTACATATAGATGAATGAAACATTATATCACATATAGATGAATGAAACATTATATCACATATAGAAGAATGAAACATTATATCACATATAGAAGAATGAAACATTATATCATATATAGATGAATGAAACCTATTGTATCACAAATAGATGAATGAAACATTATATCACATATAGAAGAATGAAACATTGTATCACATATAGATGAATGAAACATTATATCACATATAGAAGAATGAAACATTGTATCACATATAGATGAATGAAACATTATATCATATATAGATGAATAAAACATTATATCATATATAGATGAATGAAACATTATATCACATACATATAGAAGAATGAAACATTATATCATAATATAGATGAATGAAACATTATATCACATATAGATGAATGAAACATTATATCATATATAGATGAATGAAACATTATATCACATATAGAAGAATGAAACATTATGTCACATATAGAAGAATGAAACATCATATCATATATAGACGAATGAAACATTATATCATACATAGAAGAATGAAACATTATATCACATATAGAAGAATGAAACATTATATCACATACATATAGAAGAATGAAACATTATATCACATATAGAAGAATGAAACATTATATCATATATAGATGAATGAAACATTATATCACATATAGAAGAATGAAACATTGTATCATATATAGATGAATGAAACATTATATCATATATAGATGAATGAAACATTATATCATATATAGATGAATGAAACATTGTATCACATACATATAGAAGAATGAAACATTGTATCACATATAGATGAATGAAACATTGTATCATATATAGAATAATGAAACATTATATCACATATAGAAGAATGAAACATTATATCATATATAGAAGAATGAAACATTATATCATATATAGAAGAATGAAACATTATATCATATATAGAAGAATGAAACATTATATCATATATAGAAGAATGAAACATTATATCACATATAGATGAATGAAACATTATATCACATATAGAAGAATGAAACATTATATCACATACATATAGAAGAATGAAACATTATATCACATATAGAAGAATGAAACATTGTATCATATATAGATGAATGAAACATTATATCATATATAGATGAATGAAACATTATATCACATACATATAGAAGAATGAAACATTATATCACATATAGAAGAATGAAACATTGTATCATATATAGATGAATGAAACATTATATCATATATAGATGAATGAAACATTATATCATATATAGATGAATGAAACATTGTATCACATACATATAGAAGAATGAAACATTATATCACATATAGATGAATGAAACATTGTATCATATATAGAAGAATGAAACATTATATCACATATAGATGAATGAAACATTATATCATATATAGAAGAATGAAACATTATATCATATATAGAAGAATGAAACATTATATCACATACATATAGAATGAAACATTATATCACATATAGAAGAATGAAACATTGTATCATATATAGATGAATGAAACATTATATCATATATAGATGAATGAAACATTATATCATATATAGATGAATGAAACATTGTATCACATACATATAGAAGGATGAAACATTATATCACATATAGATGAATGAAACATTGTATCATATATAGAAGAATGAAACATTATATCACATATAGAAGAATGAAACATTGTATCATATATAGATGAATGAAACATTATATCATATATACATGAATGAAACATTATATCATATATAGATGAATGAAACATTGTATCACATACATATAGAAGAATGAAACATTATATCACATATAGATGAATGAAACATTGTATCATATATAGAAGAATGAAACATTATATCACATATAGAAGAATGAAACATTATATCATATATAGAAGAATGAAACATTATATCACATATAGAAGAATGAAACATTATATCACATACATATAGAAGAATGAAACATTATATCACATATAGAAGAATGAAACATTGTATCATATATAGATGAATGAAACATTATATCATATATAGATGAATGAAACATTATATCATATATAGATGAATGAAACATTATATCACATACATATAGAAGAATGAAACATTATATCATATATAGAAGAATGAAACATTGTATCACATATAGATGAATGGAACATTATATCATATATAGATGAATGAAACATTGTATCACATATAGATGAATGGAACATTATATCGCATACATATAGAAGAATGAAACATTATATCACATATAGAAAAATGAAACATTGTATCATATATAGATGAATGAAACATTATATCATATATAGATGAATGAAACATATCACATACATATAGAAGAATGAAACATTATATCACATATAGATGAATGGAACATTATATCATATATAGAAGAATGAAACATTGTATCACATATAGATGAATGAAACATTATATCATATATAGATGAATGAAAAATCATATCACATATTGAAGAATGAAACATTATATCACATATAGAAAAATGAAACATTGTATCATATATAGATGAATGAAACATTATATCATATATAGATGAATGAAACATTATATCATATATAGAAGAATGAAACATTATATCACATATAGAATAATGAAACATTGTACCATATATAGATGAATGAAACATTATATCACATCTAGATGAATGAAACATTATATCATATATAGATGAATGAAACATTATATCACATACATATACAAGAATTAAACATTATACCACATATAGAAGAATAAAACATTGTATCACATATAGATGAATGGAACATTATATCACATACATATAGAAGAATGAAACATTATATCACATATAGAAGAATGAAACATTGTATCATATATAGATGAATGAAACATTATATCATATATAGATGAATGAAACATTATATCATATATAGATGAATGAAACATTGTATCACATACATATAGAAGAATGAAACATAATATCACATATAGATGAATGAAACATTGTATCATATATAGAATAATGAAACATTATATCACATATAGAAGAATGAAACATTATATCATATATAGAAGAATGAAACATTATATCATATATAGAAGAATGAAACATTATATCACATATAGATGAATGAAACATTATATCACATATAGAAGAATGAAACATTATATCACATACATGTAGAAGAACGAAACATTATATCACATATAGAAGAATGAAACATTGTATCATATATAGATGAATGAAACATTATATCATATATAGATGAATGAAACATTATATCATATATAGATGAATGAAACATTGTATCACATACATATAGAAGAATGAAACATTATATCACATATAGATGAATGAAACATTGTATCATATATAGAAGAATGAAACATTATATCACATATAGAAGAATGAAACATTGTATCATATATAGATGAATGAAACATTATATCATATATAGATGAATGAAACATTATATCATATATAGATGAATGAAACATTATATCACATACATATAGAAGAATGAAACATTATATCACATATAGAAGAATGAAACATTGTATCATATATAGATGAATGAAACATTATATCATATATAGATGAATGAAACATTATATCATATATAGATGAATGAAACATTGTATCACATACATATAGAAGAATGAAACATTATATCACATATAGATGAATGAAACATTGTATCATATATAGAAGAATGAAACATTATATCATATATAGAAGAATGAAACATTATATCAGATATAGAAGAATGAAACATTATATCACATATAGAAGAATGAAACATTATATCATATATAGAAGAATGAAACATTATATCACATATAGAAGAATGAAACATTATATCACATACATATAGAAGAATGAAACATTATATCACATATAGAAGAATGAAACATTGTATCACATATAGATGAATGAAACATTATATCATATATAGATGAATGAAACATTATATCATATATAGATGAATGAAACATTATATCACATATAGATGAATGAAACATTATATCATATATAGATGAATGAAACATTATATCACATACATATAGAAGAATGAAACATTATACCACATATAGAAGAATGAAACATTGTATCACATATAGATGAATGGAACATTATATCACATACATATAGAAGAATGAAACATTATATCACATATAGAAGAATGAAACATTGTATCATATATAGATGAATGAAACATTATATCATATATAGATGAATGAAACATCATATCACATACATATAGATGAATGAAACATCATATCTCATATAGATGAATGAAACATCATATCACATACATATAGATGAATGAAACATCATATCTCATATAGATGAATGAAACATCATATCTCATATAGATGAATGAAACATCATATCACATATAGAAGAATGAAACATTATATCACATATAGAATAATGAAATATTGTATCATATATAGATGAATGAAACATTATATCACATATAGATGAATGAAACATCATATCACATACATATAGATGAATGAAACATCATATCACATATAGAAGAATAAAATATTTTATCACTTTTAGAAGAATGAAACATTATTTACAATCTTACCGAAACGAAACGTAAGAGTGTATAATGAGGATAGAACTATTGATAATTCAATGTTATATATATATACATGTTTATCTGAGTATTGTGACAATTACATAAACGATTCGCTTTCATAATGTCTTACCCAAACGAAATGTAAGAAGTTATACAGTTCAATTACCAATACATCAACAGTGAAAATATTACATTAAACGTTATGAGTGAATAGAAGCGATGAATGCATAAAACTGTACACATCTTGCATATATTATCGGCACGTGTCCAGATTGAACTGTAATAAAGTGTCCATGCTAAATAAGCTAAGGAGAAAGTCCTCTCCGTATGATTGCGATAGGTGGGTACTGAAAGCATGAGAGTAGTTAATTTCTACAGTTTTCATAAAGTTTATGCGGATTTGTTTGTTTGCAGGGTGTTGGCCTCTGCGATAGCATGCCTGTATAAATCTAGAGTTTGGTTTGAGCATAAAGTACAACATTGGTTAACTGTTCTGTTGTAGGCACATGGAATCACTCGCGCTGTCGTCGTTGCATGTATAATGTTGTTTCGGTTGGTTGCTGATTGCCAGATCGGAGATGGGATGATTTCATTTTGAGAAGCTAGAAGTCTAGTGAAGTCTGGATCGTTTAGTGTTCTTTCAGTCCAAGCATTATCGTGGTAATTATTGATATGTGTATGAAGAGTTCGAACACATATAGATTTTGTTGGGAATTCACAGTTTTCCATATATTTATTTAGGTGGTGAATCAGGGAATACTTCTGCAGTATTCTGTAGATATCCGGAATGAATCCAGTTTGGTTTTTGTATCCCCGTATGGCAAATAGTTGTAAGCGATAATCAAACATCTTTCTCGAGTTAAACGATTTTAAATGTAAATTTAAATGTTTTTTTCTTCTCACTTCCAAACTTAAATTATGTTTATAAAAATCTGGAATAAAGTTTGATGTGTCATTTGTTGTTCTCATAAATTTTAAGAAAATCTATCAAGCCGTTTTTATTTTATCCAAGCTTCACTATATGGCATTACCTTATAAAACGCTCATTCGCCTTCAAGAATGTCGTTTGACACACTGTGTAAAGCGTCTTTCTCACTGTTGACTCTCGGTTGGTCCCGGAAGAGTGACCTGGAGAATCCCTGTCAAACTGGGAGTACAACCCTGGTGGCACTGTAGTCATCCATGGCAGTCCTGGATGGACCTTGTTGTTCTGGCGCTATCGGGCAAACAGTCCCGTATTTGTTAAAGAGGCCCGGGACCAGCAATGTGACAGTGAGAATCGGGCTTACACTTGAACGTTCTGGTGACATCATGCATTTTACGCATTTTAATCAAATCTGAAACAACGGACTCGTTTGTTGTTATCATGTATGTATTTTTCACACACTATAGCCATCATCTTCGCTTATATTAAGAATCTATATCATAAATGCGCTATCACAACGGGATCGTAAATCTGTTTTTATGAGTCATAATTAATATTTACCCCAAAAAATGAACATACATAGAATGCATATCATTAAAACAACACATCTAACTAAACATCTCAATCATAATACTGTGTAACTTCTGAAATCCGGACACCCACGGGACCGGCCAAAATGTAAGTTATAATCTTGATGATTACAGACAATGAGCTATCCAATAGGTTTAATGTAAAATGATTTTTACCAATGATGTTTTTCAAGAAAAAGTAAAATTCTACTAAAGGGTATTTTTTTTTATAAATTTAGGGAAAATATACATTTTAGACAGGGCAAATACCTGTGAGGGCAAAGGGACCAAATTTCGCCCCCAACCCCCCACAGTGGTAACATAGCAGAATGATCCAATATCTGAGGTCATCTAGTGCACTGTAAACCTTTATAATGGATCTCTGCAAACACAGATACTTTTTTGACTCCAGTTTTTTCTCTGTACTCTGGTAAGATATAAATATATTAACATCTTTGAACATTAAACCTCAGATAGAACAATAATGAGCAAAATAGTTCAATTTTGCATCATAAAATACTAGTTGATAATATGATCTTGCTCTGGAGGTGGTTTTTAATGTTCCACCAACGTTCATTTGGTACCTACAGTCTAACCTGTGATTAAAGGCCACCCATGGGAAATACAAAATGTGGCCTTTATTGACAGGTGGTCTTTATTCATTTTGTTCTGGATAATCAATTGTTAACAAACGTTTTTAAAAGAAGGGCCTTTATTCACAGGGTTGCCTTCCTTCAGAGGTGGCCGCTAACACAGGTTTGACTGTATACATTTTTATTGGTAAAGGAAAAAACACCTGCTGGGTAAAACCATCATCAAATAGTAAGCTAGCTGGACAGCTTCCTCAGACATGTACTTTGTGTGGTCCTGGGTGGGAGTTGAACTCAGCAGCGAGGGGCTAGTGATTACTAGTCAGAGACTTTAACCACTCCACCTTGTAGGCTCCTCTGGTAATACAATGAACCCACCGAATCTGGTTTATAGTTCACAGAAAACAATATAACACAGCAGGGAGGAGTACATGTATTTCTGTATATAAGTAAAATACTACATCAATACATAAACAAATACAAAATGTCGTAATACATGAACTAATCTAGTCACAACTCATAAATATATATCTATCAGCTACATTTATATATAAACACTAGTTTGCAGATGTATATATTTCCCTGCTTGATGTAAAATATCTAACCTTTTTCCCTACATTCCACCATTCCACCAGCAACAGACAACTTCCTGTGTGATGTCTGAGTCCAGATAAGAGGCCATAGATTTACATGTAATATCAATTGTCAAACTATAAGAGAGGATGTTTGTTTGTTTTATCGAGTTTTACGCCCCTTTTCAACAATCAGAGTCATATGAGGCGGACAGTTCATTTAACCATCATTCCTGGGAAGAACCAGTACTAGATTCCCATCCTCCGTAAGCAACTACCTACTTTCTCACATAAAGAGACATGGTCAGTTGCTGGGCTCGAACCCACCACCCTCTATCAGTGACAGGTTACAGTGATTTCAAGAGAGAAACATGTACAACATTGAAACAAAAGTCAGGTCATAAGTCGTACTACAAACTTGTACATGTATTATACAGTAGCTTTATATGATCAACAACATAAGGATTTTAACTGTACAGAAAAATCAATAATTGCATATTTTTATGATTCATGTGACTTGAAGTTAGTTTCATGTTATAACTGGCAATCTTTGGCACACTACAATATTTCATCACAAATACATGTTCAGGTCTTCAACAAATGTTAAAGTGTCAGGTAGCACAGAACACTGCTTTAAACATATATACTGCCAATATTGTCAATATTGCACATTGAAAATGCATTACAGAATAAAAAGTTTCTAAAATTATTCTAAATCTAATGTTTACAAAACAAATGATAAAATCTCAGATTTAAATTCCATCATTTATGTTCCTATGTTTCAGATGGAAATATTGCAGAGAGAAACCCTACCATTTAAAGTATCAAAACCTTCATACATCGGTTCTAAAATACTATCATGATAAAATAACAGAAGAAATCAGTTTATATTTGTTCATGCAGTTTAATCATTTCATTATTTGTCTTCTATACAAAATAAGCAGCAAGTTGGGCCATCTTGTCTTTTGGTTTACCCCTGCCCCTCCCTCTGCCCCGCCCCCTGCCACGCCCTCGCCCTCCACGACCTCGACTACCAGCAGATCTGTGACGAGTGGATGCATGATGTTTTTCCACAAGGTTCTTGAGTATAGGATCACAAAATGTACAACCAGTGTGTTCAGTGTTGCCATCTTCTAGTGGAGTCTTTCCCTGTAAATTATAACAATCTCTCTAGTTTACTTCTTAAGACATACATTTACATGACAACATTGCTTACAATAGTTCAAAGGTCACAAGGTCATGCTTTAATTTAAATGTCTTGATTTTATTAAGTTCATGAATCATTTACAGTCAAACCTGCTTAGTGGCTACCTCTGAATAAAGGGTATCCTGTTAATAAAGGTCATTCTTTTAACAAGAGGGCCAAGATGGCCCTATATCGCTCACATGACAATCACTATTCACTCATTAAAACATTGTTTTGAACCGGTGACCTAGTTTTTGACCCCAGATGACCCATGTTAGAACTTGTCCTACATATAAATAAGACAAACATTCTGACAAAATTTGGTGAAGAACCAATCAACACCATGAAAACTACAGCATAGACAAGGTTTTCCTAAGATTTGACCTCGTGACCTAGTTTTTGACCCCAGACGACCTATGTTCGAATTTGTCTTACATATCATTAAGACAAACATTCTGACTAGGTTTGGTGAAGATACAATCAAAATTTGACATCTACAGTGTTAATAAGGTTTTCCTAAGATTTGACCTTGTGACCTGGTTTTTGACCCTAGGTGACCCATATTTATACTTGACCATTATATTATTAAAACAAACGATTTGACAAAGTTTGGTGAAGATCCAATAATAACTATGAAATCTACAGTGTTAACATGGTTTTTCATAAGATTTGACCTAGCGACCTAGTTTTTGACCCAATATGACCCATGTTCGAACTCGTCCAAGATATTCTGAAGACAAACATTCTGACAAGGTTTAATGATCATCCAATCAAAACAGTGACTTCTAGAGTGTTCACAAGGTTTTCCAGCAATTTGCCCTAGTGACCTAGTTTTTCATCGGAAATGACCCATTATCAAACTTGACCTACATATTATTAAAATAAACATTCTGACAAAGTTTCATGAAGATCCAGTCAAAACAGTGATTTCTAAAGTGTTCACAAGGTTTTCCCTTATTTGGCCCTGGTGACCTAGTTTTTTACCCAAAATGGCCCAATATCGAACTTGTCCGAGATTTTGTTGATATTAACGTTCTGACCCAGTTTTGCTAAAATTGAGCTAAAAATGTGACCCCTAGTGTGGTCACAACATAAAGTTTGACGACGCACGACGCCGGACGGAGAGTGATCCTAATAGCTCACTTTGTCACTTCGTGACATGTGAGCTAAAAACGGTTATTGACTAGTAAAAATTGACCTCCAAATGAAGGCCATCAGTCAATAAAGGTAACGTTATGTCCTTCCCAAGGGTGGCCTTTGTTAACAGGTTAGACTGTAATGATATTATGACTGGCTCAATGATCTACAAGCAAGGTTCATATAGTACCATTTTATTATTTTTAAACCTTAATGTCCATGTTAAAGTTATTGTGTGGACAGTCAACAATACCAGTGCCAATTTTACAGTGAATTATGGATGTAAAATACTGCCAGAACATGTTACAGTGAATTATGGATGTAAAATACTGCCAGAACATGTTACAGTGAATTATGGATGTAAAATACTGCCAGAACATGTTACAGTGAATTATGGATGTAAAATACTGCCAGAACATGTTACAGTGAATTATGGATGTAAAATACTGCCAGAACATGTTACAGTGAATTATGGATGTAAAATACTGCCAGAACATGTTACAGTGAATTATGGATGTAAAATACTGCCAGAACATGTTACAGTGAATTATGGATGTAAAATACTGCCAGAACATGTTACAGTGAATTATGGATGTAAAATACTGCCAGAACATGTTACAGTGAATTATGGATGTAAAATACTGCCAGAACATGTTTTTCTATCGTAAGGATTACAAACTCTATACAGTGTTTAAGTTAATAAGTTCTTGAAGTATTACCTTGCTGAAATCCACTTCTATCAGATTAGAACCACATTCATCACAGGAGTCCTCAGACACACTCACCTTGTGAGCATTCTCAAAGAAATTGATAACAACATTACATCTAAAATATACAAATGTATAGGAATCAATACGTATGCTTATCACATGTCTAAATGAAGTCAATATCCACTATGGTTACATTATAAGTATATATTATGTACAATGAAAACATCTTATAATAAATCTCTCCATCAATACCCAGCTGTATTGCTGGAACAAACCTGTAAAGTACTTAACCAAATAAATGCTACACATTTGAATAGAAAATATTCTCTGTTTACTACTCATATTTAATCAACCATGACGCTTAATCATTTTTATTACCTTATAACAAATAAATTAAGATCAACTTTGTCAGAGATTTTAATTCATTACTAATTCATGGTCTTCAGGCCTAATACAAGGTTTGCTTCTGGATACCCGATCTACCCTAATTTTTCCTCCAGATTTATTATTATTTCTGATGATCAGTACATCAACTTTCTCACTTTATTTACCTTTCTATAAGCTTTCTGTAGCACATCAAAGCCCCGGTCTACCTACCCTATTTTAATGAGAATAAATTTTATAAGGTCCTTATTCTTTTATTTTAAATTTGTATGTTCTGTACCCTTTATCAAAATGAAATCTATTCTCACAGTCTTTAGTTAAGATTTGATTGTATCATGTTCTATTATATTATTTACTTACCTATTGCAGGCCATCCGCCATTTTGGCCCTGAAGTGACATCAAGTACCAGAATTCCGTTTTCACACTCAACACATTCAGACACACCAGTGTGAGCGACAGAATGCTGACACGTAGGATGAGTACATTCATTACAACCTTGGCCTTTCCTCATGTCTTTGAATGGTGGATTGTTGAAGCAGTATGGACACAGAGGGTAAGTCTGTAAGTAAAAATGTCATTTATATATTTGTATCCTATTCTATTCATACATGATCATCTGTTCAGATCAGGCCATCTGTTTTTTTACCTAAAATGTGTTCCTGGGCAACAATCCAGTGTAACAACCAACCTGATCCCCACCTTTCCACAAGCAATTATAAACTTCTAATATCATGTTAAAATCAGAGGTGGAAAATTAAAGACTTTAGAAGAACAGCCTTATTACAATGAAACATGACGAAACCACTATATATTTCAATTCTACTTCCATAGTGAAATACTGTAGAATCATTAATTTTCGTTGGGGATTTAATTTCGTGGATTTCGTGGTTCAACTCATCCACGAAATCAAATCCCCACGAATTCAAATGCGGAGATAAGGCATTTCTTTTCAAAAATCAAAATCCACGAATTTATGTCCCCACGAAATAGGCTTTTTAGTGAAAACCACGAAAATTGAACCCAACGAAAATTAATGATTCCACAGTATCTGATTTTTCAAATAGACATTTAAGACCCAGTTGGTGATCTCTGCATGAACTCTCACCTTTCCCTTTGCCCCTGTAGTCCACAGAACAAGTTCAAAGTCATCAAGTGGACACTTTAACTCTTTATACAGTTTGATGTTACCATTCTGTGGGACGTTATAAGTATCATCACACGATGAACAATGTAGACGACTTGGTTTCGCTTGAATGAATTTCATGAATCGCCTACACTTGCCGCATCTAGTATATAAAGTAAACAAATACTTGTATATATTAAACAATTAATAGTTAAAGGAGGGTTATCTTATAACTGATCTTATATGTTCAATATTTTCTCGAAAACACACAGACCTGGATCAAACAAAAAAAGAAACGCGGCAGTGCCACAAAACCAGATTTTCCAAGGCTTTAATACCACAGTACTCTAGAATTCTTCGCTAAGGCTTCATCAGTGGTTCAGTTTCCAGTGCTACTAATAAGTTAACATAGACCTTTAACCTACTGGCATAGAATGCAATCCCAAGCTTGGTTTCTATGTAAGCTACCTCCACACAAAATTTCATCGCAATGTCTAAATCCTTAATTAAGTTATTCTGCAGAAACTGATTTTCTATTTTTAGAAACAGTGACCATGCATGACCAAACTGACCCCAAATACAATTCCAAGCTAAGCTTTCATGCAAGGTTGTTAAATACCCAGTTGAGTCAAGATTAGTCATTCCAAACTTAAGTAATTGACTGGAAACTGATTTCTATATTTAGTAACAGTGACCTTGACCATACTGGGCCAAAATTGCATTGCAATATCTCAATCCTTACTTAAGTTATTGACCAGAAACTGATTTTCTATTTTTAGTAACAGTGACCTTGACCTTACTGAACCTAGATGCAATTCAGAAGCATGGACTGCATGTAAGCTACCTACACACAAAATTTCATTGCAGTATCTTAATCCTTGATTAAGTTATTCACTGAAAGCTGATTTTCTATTTTTAGTACAGTGACCTTGACCCCACAGACCTCAAATACAATCCCAAGCTAGGTTTTGATTCAAGGATACTAAATACCAAGTTTAGTCAACATTGGTCATTCCAAACTTAAGTTATTGACCAAACACTGATTTTCTATTTTTAGTAACAGTGACCTTGACCACACGGACCCCAAATACAATCTTAGGCTAGGTTTTCATTCAAGGATCCAACATACCAAGTTTAGTCAACATTGGTCATTCCAAACTTAAGTTATTGAGAGGACACTGATTTTCTATTTTTAGTAACAGTGACCTTGACCTTGATCCCACAGACCCCAAATACAATCCCAGGCTAGGTTTTCATTCAAGGATCCTACATACCAAGTTTAGTCAACATTGGTCATTCCAAACTTAAGTTATTGACCGGACACTGATTTTCTATTTTTAGTAACAGTGACCTTGACCTTGATCCCACAGACCCCAAATACAATCCCAGGCTAGGTTATCATTCAAGGATCCTATATACCAAGTTTGGTCAAGATTGGTCCATCAGAACTTAAGTTATTGACCGGACACCGCCTGTTTGACGCCCACCCGCCCGCCATGCAGCCGGCACGCCCGCCCGCCATGCCGCCCGCCTGCCCGCCATTTTCGGCATTCTAATAACCAGGTTTCACTTTGTGAAAACCTGGTTAAAAATTATTAGTTCATATTTAAATAAAAAAATTCAGCTTTCTGATATCAAACAGCTAAAATTAGAATGTAATATCACTCAAAGCCGTATTGTCCACATTTAGATATATTTTTTGTATGAATGGCCCGAACAAGTTTTTCATTAAAACAGATAAAAATAGAATTGCAATCTTACCTGGACAAGGGCTTTCCTGATGCTGCCAGAGGAGAAAAGGATACTTCAAACAATTCATCCATACCTGCTATGTTCTGAACAAAGTATTTGAACTTGAGATGAAATATATTAATAGCATGATGAAGGACAGCCTCGTAGTCAGCTTTACCATGAGCTATCAGATTTAACTGTTGTTCTACAGCTGAACGTATCGTAGGCAACACCAGGTCAGCGTCAATCTGTAATATACAGAGATACCATGATAGCCTTTCCAGGCCAGACTTTCAAACAATACAAATTTTAATAAGGTAGTCTTTTTGTTTTGTTTGTATAGCCTACATTGTATTAGGATATCAAATTTCAAAAGCACATAAAAACATGTGATGGACTATTGCTTTTCTATATCAAAATTGCCCCCCTTTGCTAGTTCACTAAAACTTATGGTAGTCATGTATGATTGATTGTCATTTGTAAATTATGTAAAAATATTTCATTTCAGAAATGGTTAAGAATGGAAAAAGTCATGATTTTATAATCAGAGGGTGGAAATTACTAAAACACAAATTTGACTGACACAAATTATAAGTTAAATGATTAAAACTTTATAAAGACAACCTTTTGGTATCCATGTACAAGGACAACGCCTAATGTTGTAGGCTTCAGTTTACGACCAGCAATGATGTTCACGTAATTTCTCTCACAGATATTGTTGATATGTACGGGGATACTGGCATCAGTACCAATACCATGCTTCTCCATAAGTGTAATCAACTCAGCTTCAGTGAGATAATCCGGTGGACTTGTTTGTCGCTCAAGCATTTTGACCTATAGTAATAGACATTCAATTACCTTTTCTTTGTCACGTTTATGAACAACAAAGATGGTAAAATGATAATTAAAAGTCTTCACAACTAAATGTTTTTCAGTAACAACACACTACTTTGACTTTCAGATGTATCTATGATACATTCTTGAACTTATGTTATATGATGAGATGATATTATATATATATTATAATGCAAACAAAATCTCAGTTTTACATCATTAGCTACCCATAAGTTTCAATCTAAACTTGAAATTAATGTTTACTTAAATGTTGTGAATAAAAAACATAAAACAAATATTCTAAATCTGACATACAATCTGAACTTTGTCAGTCTCAGTTTTAGACAGGATTCAGTGGACAGACATGAACTTAGACACAACCAGAATTTGTATCCACTTAGTGAACTTACATCATTGATAGGACACTGTTGCTCTCTTTTGAAATCAGGAACTTTCTCGTCACTTGTTAATGCTTGCCATGTCATCACTGATGTATAACCAGGATCAATCAACTGTTTACCAGTAAATGTGAAATGTTCCCCACCCACTTCAAAATACACTGTAGTCTGTAGATATTTACAATCTGGACTTATCTGTAAATGATAAATTGTACAATTCATTGAAAATGAAATGGTTCCTTACAAATGCTTGAAAACAAATCCTAAATCTCATTAATTCAGTTTGGTTGGCATTGGGTCAAGCTCTAAATTGACTAGTAATTTGGCTTCGTTCCGAGTCTAAATGAATGTAAGAGGATTGAGGTAACTTACAAGAAAACAAACTAGAAATGTGTCCATAGGACACTGATGCCCCCACTCTATGTGCGACACAAGTTTTTCATATGGTGCTACCTCTCCAAAGCAACACCCTTTGTTGAGAGGTTGTTGCTCTAGAGAGGTTAAATTAATAGTTAAATCGTGCAGTGGGAAAAATCATGCTGTTGTTAAAGGGAGGTTAATGCTCGATAGAGGGTCGCTCTGGAGAGGTTGTACTGTATGCAATACCAAAATACACAATGAAAGATAACTCAAGAGTCTTCAGCCTTTTACAGAGTTAAAACCTTGTAAGAGCAACTTCATGATTATTCATGCTAATAAACATTTCTGTATAATTTCATCACTCTGCCCCCAATACTTTTTGAGATATGTGTGACTAAGATTTTCAGCCAGACGGAAAGACAGACAAGGGTAAACCATCTATAAGAGTGGGGGGCATAAAAACATGAAGACCTGTAGCATGATACTTACTGTGGCAATGAAGTGTCTTGTGATATAATCATACAATCTGAAGGCATCATGGCCAAGTTCTGATTCAGTCGCTGACTTCATTGGTGTTATGGGAGGATGGTCCCCGGCATCACTTCCTTTTCTTTATAATACAAATAAAACTACAAAGATTAAGCTGGTAAAGAACTTATAAACAAAAGACAGGCAGATACATTCAAAATATATTTTTTTTTATTTTAAAAGAAATTTTTTCAACGATATGTGTGCCAAGCACAGCCAGATACAACTGCCACACACAGTGATGCATTTACATGTATCTATATAAACATACTTTGAGTTTCTACTGTCAAATAAGTTTCCCACAATTTAAGTTATTATGTTCTGTCCCTGATTATGCTATTATAATAAATAGGCAAAATAAATCCTCCTTACTTAGGTTTCTGTATCCCCTCATTAAGAAGATCTCTTACAGCACTTCCCCAATCTGGATGATTCTGTTGTTGTTTTAGTGTTCCTCTGTAAAACAACAGTAATAATTATATACAGTCAATCCTGTGAACAAAGGCCACCATTGTGAAAGACAAAATATGGCCTTTATTGACAGGAGGCCTTTATTGAGAGGTCATTTTGTTATAAATAATCAATGATGAGCTTAATTCACAGGATGGCCTTCATTTGGAGGTGGCCGCTAACACAGGTTTGACTGTATGTATATATCTGCTAGCTAGCAAGACTTTTCAGCCATATGTAGATCAGAAACATGAGACTTTGTGGGTATCTTCACACATATATGTAGATCAGAAACATGAGACTTTGTGGGTATCTTCACATATATGTAGATCAGAAACATGAGACTTTGTGGGTATCTTCACACATATGTAGATCAGAAACATGAGACTTTGTGGGTATCTTCACACATATATGTAGATCAGAAACATGAGACTTTGTGGGTATCTTCACATATATGTAGATCAGAAACATGAGACTTTGTGGGTATCTTCACACATATGTAGATCAGAAACATGAGACTTTGTGGGTATCTTCACATATATGTAGATCAGAAACATGAGACTTTGTGGGTATCTTCACACATATGTATATCAGAAACATGAGACTTTGTGGGTATCTTCACACATATGTAGATCAGAAACATGAGACTTTGTGGGTATCTTCACACATATGTAGATCAGAAACATGAGACTTTGTGGGTATCTTCACACATATGTATATCAGAAACATGAGACTTTGTGGGTATCTTCACATATATGTAGATCAGAAACATGAGACTTTGTGGGTATCTTCACACATATGTATATCAGAAACATGAGACTTTGTGGGTATCTTCACACATATGTAGATCAGAAACATGAGACTTTGTGGGTATCTTCACACATATGTAGATCAGAAACATGAGACTTTGTGGGTATCTTCACACATATGTAGATCAGAAACATGAGACTTTGTGGGTATCTTCACACATATGTAGATCAGAAACATGAGACTTTGTGGGTATCTTCACACATATGTATATCAGAAACATGAGACTTTGTGGGTATCTTCACACATATGTAGATCAGAAACATGAGACTTTGTGGGTATCTTCAGCCATACTGACCAAGTTATCAATCTACACACTCCAAAAATTATACAATAATTTCATATACCAGTAAGATAATAGAAGAGGAATTAGCTTCTAAACTGAAAGTTTGCAAAAAGCCAAAAACTATTGCAATATAATTTGTGTATCTATATAGGGTTATAATTATTTCAGTTCCATAAGGGAAACAAATTGTCTCCTGGTTACATACTGTAGAATGCTTTAATTTCGCAAGGTCAAAATTTCGCGTTTTTTGTTAAAAATCAGCTGTTTTCTTTATTCGCGTATTTATGAATTCGCGACGTCATCAGGCAGGATTAAAGTGTGAGTCGTTGCTTTGATATTTGTATGTCACACTTGATCTGTTAGACATTTAAGTTGTGATTCAGTGTTTTATATCAAATAAAGTATAATAACAATAGATTGATAATAGTTTGGGATTGTTATGGAAGTTATGTTTTACAAACAGTAGGTAAGTGTGAAAAAGTGTTACTATAGTATGTTCAAACGATGTCCAAAATTGTTCAACAAGCGATAGTTTAGAAAAAGCAATATTATACTAGAAGCCCAAGGGCAACATGTCGAGCTTGCCGTTTAGCCAGCTTGTGATCTTGACCTTTGAACTACAAGTATGGGTGATATTCATGACACATCATTTCATTGAAGTAAACTTTTATACCAATTTATTTAAAAATCCTTGAATGCAAACAGAAGTTACAGCCCAGACAACGAAAAATTATTTGACCGAATGTGTAATCTTGACCTTTGACCTATAAAAATCTGGGTGATGCCCAAGACACATGGTCGCATTGTATTATGGCAAGTCATTTTTAAATAATTCAATGCATAAGGGAGACACAGCCCTGACAAGGTGTATAATGATTATTTTTTATGTTTGACCTCTAAGTGTGACCTTGACCTTTGAGCTAGAGACCTTGATCTTACGCACTGCACACCGCCTCATGGTGTTTTACAACTATGCCAAGTTATCTTAAAAAGTTTCAATGCATAAGGGAGATACAGCCCGAACAAGGTGTATAATGCTCATTTTTGACGTTTGACCTCTAAGTGTGACCTTGACCTTTGAGCTAGAGACCTGGATCTAGCACACTGCACACCGTCTCATGATGTTTAACAATTATGCCAAGTCATCTTAAAAAGTTTCTATGCATAAGGGAGATACAGCCTGGACAAGGTCTATAATGCTCGTTTTTGATGTTTGACCTCTAAGTGTGACCTTGACCTTTGAGCTAGAGACCTGGATTTTGCGCACTGCACACCGTCTCTAACTAACTAACTAACTAACTTACAGACACGCAACCGCCATTGTGGCGACTAAGTCGAGCTCACCGCAGGCGGGCTCGACAATAAAAATTAGATTGCAAACATTAAAGGTACATGTTAATTGTTAATATATTGCTTTCAACAGATTAAACTGATTATTCTGAAAATACTACAGTAAAACCTTGATTATCTGAACTTCGATTATCCGAATACCCGGTATTATCCGAATAAAATCTGCGGTCCCGATTACGCCTCTATATATTTCAACTACAACGAACCCTGGTTATATGAATCGGATTTTACGAATACCTGGTGTAATCCGAATACATTATTTGGTCCCTACAGTTACGAATCCGCTTATTTTCACACCTATTATTCGAAATCGTCAATTGATAACAATGGCCAATTGAGAATCAAATGTCGTGTGACAAACAATGTGTAACATCAATTCATACACGAAGCGTGTCAACAGTTTAATTATCGTTAAGTTGACCATATTGTTTGTTACGATTTTATAATAATCGCGATGAATATTTCACAATGATTTCAGGTATAATAAGTTGATACGCGTACGTACCTGGTGATCTGTATGAAATTATTTGCATTTCAGCGATTTAAAAAACTGATTCGAACACAATTAAACAAAACTAACTTGAATAAATTATGATGATTTAGTGAAAAAAATTTCCAAACATAAAAACATTACGTCTTCGATTCTTTGTTTTAGAATGTGACTATACTGTAGCGATGCCTAGTCGATCGTTAGTAAGTGAAGTGAGAATGACATATTATTGTGTCGGATTGTGTTCTGCCTAATCCATAAATGTGCTGGTATTTATTTAACAAAAAATATTGTTTCATTTATTAACTCATATACATTCATAAAACAAGGATAAATAATAAGAGTTTGTTATTCATTTTATTTTATTCTTATTATCACTCAAGTAGCGTCATGTTTGCATACGAGAGTTAACTCCCTTGTAATATACGGACAGTACGGAATTTATCGTTTCCAACCAGTACATCATACTGAAATGGATTATTCGAAACCATGGATTATCCGAATGATTTTTCAGGGCCCAATGACATTCGAATAATCGGGATTTTACTGTATTACTGACTTCAGTTGCGTATTTTCGGACATACTCATTTTCGAATATATAAAACCCAGCATTTATTTGTGACATTTATGAATTCGCGAGGTATTCGATTCGCGAATATTAGCGAAAATAAAACTAACGCAAATAAAAACCAGTTCTACAGTACTATTACCAGGGTTCCCACAAATTTCTGCTGGTAAAATTCCAGACTTTTCCCTGACTTTTTCAAGTTTTTTTGTGTAAAATTCCAGGTTTTTCAGTCAAGGATATCCATACATTTTTCAAACCTTTTCCAGGCTGTTTAAGGATAAACATTCGAGGTTCTACAGTATTAATTTTTAATATCGATAATCATTTCTTGCTTTGGGATAATATTTAAACTAGAAGATATTTTTGACAACAAGAGGGCCATGATGGCTAAAAAAGACCCTGGGAGAAAATGATCATGAGCCTATGTAAAATCAAGTGACTCGGGGACAGGGCCGATTTTGACCCTAGGGCAATAATTTGAACTAACTTGGTAGCGGTCCACCAGACAATGCTACATACAAAATGTGTAAGCTCTAAGCCCTGTGGTTTCAGACAAGAAAATTTTTAAAATTTTCCTATATAAGCCTATGTAAATCAAGTGACCCCTGGGGCGGGGCCAATTTTAACCCTGGAGTCATAATTTGTACAAACTTGGTAGAGGTACACTGGACAATACTACACACAAATATCTAAGCCTTGTGGTTTTGGACAAGAAGATTTGTTTCATTTTCCTACATACACCTATATAAATCATGTACCGGTAAACGCCGAGGCGGGGCTAATTTTCACCCTAGGGCCAAAATCTTAACAGACTTGGTAGAGGTCCACTAGACAATGCTACATACCAAATATCTTAGCTCTAGGGCTTGTGATTTCGGACAAGTTGACTTTTGAAATTTTCCTAAATAAATTAGAGTAAACCCCAGGGCGGGGCCAATTTTGGCCCCGGGGCAATAATATGAACAAACTTTTTTTAATTTTCCTATATAAGCCTATATAAATCAAGTGGCCCCTGGGGCAGGGCCAATTTTGACCCTAGGGCTATAATTTGAACAAACTTGGTAGAGGTCCACTAGACAATGCTACACACCAAATATCTAAGCTCTAGGCATTGTAGTTTCTGACAAGGATATTTTTAAAATTTCCCTATATAAGTCTATGTAAAATCCAGTTACCCCCGGGGCAGAGCCAATTTTGACCCCAGGGCCATAATTTGAACAAATTTGGTAGAGGTCCACTAGACAATGCTACACACCAAATATCTAAGCTCTAGGCCCTGTGGTTTTGAACAAGAAGATTTTTAAAGTTTTTCCTATTGGAAACCAGAGTTTTTAATGAAATTAAATTTTTTGAACAACTTTGGTAGAGCTTCATGCAAGGAACATCCCTGTAAAGTTTCGTTGAAATTGGCCAACTGCTTAAAAAGGAGATGTTGTTTAAAGCAATTGTTGACGCACTGACACACGCACGCACACACACCCGCACGCATGCACGCACGCACGCACGGACATCACGCGATCACAATAGTTCACCATGAGCACTTTGTGCTCTGGTGGGCTAAAAATGCAAGGTGCATTTTGACCTACTGACCCCAAAAATAATAGGGCTCATGTCCTCAAAGAGACCAATCATCCTATGAAGTTTGAAGACTTTGGGTCATAAACTCTTGTTATTGAGCAGCATTGATTTTCCCATGCTGCTGGCTTTAACCACTTTGGAGAAAAGGAAAATAATTGACACACAGTCAAAATCTGTAATGTATCTGCTGGCCAAAGAAAGCTGGTCCTCTCAAAGTCAATATGCACTAATAATGTCAATGTACAAATGGTGTTCACGATTGCTGTATTTAGTCTGCGTACGGAATCATCGAAACTGCACTTTAAAACCAAATATTTTGACTTCAAAGTCAGGCTTTTCAAATGAGTTGCATAATGAAGACTGGCTAGAATGCTGTAGTTAACATTCTCAGCAAACTGCCAATTTCTTGCCTAAAAAGGCTTCGCACTAATGCAGACATTGTGATGTTTCATTGTCAAGTAAATGCTTACAAACGGTCCTGTTTTATTTACAAGTTATGACAACAAATCTACTATTTCGTACTCAAACCGGTTCACACTTTTTCCCCGATTTTGAACAAATATCATAAAAATCCCGGCATTTTCATGACCGGAAATAGAATTTTCGAAATTCCTGACTTTTTCCCGGTAGTGTAGGAACCCTGTATTACAAGCTAATTTGTCATTATTTCATAAGCAACTACATGTACCTATTTCTTAACACGCCATCAACACGCAAAAAGTGGAAGAAACACAACCTTAAATGTAAGAATTTTAGACAAAGTGTCAAGATGCCTGATGAAGTTTTGATTCTAAGGCCAGTTGGTAAGTTTTTATAAGTAAATGCTACATACACAAGATCAAAGTTCTCTGGGTATTGTGTAGTTTCAGTTCTAGGATAACTAATGTAACCCTGAGTGTAAAGTCTCTCAGCTATCTGCATAGTCTGGTGTGGACCAATACCTGAAAACAATCATATCAGTAGAAATCATACATTCAGAGGTGTCAGTAGAGCCAAATTAAAAATCCTGAAAATCATACATGGCCGACCATTTTTGCCAAACAAGAGACTTAGAGGCCTTCAACCACATTGTTTCCATATTCAACTTGATTTGTATTAAAGAAAATCCTTCAACATTGAACATGACTTTGCCATTTCTTGAGATATTTTCATCAAATAACTTTTATCTTGCTCAGAAATCATAGCTCTTTCAGGACAGATAAATCTCAAATTCAGGTAATATCCAGAATATTGTCACCCCTCTATTGTAAGACCAACATTTTATCACAGCTATGGTATCATTTTTAATAGGTCACATCACTCAGGGTTCATACCATTGACACCAAACATCAGTAGTTCAGGGTAAAAAACAATGCTATTCAATTTGTTAAAAGGAGAGCTGCAAAAGAATTGGCTACAAAAACACAAAAATAATAAACAAAGAAGCATATTTTGTACCTAGTCCGGAACTGGCAACACGTAACATCTCTACAGTATTCAACGCTTGAGGCCTGGCTTTCGATTTTTCTTTCTTTGTAATATCAGTAACTCTACAAAATAAATATCAGCAAATCTATAACATAAATAATATAGATATCAGTAACTCTATAATATAGATATCAGTAACTTTATAACATAAATATCAATAACCCTATAATATAGATATCAGTAACTCTTTAATATAGATATCAGTAACTTTATAATATAAACACCAGTAACTCTATAATATAGATATCAGTAACTTTATAACAAAAATACCAGTAACCCTATAATATAGATGTCAGTAACTATATAATATAGATATCAGTAACTTTATAATATAAACATCAGTAACTCTATAATATAGATATCAGTAACTTAATAATATAAATGTCAGTAACTCTATAATATAGATATCAGTAACTCTATAATATAGATATCAGTAACTTTATAACATAAATATCAGTAACCCTATAATATAGATATCAGTAAATCTATAATATAGATATCAGTAACTTTATAACAAAAATACCAGTAACCCTATAATATAGATGTCAGTAACTCTATAATATAGATATCAGTAACTTTATAATATAAATGTCAGTAACTCTATAATATAGATATCAGTAACTTTATAACATAAATATCAGTAACCCTATAATATAGATATCAGTAACTCTATAATATAGATATCAGTAACTTTATAATAAAATGTCAGTAATTCTATAATATAGATATCAGTAACTCTATAATATAGATATCAGTAATTCTATAACATAAATATCAGTAACCCTATAATATAAATATCAGTAACTCTTCAACATAAATATCAGTAACTCTATAATTACATAGATATCAGTAACACTGTAATATAAATATCAGTAACTCTATGATATACATATCAGTAACCCTATAATATATATTTAGCAGTAACTCTGTAATATAAATATCAGCAACCCTATAATATAAATATCAGTAACTATATAATAAAAAATATCAGTAACTCAGTAGTTAAACATGAGCCTTCAATTCAAGGTCACTTTATCAACACGCTAAAAATTAAGTCCATTAATAGTTAACTTTGTCTCTTAATTTTGTGGGCCATGTGTTTAGTTGTATTGTGATTGTTGTGATGTTATGGAATGCTTATTTTTAAGTGGCAATGCAAAATCGCAACTTCTTGCACCGAAGCAGATTACTGACAGTGCCCGAAATATCCGCAATGGTCATCACGTGATATAAACAAAACAGAAATAGAGCGAGGTCACGTGTTACTCACACCAACTAGTGTTAGCTTGATGACGCAGTCGCTATTTATAGTCTAAGAATGGAGCGAGCTCGATAAACAAAGACGGGAATGAATCTGCCCATCTGTCAATAAACGAACCGAATCCAATCCTACTATAGTAAACAAACATGGCGTTGAATTTAGTACACTATCAAGCATTGTGTTATATTACTGAGGATGAAGCAAAACTACTTTTTAAGTGGTGTTCATGTGTACATACAGACTGTGTATTATTCAAGTTGTTAATCGGACTCAATGATCACGTGACATTCACCAAATACTAGTAGCTGTTTTATATCGTTGTCGTCTCGTCAATGTCAATCACCTATAAATTACTAGAAACGTGTCAATATTTCAATAAAAGTGGTTTCAGTTGACTGAGAATTTGACTCTGCCTGGTGCGCTACAACGAGAACTAGTTTAGTATTTATATGGGCACTGTGACGACAGGGTTCGACATTAAGGCAGGTCCGAACGACAATCAATAGCTTACTGGTCCAGTCTAGTGCATCTTGCTATTTGGTAGCCCGAATGATCGTGCTCTTGAAAATGCAGCCGAAACTCTTTATATCAAAGGACTTAGGAAAAATTGTTCGATCTAAATGAACTTCGATGTATAAATTATTAGAGAAATTCGCTGTGTTTATTACATTTTGGAGCGATCGTCGGTGTGTTGTAATAATCATTTAATCGTGTTATAAGATACGGAACACGGTATTTATACGTTTCGATGTATTTATTTTAGCAACATGTCGCAAATAAACAAAACATTATAAACATATTCACACAGACTAATTTTATAAACGCGAGCGTGGACACTGACTTGTTTACGCAATTGTCATTAATTAAATATCGATTTCGGAGCTCAATACAAAAAATGTCCGATCAGGTGAGAAATGATGACTTAATTGGTTCGACATAGACGGTCACTTAATGGTTCGATATAGATGGTCACTTTACAGTTGAAAATCTATGTTTGGGACCGTTATACCAGGTTTTTACGACAACGTTCCCTCAGACAACGGAGTATATTATTTTTGGAGACTTTATTTAAATATTTTAAATGCATTCCAGCAGATATTGCAATGTCTGATACATCGAGGTGATAGTTTCCCCTGATTTTAATTTTAGGGTGGAAACAGGGACTACATATAGAGTACCTCGTGAACTGTAGAACCATATGACCAGATTCATGAGATTCATGAAACATCAACGGCTTGTATTTTTGATGGAGTAGATGATCACTTTAGTTTCGGGATCAGTTAAGTCAAAATAACAAATTCGTTTGATCTGAAACTTTGCACATCCTGATAAAAAATGTTACATAGGCCACATTCTAGTATTGAATTGCCGGATGCGATTTTGCGCCGTACAAACATTTAACTTGTATTTACTATTAGCATGGATTATAAGAAATCTCATAATGAGGTAGAACATTTACTATTAGCATGGATTATAAGAAATCTCATAATGAGGTAGAACATTTACTACAATTAACCTGACGAAGGCCAACAATGGCCAAAATGTTAATTAAATAAATAACATTTCTAGTTCAAGTTAGACTTCTTTTTAAGCAATGTTATGATGTCAGAAATACAGTCAGGCCCTAATGTATGGAAAAATCAATAAATGTCCATTGTGTTTAAATTTTACCCCCATGCGAAAAAAGCGAAATGTCTTAATTCAAGCAAAGTTAAAACTATTACATCAAATCAATTTCACAAATTACTTTTCAAGTAAAAGTTTAAACACAATAAACAAACCTGGCAGAGTCTACAGCTTTGATCATTCCCATGAACATCTGAGCAACTTCTTTATCAAAAATTCGAATTCTGTCCCAATCCAAGTTCAACGTCCTATCAGTACTCTCAGCTGTGACCTGAAAAAAGAACAAACATTGATTAGTGTTTCACTCACTTAATAACTAACTTGCATTTCCCTGGTAAAAAGTTACATAGAGGGGAAAATATATCGATGCCACTGATGTATACTAGCATCAGTGTATTATTTTCAAAATTCTACAATGGAAGTTTACACGAATACTGCTTATGGAAAATTGGTCAACTTTTGCTTCAGCATGAAATATTTAATTAAAAACAAGCATATGTTATTCAGATCAGGGCTTCCACGGGCGAGTAGATTTTTGTGAACACTAGTCCAAGGGGGCGAGTACAAAATCAGGCATCCAATCACGCTAAAATTAAAATAAAACTGAAAATATCTCTTTCCAATTCTATCCGAATCCATTTAGATTCACGTTTTGTTTATGTTAAATCCACATTTGTGAAACGCTTGCACTATAGACAATAATGACTAAAAATAGATTGTTGCCCTGTTCCGGGCATACTGTAAATCCGGTATTATTCGCAATGTTTTTATTTTCCCTATTATTCGCGAATGGAAGGATTCGCGAATTCATAAATCCGCGTAAATTTATTAATATAACGTAAGTGCTATCGGAAGATCATTGTCTGAAAATTTCATTACAGACTGATAAATAAACTACCACTTGTCGGTATGTATACTACATGTATATTGTTTTGTTCAGTTGTACTTATTGGTGTGACTTAAACACATAAAACAAACAAGCATTGTGCGTATTGCCTGAGGGGGCAATGTTTGGTATAATGATCTTTTGCACAAACTGGAAATTTAAACACATTTCTTAAGATAACAAAAGGGATTAACGGACAGTTTGTCACTTTTCTATATTCAATACTGTATTGATTGTGACAGGTTTGGATGATTCAATTTTTGCAGGTAATGCATGATATATGTTTTACCCATTTTATTTACCTATTTATTTATATTATAATTCAAAGCCTTCGCGAAATTTAAATTAAGAGCCTTCAGACGCGAATTCATGAATACGCGAATATATTCAGGGTAGGCAAAAATGCGAAATAAAGATCACGCGAATATAAAGTGATTTACAGTATATAAAACAATGCTACAAGTTTACAAGTGTGTTTAACTGTGACAATGCTTCATTCGCCAGCTTTTCTATTTATTTCAAGAATAGGATTTCTTACTTGACAAATTAATTGGGTGCCTTGGTTATTGTCGGTCTCGTATCAACGGACTCGAGTAAGTGTCAAATCCTGAATTATCTTACGATGTGAGCTGTTTTCTGACAATAAACAGTGCCCGTTTTCCAAAAATGAACAGATGACAGAAAGCGAAAGTCGAAGAAGCGTTCACAATAAATATCAGTGTTGCTACTTGAGAGACGGCTTTATCTGTATGCAAATCACGGTGATCCTTAGCGATTAAAGATAAAAATGCCGATTACAATCACCCAAACCGTACTGTATCGTTCATTTATGTTGTTATCATTTATGTACGCATCCGACATAATTTTCCCGCAATCGGTCATGCATAACAGAAGAATTATACATCCATTAAAGTCTTAATCATAACTTACATTCTAAAAGTATACAAATACTTAATTTTCTTAAGGGCGAGTTGGTTCTTCTAAAGGGCGAGTAAGAATTTGCAGCTACTAGTCCTACAGGACTAGTGCCACCTTGAAAATTTTTCAAGCCCTGCAGATGCCAAATTACAGACATGTATGGCTCCACTTTCATGGTTACATAAATATTTTACCTGCACTTGAATGACCCAGAAAGGCTCTGGCTTAAATGACTGTATCTTGTCATGCCTGTTAACACAGAAGCCTAAAGTTGGAGTCTGACAGGGACCGTATGATATCAGGGTACTGTCAAGATTCCCATATTTCCCCTGAAATAATGAAACATATACTAGTACATGAAACTAAACTTAAGATCACAGAAGAACTCCTCCACTACAGACAGTTGTAGTTCTGATGAAAAGTGCCCTTATTAACAGAGCTCAGCCAAAGATGAGTGGATTGTATACATATACACTTCCTAAGTGCAGTTTTTTCCCCATAATTGTTACATTTCTTACGTTCAGTTGATGAAATTGTAGTGAATGATTAAGAGCTATTTGATTAAAAAAATTAATGCTTAAAATGATCAAAAGATGTCCGCTGGCAGTTGAAGAAGGAAGACAATATACCCAAATTGTTTAAATAAACTAGATGCCCGAGGGCAACATGTCGAGCTCGCCGTTTAGACAGCTTGTGACCTTGACCCTTGAACTACAAGTTTGGGTGATGTTCATGACAAATCATTTCATTGAAGTAAACTTATATACCAATTTATTTCAAAATCCTTGATTTCAAACAGTAGGCACAGCCCTGCAGACAAGGAAAATATATTTGACCAAATGTGTAATCTTGACCTTTGACCTATGGATCTGGGAGTTGCCAAGGACACATGGTCTCATTGTATTATGCCAAGTCATTTTTAAATAAGTCAATGCATAAGGGAGACACAGCCCGGACAAGGTCTGTAACACTTTTGATAGACATCTAAGTGTGAACTTGAACTTTAGCCTACGAGCCTTGGTCTTGTACATGGCACATCGTCTCTTGATGGTAAATATTTCTGACAGGTAATTCCAAAATCCATCAAGAAATGACAAAGTTTTGAAGCAGACACAAAAAATAGACCCCATCTTTGACCTTTAACATCTAAGTGTTGGCCTTGGAGCTATTGACCCTGGTCTTATGTGTGACACACTGTCCCAAGTTATTTTCAAATATGTCAATGCATAAGGGAGATAGATATAGCCTAGACAAGGTCTATAATGCTCATTTTTGACGTTTGACCTCTAAGTGTGACCTTGACCTTTGAGCTAGAGACCTGGATCTTGCACACTGCACACCGTCTCATGGTGTTTAACAGTTATGCCAAGTTATCTTAAAAAGTTTCTATGCATAAGGGAGATACAGCCCGGACAAGGTCTATAATGCTCATTTTTTATGTTTGACCTCTAAGTGTGACCTTGACCTTTGAGCTAGAGACCTGGATCTTGCACACTGCACACCGTCTCATGGTGTTTAACAATTATGCCACGTTATCTTAAAAAATGTCTATGCATATAGGAGATACAGCCCAGACAAGGTCTATAATGCTCATTTTTGACGTTTGACCTCTATGTGTGACCTTGACCTTTGAGCTAGAGACCTGGATTTTGCGCACTGCACACCGTCTCATGGTGTTTAACAATTATGCCAAGTTATTTTAAAAAGTGTTAATGCATAAGGGAGATACAGCCCGGACAAGGATCTGGACAGACACACTAACTAATGTACAGACACGCAACCGCTATTGTGGCTACTATGTCGAGCTCACCGCAAGCGGGCTCGACAAAAAGTATGTAATATAAATACTGGTATTTTTGGGGTGTTCAAAAGGTGAGATCTTACTGTAAATGATTGAAAACTGAATATTTAACAATATCAATCTAAGTGATTTTTTAAAAACAAACTTTAGGTGATAGAAATAATATCATTGCCAATCAACTTGGAGACTGTGAGTTTGAGCCCATCGGAAAATTGAGTGTCATTCATGATCTAATATGACACTATTACTTTTTTTCACGAAGGAAGACACAATTCAAGTGATTCAAATCATATAATTAAATATTTCATCACAATAAAGCTTGAAATAATTAACACAACTTATCAAACCTGAAAGTATTTAGTCTGGTATCTTGTGAAGGCACATCCAATTCTGAGGTCCAACTCCTGTCTAGCATCCACAGACAATGACTCATTCTTGTTTGGGGATCCTAAGTTATTCATAGCCTTGCGGATATCTGTATCAGTTATAGCACTAAAATGTGCTCTATGTACAGCCTGTAACAGAAATTCAAATAAGTTTGGTTGCTTCCTAAATTGACCCCACAATGGAAAGTAAAACCAATCAAAAATATTTCACTAAAAATGCAAAATTTATCTTTGCATGTAGGTTTTTTTTTACTAAGAAAGTGACACTGACAGCTAGCATATTCCCCTAAGAAAATAAGCTACTTTTCCAAAGAAAATCTATTACCCCTATTTGCATTATGAATATTTCACAAATTTGCCTCTTTTGTGAATTTTGTCCCCTTTTAGTTTACCAATGCCTAGCGTCTTCCCCTATTCTGAAAAAATACACCCTAGCATTAAATTGAATTTCTGGAAGCATATCCTGGGTTTTCAATAACAACCTGCCGCTGGCCAATTTAGCCTCTTAGAAATGAGTCTGGACCAGTAAGAAATCTCAATGTTTTAAAAATACTGCTTGAAAAATGCCTGGACCCCCTAGCCAGCCTGTTAGTCTAGCTTTTGGGCCTGTTGGCCACAAACTTGGTGAGAACCCTGTATATCTAAGTAGGAGCCACACTAAGTTTTAAATGAATCAAGGGCCATAACTTAAAATGCTTAACTTTAAAAACATCTATAGACAACTTGATTAAATAAATAGTTTGCATAAGAACAAATGGATCAATACTTACCTTTCCACTAACATTACGATTCATCACTCCCTGGACACAGTCTATCACTTCGAAGCAAATATTTTCACCTTCTTTATCACAATCAAGCCAAAGCACCAAGTAATCAACTCCACGTGCCTGAAATATCAAAAATAGAAGAATAAGCCATGTTCTTTTGTATGCTGAAGAAAATCAGGATGAATTCTATAATTTCATCACATTTGATTATGCGACCCCGTTTTTTTACCAAAGATGAACCATAATTATTCAAACTTGGCCTTGATTTCAATAAGACAATCTGTTATCCAGACACTCCTGATTCAACTTCTGAAAATAAATTAGTTAGAAAGAAATTTATTTTACATTAATAACTATGACCCGCTACAATTAACTCTACAAAATCATATTACATATATTTGACTAGGGCTGTGGCGAGTATCCAAGTACTCGGGTAATCACGAATCAAATTGAAAAATTAAATTGAGTATGAATAATCTTCATTGCTAAGATTCGTGGTTCGCGATCTTGTTTTTTTTAACAAATTAAAATTCTTAAAAATCCCTTTTATCTGAATAAGTACTATCTCATCATGGACTACTGTTTGCCAAGATGTCCAATCGTTCTTTAAATAATGATGCTGGTAAATCAGTTAACTGGAAGGGAGACTTACATATAAATTTAAGCCATAGAACGATTTATATTGATTTACTTTGTTATTCCTAAAAAAAAATTACTGTAAACACCCATGTATATGTCGCAGCAGTGTATAAGACGCAGGTAAAAAACAGTTGAAATCCTGGGAAAAAATTTCGTGTAAGAACGTATAACATCAAATGACATACCTACCTGCGAAATTGTAAGTGTCAATTTTATGCAATTAACAAAGTGTAAAGGCTACCAGTAATCCTGCATTTCTTAACAACTAACATGTGACACAATAAAAAATCAATACTTCAGCTGCTAGATTTGAAGTTTACACACACTTTGACCTAATTTTGTGAAGATTCTGGAGTTTATTTAGGGCGCACAAGGGTGTCAATATAGCCAAATTAAAAACATTATACATGGCCGACCTTTTTTGCTTCAACCACATTGTTTCCATATTTAACTCAGTTTGCATTAAAGGCAGATTAATTAATTATAACTTTGCCATTTCTTGAGATATTTTCATAAAAAATCCGGAATATTGACACCCCTGTGCGTACCATAGATCTTAAAACTTGATACCCCCAAATACAAAAGTCTGCTCACATAAATTGACCAAAACTGAGGCAAGATCAAAGAGCGGTGAATTTTAAAGATCAAAGACACGCTGCCGTCAGTGTCTCTCTGATATTTGTGTGATGTTGGCTAGCAGTTTAAAGATCACAGTGTTTATGACCTGTTTGACATTTTAGCTGTGATTCAGTGCTTTATGTCTAATAACAATAGATCAATAATAGTTTAGGATTGTTGTGGAATTTATGTTTTACTAACAGTAGGTAAGTGTGAAAAAAATACTTCTGAATCCATTTTGTTTGAGTCGTAGAAAACATGGGATTGAGTTCTACAACCATGTATAGAACGCACCCAATTTTTGGTCCCGATTTTGGACGTAAAAAAGTGTGACATATACATGGGTGTTTACGGTAACTGTCTTCAACCGTTCAGGACTGCAATTTTGAAGTTTTAGATGGGTTACTTGATAACAAAAGATTTGTGATTCGATTTGTGGATCGTAAGTGTTGAATCGTGGATTGGATCGGATCGCCACTTACCCAATGATCCACAGCCCTATATTTGACATTGTTGGGGGGCACCAAATGAAGATTTCAATTGTGGCCTTGAACTCTAAGTCTCTTACCTCTTTTTGCAGAAATGATGGCATGTGCAGCTTTTCAGTGGCTTCTTTCTTGTGTGTGGTAGCTTGAAACAACTCTACCTACAATATATACTCTTTATATGGTTACAGAAAATGTCAAGCTAACTGGTTACCTCTACATTCTGTATGGAATGGACTTAAAGAGAACTGACAACCTAGCCCTTTTTTTAATGTTTTGGGGAACGAATCGTTACCATGAAACACCAAATAGGGAAATTTTTAGAGACTAACTTATTTTCATGAGTAAGTAGCTTCATGAATTAGGTTTTTTTTAATTATGGGGAAATTTTTCTGTCAGTGGGGAAAAATATATACATTTTTACTTGGGGAAACGGGGCTGAATACCAGACCGCAAAAATGGCATAAAAAGGGCCTGCAACCTCTTTTATCATACCTGAATCATAGGTAAGGGACAAGTGATATTAAATGTACACATTTAGTTGAACGTCACACAAAACCAGCAACCTCTCAAAAACTAGGCAGCACTCTCAGTGATTTTTCACCTTCTATAACAGAGGCCTATTAAAGGCCTCTTCCCAATTGAAAATTCTTTAAAATCATGCAGTTTTCCCAATAATCCAAACTAGGGCTGTCCCGATACAGATCTCAGCCGATACGGTACTAGCGATATGCGATATCTACAATACGATATTAAAGTATTTCAAAGAATTGAAAAACGTAATATTAGTGTTTTTTTAACTCTGCAAACTTGTTTGGTGCTAGAAAGTCATAGTTAACCGTTGAAATTTATTAATTGCTATAATTGTTAAGCACCAAAACTCACATCAGAACTTGAATTAAATCATGGTGAAATTACATTTCTTTTTTTCTAAATTTCCCCCCATTACTCGCAATGCCATAAAACACGGTCAGTACCAGAAAATTGGATTGATACAAAATTCCTACACCGAGAATCATGAGAAACTTGGCATAATAATTGTTAAATTTACTCGACTTACAGCCAGATAAAGTTGTTTAAAGAATCAGATCAGATCATTGGTTAACAATACTGAATTGATGATTTGAAACTTTTAACTTGGATGTTATGATGACTTCAAACTTTTATTTTACTCAATTGATATTGTTACATGACAATAAGAGCAATATAGAACATAATATTAACAAAGTGTAACGAGGTATAAATGTACGAAATTGTTAGTTAATTTAATGTTGTAAAGGTGATGACGAGACATATATGTGTTCTAACGTTGCTAGTCCCACCACTATACTTGGTGTCACTTCTTACAGATAGCTATGTGTTTCTTTGCTTCATCAATCGGCAAACCAAAATGCTGCCATAGTTTTTATGTAAAATTACTTTGTGGCGTTTTAAAGTTACTTGGTGCCTCTGTAATTTTTCAATAGATTGTTACTGCAGACGACGACAATGTTTACACTCTTTAAGGATGAAGCTGGTTGAATATTCGTACATGTGTTTGAAAATTTAAATGTCGGATCTATTTTTCGGAAAATTAGAAAACTTATTCCCCATTTGTTAAATAAAAAATCTAAAATATCGTTTAATGAATTAATGAAATTTATAAGTCATTATCAACTTGGCAGAATCTGAATACGTGGTCTAGCTTTACCTCACGCTGCAGCCTGATTATGATGGAATCCCGAAGCTTTATCGACGATTAATTGAGAGTAAATTTGTAAATCCAGTTCATTAGTTCAAAATTCTAGGAGTTTTTAATGTAAAAGCAAAAACCGCGATACGGCCGATACGGGACCTTCCGATACGATACGCATATCGTTCAGCACTGTACCGGTACGTACTGGTACACGACCATATCGGGACAGCCCTAATCCAAACTGACACCAGCTATTTTATTTCCCAAATCAGCAGTTTTAGCGATAATTCTTCCCAAAATCAACAAGCTAAAGCCTCTTCCAAATGAAGAGAGAAAAAACACTGACTCTATAAACTGAATCACAGAGTCAACTTTGTGAATTGTTTTTTTATTTATTTGGATTTAACACAGTTGTTTTTAAACAAGTTTTCAGTTATAACTTAAATATATGGTGGCCGGTTCACTTAACCAGTTTTCCTGAACTGTATTCTAACCAGTATACAGGCCATCCCTATTACCCCCTACCTAACTCTTTACCAGTGTTAAAATACACGACAGTACAAGTCTGCAATCATACAACCATTTAATCCTCATAAGCAATTCTTCTTCTTGTCGAAAAACATAAAAATACTCTCAATAACAATAAAATAATACATCAACTGATCGCATTTCTTGACACACAGACGTCCATATTGATTTTTTGTTTGATGACCTTATTACCGCCTCTCGACCAATCAAATGCGAGATACGTAGTAACGCTTGAATTTCCTGCGTCAATACTAAATTCCAACCAATGTGCGGACCATCTAGCATTTGCGGAAATATCAAAACTGTGTTTTAATAGATCTAATGCATAAAAATTCGACACAATTATATAGCAGTGTTAATTTAAATTGAATGCAAATGGCAGTATGAATGATAAATTGACTTGATTGTAGAAATGATATAAATCATGATGACATCAATGAAAAATGTTTTAAAGTCGCGGCATGCAATGTAAACAATAATCTGGTTCCCTGCTGACAAATGCCAGGCGGAAACGGAAGTGGAGGTGACATGCATGTGCGAGTTAATGTTATTATCCGGGCATCAGTGGTAATAGGGTCACCGCGGAAATAGGCATACCAATTAAGTTAACAATTAACAATATCATTTTTTTTATATATCTTTCCACAAGGAGCCGGCAACTTCTCGGAATTTCTCCACATCTGGAGGAAAATCAACAATATTGCTAAATTATCATGGAAATGTTTGACCTGCCACAACCAGGAATCAAACCTGGATAGCCGGGTTACAAATCCAGCGAACTAACCACTGGAGGCATCCGGCCCCGGCCTTTTGAGCTGTTTTCAGGAAGATGAAAAAAGCTATAAATAACTTACAGGGTCTACTCTATCCCAATTGTTATATTTTCCAATAAAATCTAAACCAAACACGTGACCACAGACTGAAGTCATTTTGAAGAAAGCCGTTTCATTAGTTGGTGGAAACTTCGCCCTATATTCGTGTATTGAACACGCGCTGTTCGAACCTTTCCGAGACGTCATGTTGCCAGCTGATAATATCTTCGCGATCGATTGAGCCAATGAAGGCTTTTCAGCAACCATTAAAACGGTTCTCATTTTGCTTTTTATTAAATATTACTTTATAAGTATTTATTTGGACACATATTAAAGTCTCAGTCGAAAGACGCTTTCAATTTATTAGCCGGGCGAGCGTTCTGACGATTCAGACGAAAGAGGTATGGTCTAAAAACAATGTCTACAGTATATACCGGAAAAGTTCTATGGAACACACAATAATGTGTCTATATTATATACATCATTTTTACTTTCTGAAGTTGTAAATTTAAAAGAATGAAATCATTCGTTAAAATAATTATATACTTAATCATAGATCATTTTAAAATTGGACCTAAACAGTTATAAATTACGAAAACTAAAATTTTGGACTAAGGGAGAATACTCCTACAATTTTGCCAAAGTCACAGGAGGAGTTAATTCCCTTATTAAAGTAGCGGCAGGATGAATTTGATGCAGCATTAATCCTTTTGTTGGTAATTAAGCGGCTGTAGCAGACATATAATGGATCCAGCGGTGAATCATTTACAACGCCTTGCGTGTGGGACACAATCTGTATGTCCGTCACTGGCTAGATATTTCTTGTAAGTGTTATTAAACTTATTTATCATATGTTTTCGCGATAACGTATAAGAACTGATTTTCAACATTAACATGAGATTTTCTGATATTTTGGTATAGAAACGTTGTCAGCTCATTTTATCGGTGTTATTAAAGGTAAAATTATATACAGTTTTACATTAATCTTATGATGGCTTTTGACTGTTATGATCTTTTACCTATTCCAGATAAAATTATGTTTCCTACTCCTAGTAAAATGCTTGGTCTAGGACTATCAATTTTTAGCTCACATGTCACAAAGTGACAAAGTGAGCTATGAGGATCACTCTCCGTCCGGCGTCGTGCGGTGTGCGTCGTGCGTCGTCAAACTTTTTGTTGTGACCACACTAGGGGCCACATTTTTGGCTCAATTTTAGCAAAACTGGGTCAGAACGTTAATATCAACAAAATCTCGGACGAGTTCGATATTGGGCCATTTTGGGTAAAAAACTAGGTCACCAGGGCCAAATAAGGGAAAACCTTGTGAACACTTTAGAAATCACTGTTTTGAATTTATCTTCATGAAACTTTGTCAGAATGTTTATTTTAATAATATGTAGGTCAAGTTTGAAAATGGGTAATTTCTGTAGTAAAATTAGGTCACTAGGGCAAATTGCTGGAAAACCTTGTGAACACTCTAGAAGTCACTGTTTTGATTGGATGATCATGAAACCTTGTCAGAATGTTTGTCTTCATAATATCTTGGACGAGTTCGAACATGGGTCATCTTGGGTCAAAAACTAGGTCGCTAGGTCAAATCTTATGAAAAACCATGTTAACACTGTAGATTTCACAGTTATTATTGGATCTTCACCAAACTTTGTCAAATCGTTTGTTTTAATGATATAACGGTCAAGTATAAATATGGGTCATCTGGGGCAATAACTAGGTCACCAGGTCAAATCTTAGGAAAACTTTGTTAACACTGTAGATGTGACAGTTTTAATTGGATCTTCACCAAACCTTGTCAAAATGTTTGCCTCAATGATATGTGGGTCAAGGATGAACATGGGTCAGCCGGGTTCAAAAACTGGGTCACAAGGTCAAATCTTAGGTAAAAATCTTGTAAAAGCTCTAAATGTCATGGATCTTGGCCAAACCTTGTCAGATTGTTTGTCTTAATGATATTAAGGACAAGTTCAAATATGGGTCACCTAGGGTCAAAAACCAGGTCACAAGGTCAAATCTTAGGAAAACCTTATTAACACTGTAGATGTCAAATTTTGATCGTATCTTCACCAAACCTAGTCAGACTGTTTGTCTTAATGATATGTAAGACAAATTCGAACATAGGTCGTCTGGGGTCAAAAACTAGGTCACCGGTTCAAAACAATGTTTTAATGAGTGAACAGTGATTGTCATGTAAGCGATATAGGGCCATCTTGGCCCTCTTGTTCTTTAATTGCTAAAAATATATTATATGTGTGTTTCAGTGAAAGGAGTGTAAAGTATGTATGTAACAGAAGTGAAAGATCCAAAATTGAAAATGGTTAGTACAAACAGACTATACATGTAGTCTTGTTTATTCAGCTTTCAGGTTTGCTGATTTCATATCAAAATGAATTCAGAATCAGAAGGGCCGTCCTCTCAACCTTAGCAGGACGGACCAGAAAAAGTATCTCCCTATCACAAACGGCTGGTACCGGACTTATTAGTTAGACTAATACATGTACAGTCTCTGGTACCGTAGGATTGGAATATTTTATGCTATTTTCATTAGTATGGCATTCATTTTGCCTTCAAATTCACCACTATATTTCATTCTTGTTTAATATATAGACTAAGATAATAATAGTTAATGTGCCCCTTAATTTTTCAGTAGCTAACAAAATGACAGAAGTTACGTTGTGCAAGAATTTATGTCATGATAGCAGAGCATATGTGATTTAATGTTCAGCAGTTAAATGACTATAAAAATAGTACTTGCTTACGTGATGGTTACATGTCATGGCATTATGTTCATTCCAACATGTGGATTCTACAACAATATGGCAGATGGCTTAAATGAATCACAAAAGATCTTAGAATTTCATTGAATCAAACATGAAGTGTATGAAGAAATCTGCTTGTACTGTATACAGACTGTTTGTATTTTCAGATACAATGTTTTCAAGATGTTCATTTTGTTACAATCGACTGAAGCTTGGTAACAACAGCATGAAATTGTCACCAAAACCAAGATTTACAAAAGAGATAAAACGATTGATGAAAAATGTGGAACAGAACAATCAAAGACTTGGAAATTATCAGAAGAAATTAATACAGGATTATATCAACAAGCCTAACAAGTTGGTAAGTTTGTCTGAAAAAAATTAAGAAATATTTGATTGTATAAAGCGTCCCATCCGACATGCCATAATTGGACAATGCCTGCTGAAATATTCATTATGTCTATACCTTATCATCTTATGCTTAAATATTTGTAAATACAACCCAGCACTGCACATATTTTTGATATTTTCTACAATAAAACTTTAATATTAAGCCCACCTCATTATAACAACTACTTCCTGTTGGACCAGTTTTCTTCTATACTTCAACTTGATTCTTGGATCATCTCAATATTTAAACCATTCATTTCTGTTCTGTTCTGTTCCTTGAGGTTTTACTGTACATTGTGATACTTTTGATTTTAAAAATTTAATGCGAAATGAAAATCGTGTTGTTTTAAAAAAAGTAGCACTATATGTTTCAAACCTAATGCAGTGCATTGATACATTACAATAGAATATCTTATGGCATTAAATTAGACAATTTACGTTTGTAGAAACGTATTCATATTTTAACTTTGGTGAGAAAATGTTGACATATTTCCTATTTCATGAGATCATGGTACATCGTTATATGCTTATACTTTTGTTCAGTATCCTTGAGACTTTTTCTTAAAATTTGCTGTGGACACAACAATATATATTAAATAACTTTGTGAACATGTATATATATGTATGTATTTTGGGCCGGTGGCCTTTATTTACGAAATAAACTTGTAAACTTGTACATGATAACACATGATGATGTTATGATATACATGTATCTAAATGTGATGACTTTTTGTGTTGTTCTTTGGAAAAAGTATAACGCCAGTCAATTCAAATGCAGTGAGAGTGAACATTGCCCAACTCTCTATGGGTACCATTCTTTTTCTACACAATGAGGAAACTGAGTTTTGATATTTAATGTATGTTATCAAACATTATTCATGGATTCCATCAGTGTGAATTAGATGTTTGTTTATTGCAAATATGCATACAGGGTGTAAGTTTTGTTGTTTATCTAGAACATTGATTTAAATCTGTATTAACCGTATGTTTGTAGGTTATTGTTTGTGCTCTGTGCAAGAAATCAAGAGTGGTGAAATGTCAGTCAAGATTAGAAAGACAAAAACAGAAGAAATCTGTGGAAAAAGACAGAGATCTGCAAATACAGGAAGAGCTACCAGGTAAGTACTGTGTGAATTTGAAAACTGATTTCAGGACTAATATATTACAAATAATTTGTTTGGTGCAAGATTGTGACGCAAACATTTTTTTTTTGCAATTTCATATTTGTCAGACATAAAAATGGGTGATGCTAAATAATAGTATTTAGAACCCTGTATATTGTTTGATTGCTTCTATCAGCATCGCATTTAATTGCTCCATGCCATAGTGCTTGTACTTGTACCAGATTAAACCTTGTTCATCTGTTGTTATTATCAGTAGTGTACAGTGGACAGTTGAACTAAGTAAATTCTTATTTTTTGTTACAGTTGTTGAACCAATCAAATCTAGGAACAGCAAGAAAAAAGAAAGACGTAAACTGTTGAGACAGAAACATCAGCATGGAGATTTGGATGATGATAAAAATGCTGGATTGTTGCTACCATCTGATAAAGTTCATAATGAAAAGTTAGTATTACATTCATTATATGTAGCATTATACTACAACTCCTCCCACTTTGTCTGCTCAACAGTCTGTGTGTAGGGAGATATTGTTTTGTAAATGTTATATGACATCACATACACATGTTTGGATTACAATAAGAATTTCTCAGACAGAATATTATTTTGTCAGTTCTATTTCTAGATATACTTTCAGGGCTGAGATGCCATATTCTCAAGTGTACATGCAGTCAAAGTATTCCATACATTCAAATTTCTTATTGTAGAAAAAAACAACATTAATTAAACCTGCTAGTATATAGATACAATGATTTAAAGAAAAAACTTACCCAAAACAGTGTTCTAATTCAACATTTGTATGTGTTTGATGTTTTCAGGCCAGAAGAGAGTAAAACTGAACCAGAATTCAGAATAGAATCTGAAAATGAAGATAATGAAGAAGCTGTTCATACTGTTGTTAGTAATAAAACTGCTTCAATGTCTGATAATAAGAATAGTGTAAGAAAAGATAAACTTGGAACCAACACTGATATAAAACATGAAACTCATTCTGGTGTTTTATCAAACATTGCGTGTAAACCTTCATTCAAGAAAACATCGGGTACAGCTAACAATGACCTGGACAGACTTTCCTCTATTATTAATGGCAGGAAAGTCGCAGTGAATGTTAAGGGACAAAAATCACTTGGTTTGATGAAAGATTTATCCTCGCCAGGAAAAAATCAGAGATCAGTCGTAGACAAGAAAAAGAAAGCAAAGCAGATGAGCCAACAGTTAGGTCGTTTATTGAAACAAGAGAAGAAATCATCATCTGATGGTTCATTAACAGATTTCCTGTCCAGTTTGTGATATTGGTGCTCTAAGGGGTACATACATTGTATACATGTACATTAAAAATGTGCCCAGATGTGACATCCATATATAGAGGAGATGTATCATTTTATGTGAATCTTTTCTTGCATGTTAAATTTACAACATTGAGGAAAATAATGTCCTGTTTCTAAGGGAAAATGTTGTGTTTCTTTACAGTCTTCAATATATATTGGAACTTCAGATTTGATATTTTAAAATTTTGGCTCATTAAAACATTTTAATACTTGTTATTGAACTTGTTTTTGTATTCTTGTTTAGTGTCTGTAAGTTTGTGAAGCTAACAAGAAATAAAGTTGAATAACTGATTTCAGGATGATCATTTATTATCTGTGTATCACAATCCACAATATACATGTACTGGTAGAAATCTCAAATTTGTAATTAATTAAACCACTACACCACCTTGATGCGGTGACCTGTATCTATTGATGACTCACATTATGTGATCATAATAAAAGTGTTGTAATCCCATTATAAAAGTTATTTTATATCAATCACATATTTTAGTTTCGGCGTAAAAAATGTATCTTTCTGGTTACCTAACCAACCCTAATTTTTCCTTGTGATCCTAAATATTTTATTAGACCTGAGGAATGCTACATCCACTCTTTACTTTTTTCAGCTTTACACACACATGAGCCAAAAAAGCCTTGACCTACCTACCCTATATTTAATGAGAAACAAACAGTTTTTAGGTCTTTGATGCCATGCAACATGAAGGTGAAAATGAGTAAGATTCTAATTACTGTAATAGTATGATAGACAGCTGTATAAAGACGGATAAACTACACTTGACACTCATATGAGTGTCAAGTGTATTTTATCCATCTTTATACATGACATTTTATACCTTAATGTTAAAGATATGTATTAAAGTAACTTAATTCTGTTGGTATGATTTATTTAGTTAAAGGCTTAGATATTACAGTATCATTTTAAAGTTAACCTGAAATTCCTCATAAGATTTATCTGTTAAACAACCTAATCTCAGACTTTTTTATACTCAGTGTTTTTGGATTAACTTACTTTATGATAATTACCAAGGACTTATACACACACATTATTATGTATATAATGCACTTATCAATGTTTTCACCCAGAGTGGGGGGGGGGGGGCAGGGATACACAGGGAATTAGACAGCAAGACTTTTCTGGTAAACGGGAATTTGATAAAACACTGTTGTCACATGACGCAGGAAATAGACTTGGCCCGTATTTTATGGACCAGTGGGAATGCGGGTCAAAACGGTCTTATACCGAATGGCCTAAATCCATATCATTCTGTACCAAAAATGGGGCCATACTTTCATGTTGTTCTGCATGAAGTTATATATAAATAGATGGAAGAAAATGACGAAAGGTTCAAAACTTTTGGTTTTATAACTGGCACCTGCATTGAATGCTGTGTTTAATGGCTCTTTATAAGAGTATGCTTTTGTCTTTATGTAATGTAAGTTAACATTATTGTGTATTTATTAAATCATAAATTGTGTTTAGGACTGTCTTGAGTATCAGAAAAATTGATATTATCCACAGTTATGTTACTAAAACTACACCAGTAGCATACAATTTAACATTTTTTTTTTAGTAAAAAACATGTTACTTAACTAAAACTGAGCCGTTTTGGACCGGGCCGTTTTAGAAGTGGGCCGTTTTGACCCGATACCCCAGTGACGGGAATTAGAGAGTGACCTATTTTCACTTGTGTTGCCTACCATTAATGAAAAACTACTATGGGGATATTTGACCTCAAAACAACAGGAACCTCCAAGAAATTAGACAGGAATATCTGAGGGAAATTTGATAGCCAAATTCTACAAATGTCTAATTCCCCTATATACTGTACGATTCCCCCCCCCTCTCTCTCTGGGGGAAAACATGTATAAGTGCATAAGTCCTTCTAATTCCTTATGCTGAAACTTGATATATTTATGTTGTAAATATGATATATAGATGAGGAGCTCAGCTCAAGTCCAAAAAAATAATATGTTCTGTATATAAAAGAAATTTTAAAATAAAAAGTTTGGTTCCTGTTTCAATACAACATTTTAAAGTAATAGATTTATTGACAAACTATCATTTAGCAACCTGAAGTGTTGGCATTTGATGTACGTGTACTATATCTTTATGTTCAAGTGTAAGATTTTCTTGTTTTAGTAGATTAATATAGTTTTAAGTCTTGATTATTATACCATTTACTTTAGGTAGCATTAGGAACACTCTATTACATTACTATGGTACATAATTATACTATTGTTGTATTCTAGAGTCCCTTAATTCTTCTTATTCTTCCATTAATGTACATGGCTCACTCTGGAGCATTGTCGTACATGGTTGGTGTGAGGTCTAGAGTCCCTGTTAGCATACACGCGAGTACTCATTATCCAGATCAAGTTTTACATATATCTTAGAACAGAAATCATCACTTTGTTTTAGACTACCAGTAGCAAGAGGCGGTGCGTAGGCGTGACTAACTACTGATTGGCGTTTTGCTTCAAATATTGGGACGGGAGTGTTGGGAAATAGTATTTCTGTAAATTCAAGGGAAGTCACTCTAGTCGACTTAATTTTTGTACAACATTTCATCATCAAAAGTGGTGCAGATTCAGTTACTAGCGGACGTCAGTGGATTTAATTTTGTTTAAAGAACGGTAATAAACTACCTCAATAGAAATGGCAGAGAAAACCGGTAAGTTTCACTTACTTTTCGTGATCACACTCGCCGAAAACAGCTGCTGATTTCAAATGTGTTGCAACGTCAGAACGTTTGCTTACAAACACGTTTTTATCTTTTTATTTAAATAAACGTATAAAATGTCTTTTAAAGCGTCAAAATGATTACATATTTTTCGATGTTGTTAAGTGTGTTTTTTTCTACCCTGCAATTAAATCCTACAGGTCTAACTGACCCAGTTGGCAGTTTCTACAATCACACAATTCTGAGTTTTAATCTATAACTGCCTAATACTTCAATATACATCTATTTCATAATTGTTTTTAAGATTGAGATGTATTTGATTTTGATGACAAGTAACTTGTAGTGTGTTCTACTTCAGTTACTAATGATGAATGTTAATTATTACACTTGGTTCCATGAGGTGGTTGGCATATTCATGCATACACTCTCAGTATAATATGACAGGGCTTTTTTCACTGGTAGGGGAAGGGGCCTTTTCCTTAAATTTGGGGAAAAAATAACAAATTATTTTTTGCAAAAAGGGAAGAAAAAACATGATGTAAATTGAATTTTAGGTTTAAAGAATTTTCTTGAGGGGAAGATGCCTGTTCACGGCCCCTGTTATAGACATAGGAGCTCGAAGTCAGGAATTGGTTTTTTTTCGGCAATTTTGCACTTTTCACATGTAATATTACCCAAACTTTAATAACTCGGTCATATTTTGTCCAAATATTGACTTTTGTAAATTACTTGAAAACGGGTCGGGTAATCTGAAAAAAGACAGGGATGCTATATTACAGGGATGTGCAACCGCTTATCATCCACTGATCAAGTATAGATTATCAGTGCCTAGGCTAGTTAATGAAAGCAAAGGCATCAAAACTACCGAAATTACCATGAAAATGACACAAAGAATCGATAATTGACAAAAAGTAACATTAGTGGTCTATGATCGACTCAAGTTCCTCGTAGTTTTTATTTGTTTGTTATTAATTTTCACAACTTATTTTTCTAAATTAAATTTGAGAAAGAAATGCTTATATTATGCAAATTTTGTAGGAAAGAAATGTTTACATTATGAAAGTTTTGTTCGATTTATGAGCTCAAGCAGTGATGCTACACATGGCTCAAGACAAAATTAATTTTCACTGCTATTTTTTATATAAATTGAATTTTTAAAAGAAACGACTATATCATGAAAATACGTATGAAAAATTGAAATACATGTAGTATATTACATTATGAAAGTTTTGTACAATTAATTTTTATATCGTGAAACTTGTTTTCGAATTATCAGCTGAAGGTGAAATTTTGGCGGAATAAACTTGTGAAAGAAAAGTTATATCATGACAACAAATGTACGATAGAATGCTAAAATTTGACTTTAAATTCGTGAAAGAAACTTTTATATTATGAAAAAATGTACGATCGAATGCTAAACATTTTAATTAAATTAAATTTGTATAACAAATATTTATATCATGAAAGTTTTGCTCGATTTATCAACTCAAGACCGAATTTAATTTTGTATCGTGGAACTTTTTTCAATTTATCAGCTGAAGAAGAAATGTTCATGGTTAAACTTTTATTTAAAGAAATGCAATATATCATGAATATTTTGTGCGAAAGAAATGTACGTATGCTATACATTTTACGGTGAAAGGTTTGTTATTTGTAATTTTGATTCGTATAACTTTATCTTGTTTTTCATAATGTATGTCTCTATTATAGCGTATCAATTTTATTAGCCAAAGACTTAATCTGTAACTTTTAATCTTCCGCCAAAATGGCGTAGGATATGCCCTCGTATAGTCATAATCATAATCTCGGTGACGATCTTTACTGATTACAAGGAAGCAATCAATAAATCCGGATGGAAAACAGTATGGGGTAGTCTATGTTTCATAAATCTACATTGTTTTCACAGCTGCGCATATGTCATTTGAATGCATTAGGTCACGGTGTGTGACCATTAATTGGAAACAACAGGGTTCCACCAATAAAATTTAATGTCATAATTTAAACCAACATATTCACATCATATTGATCATGACAGTAATTAATCATTGTTGAAAAACTGATATTATTTTAGCAAATACAAAAACAAGTCAAGTACCTGAGATCACAGTGAAATATTCGTGGCGATTAGCATAAAACCATAATTTGGTCGACCTTACTAGTAACTAACCATCATTAAAGATGTACATTACCAGATAAATATTGAATAAGATTAAAGTAATGTTTCTTCATTGCTCTCTTCATTATAAACATATATAGAATAACTGCAAGGAATTCTGTTAGCATTATAATGTACGTAATATACCGTCATTATTTCAAGTCTTTGACTAAATGTAGTAGATATTTAAAGAATTGATCTGTATCTTATATTTCTGTATGGAAAGGCATGTATACACGTATTTTTTGTTTTCATATTATGTATGTACATAATGTTCTACGAGTCATGAATAAACTGTTTGACTTTACTCAATCTGTAAAATTAAACTGTTGACACGCTTCGTGTATGAATTGATGTACATATTGTTTGTCACATGCCAGTTGATTCTCAATCAGCCATTGTTTTGAATTGACGATTTCGAATAATAGGTGTGAAAATATGTGCATACCAAATAATATATTCGGGTTACACCGTTTCTGGTTTGCGCTAAAATCTATGTAATTATGTGCTTATATGATGCTTTTTCGTTTTGCTATGCACCGGTAAAAATGGATCATTATCGAGAGCGAAATAAGGTACTGCAGCAAAATAATTCTTGAAATTATTGTTATGCCGTCTATACAGACGTATGTCAGTCTCAAAATATGGAAGAAAATTTTCATGTTTAGTATACCTTCACTTACAAATGGTGTTGCAAAAAGTGAAATATTTTCCTCGTCAGATCAGGCCGCCATTGAATTGAATCGTAAAAATGGGGTCATAATCAATCGCGAAATTGTGTTCTTTTACAAAAGTAAGCATGAAAATATTATCATGCCGCCAATATCGACGTGTATAAGTGTCAAACTATGGAAGAAAAAATTGATATAGATTATATATTCACAAACAAATGATGTCGCAAAAAGTGCAATATTTTCCTCGTCAGATCAGGCCTCCATTTTGTAAATTGTAAAAACTGGGTCATAATCGATCGCGAAATTATGTATTATAACAAAATAAAAAATGAAAATATAGTTATGCCGCCAATATAGAAGTATGTCACACTGCAACCACGGCAAAATATCGTGAAATTAAGAATATCCTCATGTACTAAAGCTGTCGTAAAAAACTGACATTTTCTATTGTGCGACCATTTCGGTCAAATTATCACGTCAGTTTTATTTTCGAACGGTCACAAAAACTTGGAAATCTTTAGAACCACTAATATTTAGAAGCAAAATTACAACATCTGTAAAATATTTAACACTTTAAGATCAATATATAAAAAACTCTATGCAAAAACAGCATTTATTTAAGCCGATTGAAGAGAATATTTGACCCATATTTTATCTGCTAGATACCGACATTAACGGTAAATGCGTGCGCATGCGCTCTCTCGTGAATATCCCTAGGCACTGTTTTTCAGCCAGTTTCCGTCCGTTGCGTATCCCTGTAATATAGCATCCCTGAAAAAGAGAAGGAGTGACATACGCAATGATATCCACAACAACCGCTAAGAGTGACTCCCCTTGACGCGGCTAGATTTTATCTACCCCGCTGGTTCTCCCAGTCACAATGCGGCGCAATATTGTACCGGAAACCAGGTAATTGTAATCAAAATGCGGTGGGACCTTGAAAACCGGCCCAAACGGTCATTTTTTTCTGGCGCTGGCATGGGACGTTTACCTTATATGTAATAATTTTCAAACAAGATATTTATACAGTACAACCCCTCAAAACTGGACCCCTTGACCCCCATGGCTTCAGGACTGGGCCAAAAGTCCGATTTTCTGAGAATTCCAGTTTTCACAGAGCTTTTGATAAAAATATGAAAAAATGGGAAATTGTCTGATTTTCAGGTGTTTTACTGAACTTACATAAAATTGAACGTCTCACGTTTATAACGATAAAAAATTGAGCATTTCAACTTTTTAGATTTCAATTCTCAAACTTATGTGTACTGGTGATATAGAACTCAAGTTAATTTAGAAAACTAACAAGATTCGCTTTATTATAAAATAGGCACAAAATAGGAAAATATAATTGTGAAACATCAGAGTAACTAAAAAATATACCAATGTAAGTTAAATCTAAAGATTAATAAATTAACTTCAACACTTTGTAAAGCATAATTTTGTAATTAAATGCAAATTACAAAACAACTTACCACTTTCATCATATTCTACATCCATACTTAATAATTTCTATTTAATAAAATGGAAATTAACTTTTCAAAATATAAAAATTTTCGAAAAATTATTCAAAATTTTCTGATGCAAGCCTAGACACTGCAAGGATCTAGCCAAAGAATGAGAAGATTTATGTAAAGTGTTCAAAACTAGCAAGCTTTTCTCACGAAACCTAATGAAATTAATGTTGCAACCATTACACTGTGTTATAAATAGAACCTTCTTTCAAGAAACAATATGCAATTGTATTGACAAATGTTTATATAAAAGAAGCAAGTAAACAAACTACATGGTTTTTTTAGTGTAAACAGTCAAACCTGTGTGAAAGGCTACCTACATTGTAGGAAGAAGGACCACCCTGTGAATAAAGGCCATTCTTTAAAAAATTTCATTGATTATTTAGAACAAAATAACCTCCAAATAAAGGCCACCTGTCAAAGGTGAAGCACGATAATACTGGTATACCTGTATATTGCAATACGTTCCAAATGCAATACCCCACCCCCGTATCGCGATATTTTTTAAAGTAAATTGATATTGACTATTGCTACTTGTATCAGCTGTAGCCTAATTTGACCGGAAAACAGTATATATAAATAACACATTTCTGAGAGGGTGTTATTAAAAAATGTCAGCGCGAGAAATATAATATTAACATTAATTTTTCAAGGGCTGGCGATTTTTAATAACGCCCTCTCAGAAGTATGTGTTATTTATTTTATTATATCGAAGATTTCATAGAAAGAAAAATATGTCACAATTTTCGTTATCCAAAAATTCCCGGAACAGCTTTATGTCTTTTTGTGCTCTTTGAATCTTTACTTATCATCAAAGCATTCAAGACTGCCTCAGAAACATTGGCAAACCATTTAATAGTCATTTACTGTAAGTGGAACACTGTCTTATCTACTTTGAGTTATGCTGTTATGAAGTTGTTTGTACCTACTCACACGCCGGCTTCAGAAGCCCAAAGGTTGTAGGTAAACGAAATTCTGGATTAATTAAAAGTATTTTCAAGTTTAATCCACACTCTAGAACAGATTTTATTAAGAACAACTTGTCAAACAAATGGAAAATGATTTAATAAACAAAAATCTATTTGAACTGTACGCGCATGTATTATTACAATGTGTTATTACTTCATTTGTGTAACTGTATTAGGACTGTATGACTATGTGTTGCCTTGTTCAAGGAGAGTTTTATATGTACAATTGTTGTATACTATACACTCAGTATACAGCATGAAGTTTCATTCTAGTCCCTGATATTTTCATTTATTTCTTGTGATAGCTTAAATAAAGATACCATCAGGCAAATGATTAAAGGGGCATGCCCAGGAACTGCTGTGTCTTTTTTTTCGTACACCAAAAATGTGTTTGTCACTTGTAAAACCAATGATTACCTAAAAGTCAAAGAAGAGTGTCCGCTCAAAAATGACCATATAACCTGCGCGTCGGTATTTGTATGTCGGTTTGAATAAAAGGCTTACAGCCTTTTATTGACGACAACGATATTTCCGATATGTCTGAGAGTTTAACTGAGCATGTGCGCTGCCTTTCAAGTGAACATAACATAAGAAATACTTACCATTTCAGTTTGTTGACATTTTTCCGCGATATTTTCGGTTTTGACACATACCGAAAGGGTCGAGTTGTGAAAATGACAAATAATTTCTGAGGCCGAAATCGGCAGGTTTGGTAAATCTTGAAATGTGTATTTTGAGTAAACTAGCAGGATGTTTTGTAAATATTTTACAGGGCTTTCATTAATTGATTTAAGCATTAAAATGATACCAATTTGGTTGCTATTTGAGACGCTTCAGTTCCAGGGCATGCCCCTTTAATGAAACTACATATTGTCATTAAATCCAAGCTTGAATACTTAATAAATCAAGAATTTTAAATTCCAAATATATCGCAATACGTATTGCAATACAGTGTTGCGTATCACAATATATCGTGATATGAAATTTCCTGCAATAATCATCCCTACCTGTCAATAAAGGTTATATTTCGTCTTTCCTTATGGTGGCCATGTTTACAGGACTGACTATAAAATAGCAAGAACTACATGTACTATTTGGGGAAAAATAACACATAATGGGAAGAAAAAACTTGATGTAAACTGAATTTTAGGGGAAAACTACATTATTTTAAAGAATTTTCCTGAGGAGAAGATGCCTGTTAACAGCCCCTGCTATAGAAGGAAAAAAAATGATACATTATGTATTGTACCAAATAATGTCTTAACACCCACAGCAGGGGGGTACATGCTCTATAGACGTACAGTCAAACCTGTGAACAAAGGCCATCCATTGACAGAGACAAAATGTGGTCTTTATTGATAGGTGGTCTTTATTCGGAGGTCATTTTGTTCTAAACAATCAATGACCAATTTTTTAAAAGAATGGCCTTTATTCACAGGGTGGCCATTATACTTTGGAGATGGTCGCTAACACAGGTTTGACTGTATTAATAAGGGGGGGGGGGTTAATGAGAAGTTTGGCATAAATGTGTACATGATTATTTTTAATAAATGATTTCATCTGAGGTTATCCCCAGTGTATTGTTGTGAGATCCACAAGAGGAAGATTATACAGTTAACAATGTGAATATGAATTTACTGAGATTGGTCAATCTGCCATGACACTAACAGATGAAAAATCAAAGTACTGAAAGTACTCATGGAAACTGAACTTATATAATATAGACTCCACAGCAACATGAAACTGGAAGTAGTTTACAACTGCATGGCGGATGTAGATAAACCTAGTACTAAGGTCCACATCAAAGTTCATGTGTGCCGAGTGAGTGGTAGCTATGGAGGTCCACATCAAAGTTCATGTGTGCCGAGTGAGTGGTAGCTATGGAGGTCCACATCAAAGTTCATGTGTGCCGAGTGAGTGGTAGCTATGGAGGTCCACATCAAAGTTCATGTGTGCCGAGTGAGTGGTAGCTATGGAGGTCCACATCAAAGTTCATGTGTGCTGAGTGAGTGGTAGCTATGGAGGTCCACATCAAAGTTCATGTGTGCCGAGTGAGTGGTAGCTATGGAGGTCCACATCAAAGTTCATGTGTGCTGAGTGAGTGGAAGCTATGGAGGTCCACATCAAAGTTCATGTGTGCTGAGTGAGTGGTAGCTATGGAGGTCCACATCAAAGTTCATGTGTGCCGAGTGAGTGGTAGCTATGGAGGTCCACATACATTGTCACATGTTACATATAATATACTTACACTCAGAGTCAGACTGTGACACCAATCCGTTCATAAACAGCTGGCATCATAATTTGTGTAAAAATGTTGTTTTTCTTAGGCTTGAATTATTTGTCTTAATTCTGTGATGAATTTAGTAAAATTATGTTATTTTATGAGGTAACATTTTTTATGAATTTCAAATATTTGCTGTTTCATCTGTCTGTGTTGGCATCATTATCCGTGAGCCCCTCAGTCCTTTAATAATTTATGGAGATTCAGGGGTCATATTCCCAATGGAAAAAAGTATCTTTTTTCACAGTTCACAGTCAAAAATTCCCAATTGAAACTTTCACTGTGACAGACTTTTAATGATTGAAAGTACCCATCATGGACAGTGATTGTTTGTGTTTGTTTAAACATTGCAAATTGCAGTCACACATATTTTCCCAATTTTTAACAAAACCCTGCTGAAATTCCCAATCCTAAGGGTGTGGGTCATGTTCCCAAAATACTAAAAAAGAAACCTGAGATTGTTTAAATTGTATTCATTATACACTGTTTGAGTTTTGACCAAAGTGAAGGCTGACTTGGTAATTTTAGTTCATGGGTCTTTTTCAGTATTAAAAAAAGTTTTGATTGTTCTCCAAGCCTATCTTGTGCTTGAAGTTTCTCAGGTTATAATTTTGTAACTTCTGAAATCCGGACACCCATGGGACCGGACAAAATGTCCGGATTTTGGAAGTTTCCGGAATTCAGAAGTTTGAAATTATCTGAACAAGCTAGTTCTGTGACAGTACAGATGTTAAACACCGGAGGTTCTTTATGGTGAATATAGGGACATCATTATTTATTTAATTATTTAATACATATGGTGTTATAATCACTGAGGCATGATGCAAAAATAAAAGATAAACATTTATAAGATTTATTAGTCAAAATCTAATAAAATTGTATATTATGTTATTGTATATTATATATTACATGTATAACCAACAAGTTTATAGTGTGAAAATTTATTTGTTATATTTTGTATACATTTGACATTTTGTGATTTTAATGTGTGTCAAAATAAACTAACACCACTGATTGGTAAAGAATTGAGAGAGGGGAAAATAACATTTTGCCTCAGGGTTTATAATCACAGGACAAATTAAGGATGACACGTTCTGCACTGTCCGGATTTGGAAGTAAAATTGCACTTACATAAACCAAAATTTATGAAAATAACGTCCAAAATTCAGAAGTATAATTTACATTGATATAGAGAGAGAAATTTCGGGACCAAGAAAATCGTCCAGATTTCAGAAGTTTCCGGATTTCAGAGGGTCCGGATTTCAGAAGTTACATTTTGTACACTGTATTATGGAATTGGTCGTACTGTTTGCTGTAGACTAGTTCTGAATTTTCTAAAAAAGTTTGTAGATGAATAAATTCAACTTTGAATACTGATCATATGTTTCATTTTAACACTTAGGTCTTAAGCATAATTTGTTTTGTTTCTGGTTTCCTTAACTACCCTAATTTTCCCTGTGACCCGAGTCTTTTTATTAGGCCTGAGGAATGGAAAATGCAAACACCCAGAATTTTTTTTTTACAATTTATTTTTTACACCAAAATACATGTCAGAATGCTGATTTTAATGAAAAAAATAAATATAAAATTCTGAGAGGCCAAAAACAAAGTTAGGTAGCATTATAACGGCATGGCCTCAAGTTGACATACTTTATTACAAGTTGCCTCCATAATGAGTCATAAAAGCCGCTGTTGTTCATTTTTGGAAACTGAACGATAGTTCAACTTTCCATAGCTACCACTCACTTGGCACGCATGAACTTTGATGTGGACCTCCATAGCTACCACTCACTCGGCACGCATGAACTTTGATGTGGACCTCCATAGCTACCACTCACTCGGCACGCATGAACTTTGATGTGGACCTCCATAGCTACCACTCACTCGGCACACATGAACTTTGATGTGGACCTCCATAGCTACCACTCACTCGGCACACATGAACTTTGATGTGGACCTCCATAGCTACCACTCACTCGGCACACATGAACTTTGATGTGGACCTCCATAGCTACCACTCACTCAGCACACATGAACTTTGATGTGGACCTCCATAGCTACCACTCACTCAGCACACATGAACTTTGATGTGGACCTCCATAGCTACCACTCACTCGGCACACATGAACTTTGATGTGGACCTCCATAGCTACCACTCACTCGGCACACATGAACTTTGATGTGGACCTCCATAGCTACCACTCACTCAGCACACATGAACTTTGATGTGGACCTCCATAGCTACCACTCACTCAGCACACATGAACTTTGATGTGGACCTCCATAGCTACCACTCACTCGGCACACATGAACTTTGATGTGGACCTCCATAGCTACCACTCACTCAGCACACATGAACTTTGATGTGGACCTCCATAGCTACCACTCACTCGGCACACATGAACTTTGATGTGGACCTCCATAGCTACCACTCACTCGGCACACATGAACTTTGATGTGGACCTCCATAGCTACCACTCACTCGGCACACATGAACTTTGATGTGGACCTTAGTACTAGGTTTATCTACATCCGCCATGCAGTTGTAAACTACTTCCAGTTTCATGTTGCTGTGGAGTCTATATTATATAAGTTCAGTTTCCATGAGTACTTTCAGTACTTTGATTTTTCATCTGTTAGTGTCATGGCAGATTGACCAATCTCAGTAAATTCATATTCACATTGTTAACTGTATAATCTTCCTCTTGTGGATCTCACAACAATACACTGGGGATAACCTCAGATGAAATCATTTATTAAAAATAATCATGTACACATTTATGCCAAACTTCTCATTAACCCCCCCCCCCCTTATTAATACAGTCAAACCTGTGTTAGCGACCATCTCCAAAGTATAATGGCCACCCTGTGAATAAAGGCCATTCTTTTAAAAAATTGGTCATTGATTGTTTAGAACAAAATGACCTCCGAATAAAGACCACCTATCAATAAAGACCACATTTTGTCTCTGTCAATGGATGGCCTTTGTTCACAGGTTTGACTGTACGTCTATAGAGCATGTACCCCCCTGCTGTGGGTGTTAAGACATTATTTGGTACAATACATAATGTATCATTTTTTTTCCTTCTATAGCAGGGGCTGTTAACAGGCATCTTCTCCTCAGGAAAATTCTTTAAAATAATGTAGTTTTCCCCTAAAATTCAGTTTACATCAAGTTTTTTCTTCCCATTATGTGTTATTTTTCCCCAAATAGTACATGTAGTTCTTGCTATTTTATAGTCAGTCCTGTAAACATGGCCACCATAAGGAAAGACGAAATATAACCTTTATTGACAGGTAGGGATGATTATTGCAGGAAATTTCATATCACGATATATTGTGATACGCAACACTGTATTGCAATACGTATTGCGATATATTTGGAATTTAAAATTCTTGATTTATTAAGTATTCAAGCTTGGATTTAATGACAATATGTAGTTTCATTAAAGGGGCATGCCCTGGAACTGAAGCGTCTCAAATAGCAACCAAATTGGTATCATTTTAATGCTTAAATCAATTAATGAAAGCCCTGTAAAATATTTACAAAACATCCTGCTAGTTTACTCAAAATACACATTTCAAGATTTACCAAACCTGCCGATTTCGGCCTCAGAAATTATTCGTCATTTTCACAACTCGACCCTTTCGGTATGTGTCAAAACCGAAAATATCGCGGAAAAATGTCAACAAACTGAAATGGTAAGTATTTCTTATGTTATGTTCACTTGAAAGGCAGCGCACATGCTCAGTCAAACTCTCAGACGTATCGGAAATATCGTTGTCGTCAATAAAAGGCTGTAAGCCTTTTATTCAAACCGACATACAAATACCGACGCGCAGGTTATATGGTCATTTTTGAGCGGACACTCTTCTTTGACTTTTAGGTAATCATTGGTTTTACAAGTGACAAACACATTTTTGGTGTACGAAAAAAAAGACACAGCAGTTCCTGGGCATGCCCCTTTAATCATTTGCCTGATGGTATCTTTATTTAAGCTATCACAAGAAATAAATGAAAATATCAGGGACTAGAATGAAACTTCATGCTGTATACTGAGTGTATAGTATACAACAATTGTACATATAAAACTCTCCTTGAACAAGGCAACACATAGTCATACAGTCCTAATACAGTTACACAAATGAAGTAATAACACATTGTAATAATACATGCGCGTACAGTTCAAATAGATTTTTGTTTATTAAATCATTTTCCATTTGTTTGACAAGTTGTTCTTAATAAAATCTGTTCTAGAGTGTGGATTAAACTTGAAAATACTTTTAATTAATCCAGAATTTCGTTTACCTACAACCTTTGGGCTTCTGAAGCCGGCGTGTGAGTAGGTACAAACAACTTCATAACAGCATAACTCAAAGTAGATAAGACAGTGTTCCACTTACAGTAAATGACTATTAAATGGTTTGCCAATGTTTCTGAGGCAGTCTTGAATGCTTTGATGATAAGTAAAGATTCAAAGAGCACAAAAAGACATAAAGCTGTTCCGGGAATTTTTGGATAACGAAAATTGTGACATATTTTTCTTTCTATGAAATCTTCGATATAATAAAATAAATAACACATACTTCTGAGAGGGCGTTATTAAAAATTGCCAGCCCTTGAAAAATTAATGTTAATATTATATTTCTCGCGCTGACATTTTTTAATAACACCCTCTCAGAAATGTGTTATTTATATATACTGTTTTCCGGTCAAATTAGGCTACAGCTGATACAAGTAGCAATAGTCAATATCAATTTACTTTAAAAAATATCGCGATACGGGGGTGGGGTATTGCATTTGGAACGTATTGCAATATACAGGTATACCAGTATTATCGTGCTTCACCTTTGACAGGTGGCCTTTATTTGGAGGTTATTTTGTTCTAAATAATCAATGAAATTTTTTAAAGAATGGCCTTTATTCACAGGGTGGTCCTTCTTCCTACAATGTAGGTAGCCTTTCACACAGGTTTGACTGTTTACACTAAAAAAACCATGTAGTTTGTTTACTTGCTTCTTTTATATAAACATTTGTCAATACAATTGCATATTGTTTATTGAAAGAAGGTTCTATTTATAACACAGTGTAATGGTTGCAACATTAATTTCATTAGGTTTCGTGAGAAAAGCTTGCTAGTTTTGAACACTTTACATAAATCTTCTCATTCTTTGGCTAGATCCTTGCAGTGTCTTGGCTTGCATCAGAAAATTTTGAATAATTTTTCGAAAAATTTTATATTTTGAAAAGTTAATTTCCATTTTATTAAATAGAAATTATTAAGTATGGATGTAGAATATGATGAAAGTGGTAAGTTGTTTTGTAATTTGCATTTAATTACAAAATTATGCTTTACAAAGTGTTGAAGTTAATTTATTAATCTTTAGATTTAACTTACATTGGTATATTTTTTAGTTACTCTGATGTTTCACAATTATATTTTCCTATTTTGTGCCTATTTTATAATAAAGCGAATCTTGTTAGTTTTCTAAATTAACTTGAGTTCTATATCACCAGTACACATAAGTTTGAGAATTGAAATCTAAAAAGTTGAAATGCTCAATTTTTTATCGTTATAAACGTGAGACGTTCAATTTTATGTAAGTTCAGTAAAACACCTGAAAATCAGACAATTTCCCATTTTTTCATATTTTTATCAAAAGCTCTGTGAAAACTGGAATTCTCAGAAAATCGGACTTTTGGCCCAGTCCTGAAGCCATGGGGGTCAAGGGGTCCAGTTTTGAGGGGTTGTACTGTATATCTTGTTTGAAAATTATTTCTTCTGCTTGTTATGTGTAATAACTAATATGTGAACATTATTCATGTATGAAAAAATGCCTTTACAGGTAAGGCAAAGAGATCTCAGCCTGCCTGGGCTCCTCCACAAGATGGCCGGAAACCGTCCAAGCTGAAGATATTCAACAGTCTTACAAGACAAAAGGTAAGTGCTGGGTACCAAACCATGAAAATAAACACTGAAGTCTAAACACTTAATTTTTAGGTCCCTGCAAAGTGTTATATTTATGTTAAAACTGAGAGTGGCTCATAATCTGTTAAACTTAGTTTAAGATTTTTCCATATTTGGAAGAAGTGGATAATACAAAATGTATATAATTTCATAGATGACAAAGAATTTTAGAGTTGGATATTATGTTGGATCATGTTTAGATGATATTTTTCATGATGCAATAATTTGTGTCCAGCTAGAAAAAGTTTTATTTCCATGTTTTATGTCATACCAGGTCTTTTAACCGTACTGGTATATCTAATTTGGTTGACAGCTATAAATCAGCTAATCATGTGCTGATCAAGTGAAATTCTAGAAGTTATTTTTGTATCAATACTGCCTTTACTGTGTGTTACCTGTCAGACTTGAGACTATGTAATCTGTGTGTCTATTTAAAACCATGACCTTGACCTCTGATCAGACGAATCAAATCTAGTGTTATATTAATAGGTCCACCCAATTGTTCATAACATTGAATCCAGGATTTCATATGGGGGGGAGGGTCAAGGTTTAAGAAAGTAGGTAGCGTGGGGACCATATAATATATATTTCATTTCTATCTATGGTTGGAGACTTTTACGGGGAGCGTGCTGGGTGCGTCCTCCCCCTGCCCTTGAATCCTTATCTGAAAGTGAAAGTAGAATTCTTACATCATTCTTGTTGGACAAATCATTTCTAAGAAACTTACATCATATTATGAATGTGAAAGTACAAATTGATGTGATGTCAGTAAAAATAGATTGTAAATTACAAACACAATTGGTCTCTGATCTTGTGATTTTTATGGAAATGATTTATTAAGTGATAATAAAAATAGTACAATTTTATTATGATATTAATTGTAATGATATTAAAGTGCTATTTTAATTAATTTGGTATAAAATTGAACAATAAGCCTTGTTGTGCAAAAATACAGTTCAGTCTTTGAAGTCTTATCATCTGAAGACTGGAATTGTCTGATTACCGGATTCCCTGAGCACCAAATTCCTGAATTACCGATTTGTCTTACCGGATCTTCTGAAAAACTGAATGCTGAAATGCCCCCACGACCATATCCTCTGAGGTCCGGAACATCGGATAACCGGATCATATAATAACTTTAGTCTTTTAAATGTGTGTCAGTTTGTGTAGGATGTAAATTGACTTATTTTGTTGCGTTTAAATCTCATATTGACGCATGTTGAAACTTTCTCAACCATATAAGAAATTATCTTCCTTTCTAGATAGTTCTACGACTTGTAGTTGGATATTATCAATTAAAGAAAACTAAATCTTTCAACAGATTGACTTTGACAAAATTCCAACAAGTGCACTCCTTATAACCTCCATAGTTACTTGATTTATTCTTCTTCTTCTTCTTCCATGTAATTTGCAGGGCCCACTCTGGGGCATTATCGCAAATATTTAGAGACAGAGGTGAGATACAAGGAATCCGGGTGCGATACCCTAGCTCGTTTCGAATAGATTCCTTGGTTCTTTAACGTGCCCGGTGTAAAGCACCGATACACGCGAGACTACCTCTGGGTTTCCTACCAGGATCATCTCTAGTATTGATAAGTAAATGATAGTTTTGTTATTCTAAAAGTATTTCTACCCCCAACAATGTAGGTATAGTCAAGTTTAGGCAATTTTTCAGGTAATTCTTGTTTTATGAAAGACATTTAGATTATTAACTACAGACTTGGACATATAATTAATATTGTATACATCTTAGTTTCAGTATTGTGGCTATTTTTAGACTCGACTCAACATTTCATTATTTCAAGTTATTCATTATTTATGAAAACCAATAAAATAAATAAACTGAAGTTTTTAGGATCTTTTTTATTGGATATTTTTATGAAGTTTATTAGGTAACATTTTATTCAGGTTTAACAAAATGGTAAAATTATTGATAAAAAGATTTATCCACTGTTTTCATGGTCCATACTTGAAATGGTGGATTGTTATAACAGTAAAAAGCCTGATTTAACCTGAACCCTGTGTATGAAGCCACTTTGTATCAAAGATCACATTTTACAGCTTATCCTTCACTGTAATATCTGACCAAATATACAGTCCCTAAATAACAGCCAACTGTGATTATACATAAATACCATGAACATTGTGATTTATCCCCTCCCTTCAAGTACTCTTTGTTAATTTTTTTTGATATTTCTGATGCTAGCTTGTTAAAATATTTGATATTTACTACACAATGCAAGGGCAGTAACTCTATAGACTACTGTGGAATATATTCTAAGTAGAGTTTTCTCTCTTAGTATAGAACAGTGTAAAATTATAAAATAAACTTGAGCCACCATACCTGAAGACTTTAATTCATGATATTATATGAGGGATGATTTGTTATATTTAGACAATTATCATGAGAACTAATTAATAATTATTATAAAAATTGATTGAAAACCCATAAAACGATAATTTTCATTTTTTATTCAAGAAACACAATGTGTTAAATGCACAAAATAATAAAAAGGTTTTTTTCGTGTAGCACAAAAAATTTATATCACATTTTGTGGAAGTCACAAACATGCAGCATATATAACGCATGAAACATGCACACACACAAACATTTTTTACTATCTTTCCGAGGTTTTCCATTATAAAATGTATCTCACTTTGTTTGCCAAAAACATAGAAATTTAACCGAGGTATACCTCGGTATGTACCTCAGGTCCCCTAAAAACCCCTTTTTTAGGGGGGAATTGACTGGCAATGACTTATAGACAACTAATTGAGATCTTACCCTAACCCTAAACCCTTGTAAAACCTTGTAAATGGTACCCTTAAAATTGTCACATAATTTCATGACCAAAAATCTACCTCATCCAGATAGTAATACACACACACACACACACACATTCATAAATGTATCATTTATAAATGTTAAACAATATTAAATATGCAGTTCAGTAAAATCTTCTGAAAATGAAGATATTTATTTACTTGAAGACTTTGAAGTATTGTATCCTTGGACAATTAATTGTTTGTTCAGTTAACTATCCTCTACAGCTGGTTCTTAGGCTTTGATCACTTCAATTAGGTGTTTCAGACACCCTTAACATAAGGTATGTATGGTGGTTTGAAAACAAACTGTTTTAACAACAGCCTTAATTTCATAAATTTCCATCTATAAAAATTTAGATTTCAGGACTGCACTCAAGCCCAGCCAGTCATAGGCTTAAGTTATGTGACTGGTAACAATGCTGGATTCATATTCTCAGATTGTACCCAAGGGAAGAATACTTTACACTCATACACATAGTTTTTACAAATTCACATTCATATAGCCTCAATATAAAATACTTGCTTATATAATACATTTATACAATTCATTAATATATATATAATTATATACAATTTAATCAAAGCAGGAAATTATTATTTATGCCTTATAATGCTACACCATATTTAATGTGACACAGTTATATAAAGCCATGGGTTTCAGACTTGTAAAGAATCCATGAATGTAAGCACACGGTCCTACTTTGATCTGTTGTCAATATAGTTTATGAACTTTACTCAAGTTTAACTGTTTCTAAATTCAGCTTTCATATATTTTTATAACAAATGTTCACACTTTACACATGATTTTACTGATTCAAGTTGTGCAGAAATGCATGAAGCATGCATGCAGCACATTTTAAATAATGAAATATCACACTTTATTTATTCTACTACTTTGATACCTAGATTATTCCTGGCTGTGTGTTTATTAGACTTATTTAGGATTATAAAACCATGGTAACTGTTTCATCAGAAACATTTTACTATCATACATATATATAGAGAAACATAATGTTCTGGTTTTGTTATGACTTAGGTTATTGAGCAGTATTATAAAGCTGACTTAAAGTCTTGTACACAACATGTGCAGGTAAGGTATAGGTATTTTATACAATGTAAATCTATGATCAAAAGCAGGCAAAACTCAATCTAGGCTCTTACACTACAGTCTTTTGTGAGAATTCTAGTCTGTACTCAAACTATAATCTTAATTGGTGAGAATTTTCATCTATGCTCACACTTTGGTGTCATTGTAATTAAGTCAATCATTATGCTCTAGTATATTTACTTGAGGCAATCAGTCCATGCTCTCACTTCTGTCACACTGTTTTAGGTCAATCGGTCATATTGGATACATTCAATCACACAAAAATCATTCTTGTTAACACTGTCATTCTTAATACTCACTCTATGCACAAAATAATGGCCACTTTTAATTTCACTCAACAATTATGCTTGTGAAACACAGTGATACATTTAAACTATGCTCACACCTAGGAATTGTTTGATGAAATCTTTGCTCAATGTTTGCTCATACCTGGGTGCATTATATACATATAGTGAACATACAAATAGCACAGTATTAATTATAACTATCATTGTGTTTACATTGGAGGGCTAAATTGAAGTTATTAATTACTGGCTTTTTATGTCAAAGAAAGGTAAACAGTCTTGTTGACAATGGGATGAGTCATGGTTTGGTTCCATTTTGTACATCATTGATGTTCCTGGATGTAATTGTCTGGTTGGTGTGGTAACAATATTTACATTTAATCTGAATTTGAACAAGTTCTGAATTAAAGAGAAATATATTATTGTTGAAATGATTTGTACAGTCGTTAATGGCAAGTGCTTAATTCTACAGGAAAAGTGAGGTGGGGCAAACTAGTGTATACATATTAACCCACAAACGGAATTCACTCAGTAAATGCAATTTATAAATCTGATTATCACATTATTTTAATAGACAGTGGTGTGAAGTTCATTTAAATATATTCCACCATGACTTGATGTCATAAAGTCCTATTCTCTTACATTATTCATGTATTTTATAAAACACATTCAGGACACTAGCAATGTCTCCCAGCTTGCAATCAACAAATAGCTGATAATTTGATACAGAAAGATTGCGCTGAACTTCAAAGTGATTTAGTTTCAGCTTAAAATTTTTTTCCCTAATATCTGATGCATTAATTCCATGTTATAACTTGAATGGAAACATTTATAAGGTATAATTTATTCTCAAATCAAAGATTTATCAGTAAAGTTTTGTCCTTGCTTGCAACAGTTATACAATACTCGTTGAGCTATGATACAATTATATTACAACGCCTAAAGAGAAAATGTCCCCCTCCCATATAAACATAGAAAATTGCCCTTAAATAATTATGTGCTTCCCCCCCTCCAAATGTAGTGCCAAGCCCTAATGTAGGCTGTTATAAACATTGTTAATACAAAGCGTAAGTTTTTTTCTTAGTACCAACATGATAAGCACCTTCATTTAGTAAAGTTTGAGGACTAAGTTAAGAAATGAGGGAAGTGTATGTGCAGAGGCAGTTTTTATTTTGCACCAAAACTGCCGTGTATGACAAATCTAGGGGTTTTCATTATAATAATGACGCATATATTTTACAGCCATATGAAATATGCAGATATATACACAACTCAACTTTTATAATCGGTCACCTAGACTTTTGAGTATTTTTTAAATATGTACCATTAAAATGTTTAAGCCAATCAAAGACCTGTACTGTTTGAAATGCTTTTGTATTCTAGAATTACAAATAATAAAGTGAGCTTCATCTAGTCCTACTGGCAAAATTTTCAGAAAAATCATGTTGACCGATTATAAAAACACTGTATACCTCTTACGAATTTCAGTGCATCAGTTAAACTGGCATTTAAAACATATTTATTTGTTATCAACTTTGTCTATACCCTTTTTTAAGCCAAACTCACATTAATTTTTATAGTTTTTATGAATTAATTTTTGATTATTGGGATAAATTCAAATTAAAGATTTTTTTTTGGAAAATGTCATGGTTGTAGAAAAGTCATTATAGCAATATAACGCTTTAGTATACATGCTTGTCTACCAATATTTGAAATATAGAATATCAAAAACATGCATCAAATTATCAGTCTCCAGAATTTGACAATTCTGTAACAGTTCACTGTAAATCCAGAAATATTTGCATTTGAAGTTCTGAATTCACAACATAGTTTGTAACACTTTCATTATTTCGAGGTATAGCACTAAAAAACTTCTCAATGTCTGACCTGTATGAACCTCACTTCCATGTTGAAAAACGCATCACAATGAGCAAAGAGGCTTAATTCTGTCTTGGGAACACATAATCACCTGTCTTCTGCGATCTCTGACTAGATTTTTCTTCAGTTTTACGTTCACTTCATGAAATCCATTTGAGTTTGAAACCCCTTCTTGGAATATTATCCATTTTTTCATATTTTTGGCACTTTGCCAAAGTAAGATTCCATTTTCTGGCATCATGCCATAAATATGTTGTGTGGAATAACTAATTGCACACACTGTATAATATCAAATACAGTTACTGCTCATAATCACTTATATTAATCTCAAAATTCTTTTTTCTGCTGTTTCCACCTATCTTTCTACAAGATTTTTTAAAATCACAAACAATAAGGTAAATATATATAATCCTTTGAATATATGGTTGTTTGTTTGTAAACTTTGACTGGAGTTTCTCCTATAGTCCATCACTTCGATCCAGTATTCTTCCGATGGCGTGTTTATTTTGCTTGGATTTTTTTGCACAGTGATTAAAGTTTCCGTGGGCGGGGCTCGTGTTTGATGCATCGGTTCTATGGTTGTTCGCCATTGTTTGACGTTCGCCAATGGTGTGCATGTAATCTCTTTTGGTGGTTGTAGATAAATATGGATACCAAATACTTGAAACTTACTATACATCATACATGCAGGTAACATACTCTTTTTAAACAAGAACTGAAAGAAAATAACAAAAAAAAAAATTAATTTATGATAATTTACTTTTGTTACTCAGGAATGAGTTTCTTATTTTGATTTTTGGAAACTGAACAATAGTTCAGCCTTCCATAGATAGCCCATAAATGTTTATGTGGAGCTAAGTACTACATTCATCTATATCCACCATGCAATTGTTAAACTAGTTTTGTGTAGCTGTGCAAGTCTGTGTGAGTTCAATTTCCATGAGTACTTTCAGTTCTTTGATTTTCACAGCTGTCAAAAGCAAATTTTTACATGAATTGTTCCCTGAGTTATATAGATATAGAAGTATTAAACTTGTTGTAAATGGTTTATATTGCTGGCTGGTAAGGTAACATCTCCAAACACCACTAGATATCACTTCATTTTTATTTCATTTAATCTGATAAATACACCAATAGCTAGATGCATAAAGCTGCCATGTTGAACATTACACTATACCAGGTATACCCTAATTATTGCCCCTGTGGAAGTTACATTCAGGGAACATTACAACATACATACCCTAATTATTGCCCCTGTGGAAGTTACATTCAGGGAACATTACAACATACATACATGTACCCTAATTATTGCCCCTGTAGGTGTTACATTCAGGGAACATTACAACATACCAGATATACCCTAATTATTGCCCCTGTGGGTGTTACATTCAGAGAGCATTACAACATACATACCCTAATTATTGCCCCTGTAGCTGTTACATTCAGGGAACATTACAACATACATACCCTAATTATTGCCCCTGTAGGTGTAACATTCAGGGAACATTACAACATACATACCCTAATTATTGCCCCTGTAGGTGTTACATTCAGGGAACATTACAACATACATACCCTAATTATTGCCCCTGTAGGTGTTACATTCAGGGAACATTACAACATACATACCCTAATTATTGCCCCTGTAGGTGTAACATTCAGGGAACATTACAACATACCAGATATACCCTAATTATTGCCCCTGTAGGTGTTACATTCAGAGAGCATTACAACATACATACCCTAATTATTGCCCCTGTGGGTGTTACATTCAGAGAGCATTACAACATACATACCCTAATTATTGCCCCTGTAGGTGTTACATTCAGAGAGCATTACAACATACATACCCTAATTATTGCCCCTGTAGGTGTTACATTCAGAGAGCATTACAAAATGTAATGTATATACAATATTTGGTGTCATTGGATATAGTTAGAAAGATAATCCAATAATTCTGTATTTTTCGTCATTGTCTCATAAGATTGGAAGCATCAGTTAGGAGAGGGCTGTTTTTTAGGGAAGTGTGGTAGACAAATTTTCCTGAAGCTGCCCCACTTACATCTTACATTTAACATGCGGTTATGATGTCATACCAGACAAGTTTTGTTCTGATAATGGCATTACAGAAATGTTGGTGTTACATTGAAACTCATTATAGCAGAACTACAAACATGTTTACGGGTAGTCATGACAAATGTATGTACTTATGTCATTGTGAAAGAGGCACATTTTATGTCTGCCGGGAATCAGGGTGTAAAGGTTTGAAAACATGGAATATTAATGTATTGTTGGTATTGTAATGCTGAAGTCAATGTTGTATATATTTATCTATCGTATCTATTGAGCATTCATTGAAATTATCATGTTAACAAAATAATACAGAGCAACCTCTCCTGAGAGGCCCTCTCATGAGCAACAACCTCCCTTCAATAACTGAATGATTTTTTCCACTGCACAATTTAACTACCGGTATTAATTTAACCTCTCTAGAGCAATGACCTCTCAACAATAACATAATTTGGTATTCCCAAAGGGTGTTGCTTTAGAGAGGTTGTATTGTACATGTACATAATAACATATCAGAACATAAATAACAAATATTTGCCTTTTAGAAAAGTTAATATTATTGAATAAACTACTTCTCTATAATTGAAACATTGATTTTGCTGAGACTTTAAGAGGATGATACAAGTTCTCCCTCTTAGTTTCAGCATGCAGTGACTACAATGTATTGTCTGTATGTAGAATGTGCAGTAGGCTAAGTACATTCTATGTGTACAGTATGGGATGAAATTACACAAATCAAGTCAGAGTCTTGGTGGAAGTCCCACCCCCCTTTTTTCAATTTTTGTCTTAAAAGCCTGGTGAAGTCTTTTATACTAGATCATTCATTTATTTTAAACATGACGTTGTGTATTAAAGTAAAAATAAGTTTCTTTTCTGTTATAACCCCCCTCATTTAGAAAATGTCCCCCTCCAAAGGGCAGCAGACAGACCCCTTCCCCCAAGGTAGTGTGAGGGTACTGCAAGTACATGTATGATGATAATGCTGCTGGAAATAAGTCCACAAAATTAATGTATACTTGTAGAAATATTAATGATAAAATTATACATACTGGGTATGTATTTGGGTAAATTTGGAACCAGCGTAAACCATCGTCAGAGTAGAAGTTATGTGGGCGACCTTGAAACACCCAGCCAAATGCTGCAAGATTACCAGCATTATTATACATCAGAAACAATGGATATAAGTTCTCACAAGGTAGACTGGGCGTCAGGTTCATGAAATAGTGTGTACCTGAAATGTAAAAAATTTAGAAATTGTTAGTAATTATTAGAATATTTTTTTGTCAAAATTGGTTTCAATTTGCACAAAATTAATTTGATGCAAATCTTAAGATCATTCATTGACTGCAGTTTGTCTTTGAAAACACTCCTTGCTGACAAAAAGCTCCAAGTTCACAGATAATCTCCTCTTTTATCACCTCTCATCTCATAATTTTTTTATCAAATGTGGCTTTGCAACAAAGATAGTGATAAAATCATGTTTTGAGTGTCATCCTTCAATATTACTGAGTATGGGACTTATAGAAGACAGTTATCCTTACTAACAGCTGGAAAAACTGTACAAGTAAGATATACTTAGCTATTTGACATTTATGTTACAAGGCACACATGGATGAGTCACAAAATTATATTTTTAATATGATACACATTCTACATACACATTGGTTTATCAACATGTGCATATAAAGGGACTTCCAGCATGGCTTGAACTGGAGGATCCCTATTTATGTTATGTGACATTTATTATACCCCCAGATATGAAATATTTGGGGGCTATATTGGATTCACGCTTGACGGTCGGTCGGTCTGCCGACCAGTCGGTCGGTCGGTCCGTGCGTCTGTAGACACAATTTGTCCGGAGAATTTCTCAGCAACTATTTACAGGATTTCAATAAAACTTCACAGAAGTGATCAGTAGTAAGCATAGTTGTGCATGCTTAAAGCAAATTTTGTTCGGATTAATTATCACTGAGTTATACCCCTTTGTTGTTTTTATACAGTATATACAATAGGCAAATTTTGTCCGGACAATTTCTCAGCAACTACTCACAGGATCTCAATGAAACTTCACAGAAGTGATCAGTAGTAAGCCTAGTTGTGCATGCTTAAAGCATTATTCGTTCGGATTAATTTTCACTGCGTTATAGCCCTTTGTTGTTTTTATACAGTATATACAATAGGCAAATTTTGTCCGGAGAATTTTTCAGCAACTACTCACAGGATTTCAACGAAACTTCACAGAAGTAATAAGTAGTAAGCCTAGTTGTGCATGCTTAAATCATTTTTCATTTGGATTGATTTTCACTGAGTTATAGCCCTTTGTTTTTTTCTACAGTATATACAATAGGCAAATTTTGTCCTGACTATTTCTCATTGACTACTGCCAGGAATTCAATAAAACTTCTCAGAAGTGATGAGTAGTTGGCCTAGTTGTGCATGCATTAAGCTTGTCCTGGTTGGTTAAATTTTCACTGAGTTATGGCCCTTTGTTGTTTTTTATACAGTGTATATACAATATCTCAGTAACTACTCATAGGAATTCAATGAAACTTCACAGAAGTTATAAAAAGTAAGCCAAGTTGTGCATGCAATAACCAGGTTATGACCCTTTGTTTTATACAATTAGGTAAATTTTGTCTGAACCATTTCTCAGCAACTACATGCAGGAATTCATTGAAACTTCTTAGAAGTGATAAGTAGTTTGCCAAGTTGTGCATGTCCACAATAGGTTTTGTCCAAGTAAATTTTAATGAGTTATGGCCCTTTGTTATTTTTTATATAAAGAATATTTAGAAACTGGTCAGGATATATCTAAGCAACAATTTGCAGGTATTAAAAAAATGAAAATGCATTATATTTCCCTCTGTAAAATGTTACAATAACTGTGTCAAGGCCGCATCTGGGGGTATTTATCACCTTTAGTGATAGTTCTAGTCTCTGTTTGTGATGAACCTCTGCAGGTATTCCTGTCTTGATCTAACTTTTATCAAAAGGATAATGTCAACAGACCAAACCTTATATAGTAGCCTTCCCAAAGCTTACTTACAAATATAAAGTGCAGAACAGACTAAAAAGTCAAGCTGTTTGTGATCACTGCGCTGACTGTGTCTGTGTCATGCAAAAACTTTGATGTAGCTTTTAACTGGGAAACTTTAAGAGGAAGCAACATGAAACTTCATAGATGGATAGATCTCACTGAGGTGGTGAACAGAATGAGTGTTGGCATTGCTCACGGAGCTCTTGTATGTACTTATTGTTTATAAATGTGTTTTTAGGTGTAGTACATTAGTTGTATAAGAAGATGAATTCTCAGAGTTTTTATGAGGTAATATCTGAGTATTTATACTTACTGTAAATAATAATATTTTAATCAAACAAAAGTTTGACTTTATATTTCTGTAATATGTAACCTGAAGCATTTAAGCAAGGTCACAATCAAATATTACTACAAAATTTTTTTATTGATATTAAATTCACTGCAAAAATCAACTTGAAAATCCTGTGCGCTGTGCAGTTTCCTTACATTATGCAACACTCTCGCTTTAACAACCCAAGAGATAGAGAATAATTGTATGTTTTAATCCCAGTACGAATGTAACATCTGTTAGAAGTTAACAACTAATTATTATGTTCAAAGCTTCATTGTTTGCCAGCCACACAGACGTAGTATAAACATTGTGTAACTTTCTTCCCCTTTCTCTGTTAACAATGTTACGTCTGTCTGCCGTCTGCTTGGCTCGACTTTCTCTCCTTACTCTACCTCCCACAACTGGAAATGTCATTATTGTTGTTTTCCTTAACTTGTTTTTGAAATAACAACATCTGAGTTGATATTTGACTTTTTCTCAACATTATGGTTTATATATCTGCATTTATGCATCCCAAAACTTATTTTGGTAAATTGAATAATTTTTAATTCTGTTTGTGAATTATTGTTAACATCAAATTTAGTGAGATTAATCATTGTAGGCAGTTACTAAATAACTGATTGATGACATATCACTAATTTCTCCACCCACTATATATTTATGTGGCAGTGTCATTGTCATTACTTCCCTACAAAATCTGAAAACAGCAGCCATTAATTGATTAAGAACAAAATAGATTTTACTGTAAGCTTACATTAATCAGTTAGAAACTGCCTACAGTTATAATTATGTAATTATTGTGTTCTAGTTGTCACTCACGTGGCGTGCATGAATTATGATGCACACCATATTATGTTCTTCTACATCTGCCATGCAATTGTTAAACTAGTTCCTGTTCCATGTTGCAGTGCAAGTCTATGTAAGTTCAGTTTCCATGAGTACTTTCAGTACTTTGATTCATACCCCGTTCTATACATAGCGTGACGTCACTACGTTTGTCTAACCTCTATACATAGCGTGACGTCACTACGTTTGTCTAACCTCTATACATAGCGTGACGTCACTACGTTGGTCTAACCTCTATACATAGCGTGACGTCACTACGTTGGTCTAACCTCTATACATAGCGTGACGTCACTACGTTGGTCTAACCTCTATACATAGAACTGATTACTATCCACATTAGGATAATTATACATACGCTAAAGGTATAGTTCTGCGGAAGGATTATAAATGTCAAAACAACCATATTGATTGTATATTATCAATAAAATATGTTTATTTATGTAAAATAAGTATGTTATACCATTTCTATTCTTGTACTTTGTCAATAATACTAATTATTCAATGAAACGCAATGTTGAAGTACGCTGGGCTCCAATGTGTACCATACGGTGACATCACGTTATGTTATTGTTTATAACTTCCATTTTGTATGTAGTTCCTGCAAATACCCATAATGCCCCGAGGCAGAAGAACACAGGTCAGTGCGCAGCGCTACCGTAGTGTACACATTGCTTCATACCCAACTGAAATATTATTTTGAATATAAACCCGAATAGCAACAAGTTGACAAAATGTATTTAGATACGAACACAAATATTTCAAAATAAAGAAAAGTAGATCAGAAAGATACTGTCTACCCCAAGTATGACACATGTGTTATGAAAACCAAGCAGCAAAAGATGTGTGGCCTTGAATGAAAAAATTGTGCAGAATGCAGGAGAAAGAAGGGACAAAAAGAAAAGTAAGAGTTTTTCAACCATGACCTGGGAGAATAGATCATCTATGATTAATGTGGAAAAATGCAGCTGAAATTCTAATCATGTGATTAGAAATATAAAAAAATGCTTGATATTGTTGTTTTATTGTGGTAATCAGGCTTGGAGGAGTTTAATTATCAGACAAAACTGTCTTACAGAGATCTGGAGATTTTTCAGAATTGGAGGATGGAAAGTTGATTTAATCAAATACTCTGCATTGACCTTTTTCAGTGTTCTGACATCAGGTGTACTTTTTTCAACACGCAAACACAGAGTACATAAACATTATGATGCAATCGTCTTTGATTTGAGTTCAGTCTCAGATCTTAATAGTTTGGACAAGAAAATTACATTCACATTTTTGGAAACTGAACCATGTTAACGATAATAGTTCATCTTTCCATAGCTGTGACCCACTCGCCATGTATGAATTTTAAGTACTACATTTTTCTACACCCATCCTGCATGCGTTAAATTAGCTCACTTTCAACGCTTTCAGTACTTTGATATATTGTTTGATGCCATGTGTCACAGATAGTGTTTCACCAGATGTACATATCATTGTTGTTAACTGTCCAAGGCACATGATATTTATCCCTATTGATGGGAATACCTCACATTTTACAATATTAAACACACAAGTAACAAGAAAGATAAAATGACAGTTAATACTCATGCCAAAATTGTATTCATAGTTGGAACATTCATAAAATAAAAAGCTCAATATTGTTTTAACTGAATATCACAATATACAAGAAGATAATACAGTTTGGTGTTGAATTCAGGGTAAAAGATGTTATTATAATGGAATTATGATTTGTTATGTATGCTTGCATGCTATTGTAATGTAGGAAGTAAATAAACCATGTTGTATAGACCTGATATTGTAAGATAAACTTACGTCCAGTAAGGTGGAATATTAAGTGCTTAGATAATCTGATTTAGAATTTTCATTATTTATAACTCATTCAATCTCCTGAATTGATTATCAGCAGTCTATTAAATGTGAAGCATGGTGATTGGTCAACTGAATAGAACCAACCAATCAAATACTAGAGTTCTGTTCCAGTCCTGTCTCCAAGCTAAGATACTCCATGTTTATTTCTCAGTATGTGGATTAGAGTAGATTGACTGTTTAAGTTGCCAAAACACATTTTATGTGAAATTGTTGATGCTCTGAGTATCAAAAATCCAATAGAAAACAAGTTTGATATTATATGACTGATGCCATGTGACTGACACCATGTGACTTCACTGCTTTCATTCCATCCAGTTAAAAAACACCCAATGTTAAAACAGGGTACAATTGCAGCTAACAATTTCAGGTTTGTGAATCTCAGAATCTCATTACAGTTGTCTCTGGATCTTGTATTGATGAGACCAAATTAAAAGGAGAGAGTTTGTTAATGGTTGTTAACAAATGAGAATTTTACAAATGACCAGATTTCACAGGTAATTGCCAGTTACAAGCAGTGGGTAATGGAGAATAATTGGACAGTGATACAGGTGAAGTGAGTGATGCTAATTGGGGTTCATGTAGGAACAAATTCTATGAAAAAAAAAATTAAAGATGTGTTTGGTATTTCAGAAACCATTTCTCTTCTATTCTTCTCTTTACTTAGTTAAGGTCTTCCCAGCCTAATACTGTACTTTTATGAGATAATGTTATTATTACAAAAAATAGTATAGCCCAATTATCATTATTTCTATGATAGTTACCTTAAGGTGCTGTCACACTACAACGCATTGGCCAACGTATGCCGACGTGTTAGAATACGCTGATGGTTCGAGGGCTCAGCGCAACACTGTCGTAACTTGTTCTTATTTCAATATGAGTTATGCCACTGTAACGTGAACCTTCGGGTTGTCGTACTCGTTAGATATTCGTTTTATGTAAGTTAAAAGCACGCTCACACACGTTGGTATACGTTGTCGAGCGTCGAGGGCCTAAAAACATTTTGCGCATGCACAAAATTTTGAACGAATGCCAAACGTATATTTATTTATCAGTTATGTATACGTTAGACAATCGGTATTCATTCTTTATTCGAACGTTCGTCATACGCTTTCAAACGTTAAGTACACGTTGGTAACATGCCGGTACATTCACTAGTGTTCTCACAACGTGTTTTAAACGTAGGCGTAACGTTTGTTGAACTTATTTATAACGTGTGTAGGGCGTTCTTGAAGCATATATGATGGACTTAATGTTTTCCAATGCTATAGTAACGCACGAATAACGCATATTTAACGTTTGACAAACGTTCTTACAACGTACCAAGACATAAAGAATGAAAATAAGAGTGTTCCTTATTAAACTGTATTTCATGTATGATAAGATTCAGTAATTCACGTTACAGAGGATGGGAGTCCAGTACTGATTGTTCCTAGGAACAATGCTTAGGTCAACTGTCCGCCTCATATGACTCTGACGTAAAACTCGATATAAACAAACACTATATCAATGCACAAGTGTACATGCCTGATATGGCTGATACTGAACACGTACACTTTGTTGTTTTTCAATACCAGCAAAATCTTGTTGTGCATCGAACTATGGGGTAGAAGAATGAAGAGGACAGTCTGGACACGCCAAGCCTTGGATCGGGAAGCAGGGGGAGTTTGAAATATGTGAATATTGCTCTAATTCGCTACCAATACGTTTGGACAGATTACACACGTGTTCTTCACTCGTCAAGAACGTTATGCACACGCCTAGCACACGCTGTTAAAAAGACTTGGAATTCTGTATTAGCTAGGGGTAAGTTATGAAAACGTTTCTTGGTCGTTACTCAATTCGTTAAACGCGTTCGACAAACGCTATGTGTGCGTCTGAAAGGCGGCTTCTCTTTGATGTTTCGGACGTTCGCCAGCATTCGCCAGCGTATTAGACAAATCTAACACGTTCCGCACTCGTTGGCCTAATATGCTGTAGTGTGACAGGCCCTTTAGATACTTAAGGTATCTGGCTTGGATGTCAGGTCAAATCAAGTTTCACCAATTTATAGATTTAAAAACTAAACCATAATTATATACTAAAATAAACCCACTGTATAAAGTGCATTGCAAGTAATTTGAAACAAATATTACATTTGATTGGTCTTCTATAAACCAATATCGCATGTAATTTACAAATTTTTGAACAACGATAACTACTCTGTATATAGGAATATATTACAACAATTAGCCTTAAAATGACTATTACTACTCTGTATATAGGAATATATTACAACAATTAGCCTTAAAATGACTATAAATGTATAAAGCCGTGCCTCAGTTTTTTATAACATCCTTCGTTCGTTATATACTTGACTTTATAGCAATTCAGTACCCAGAACCCTGCTGTTTATTACGTAATACTCCATAGATAAAAAATGAAAACAAGTATCAAAATTCTGAGGCACAGTTCCCTAGATTAACATTTCCGCTACAAAATACCGAAAAACGCCTGGAAATCCGTCATCAAATAAGACGGCAATGTTAATTCGAAAATGACACCTACTGTGTTTTTTTAAGCTGAGCAATTAACAATTAAAGTGTTTTAAAGATCATTATCGTCTCATGAAATCAACGAATTTGACGCACCCCATTCAATTTTGATAGCCAATCAAAATCGCTTATGTTTACGGTTCAATAATTGAAACCACGCCCAGGTTTGATGTCTAGTAAGAGATTTTATAACAAATTTTTGTCATTAATGAATTAATAGTATCATATCGTACCAATACAATGCGCATTATGTTAGAGATGTTTAACGCTGATAAGGAAAAGTCGATAAAGGGGTGCTGTATTTATCGCAATAAAACACCATTTTTGAGCGTTCGGTTAGAATTTTTTTGTTGCTTGGTATTAAAGTATGATATTTAATCTTTGTAAACAACATAAAATATCATTTTATGTTATTTTAGCGATTTTAACCAAGCCAGATACCTTAAATTTATTTTACGACATTTTTTAAAAAAATTGCAAGAGTAGTTGCCCTCGTTGAAAAATAGAAAAATATTAATTTCTGTAGATATTGCATGGTGTCTTATATTTTTCTTTACCAAATAAAATTGATAATGTGCTATAGAATCTTTTTATCCTGAGTTTTCAATGAAATTGATGTTTTTTTTTCTTCAGTCTTTGAAAAATGGGCTACTCCCATAAACTTCAATGCAAATTTAAAGGGCCAATAACTCAAAGGATTATCATTGTTTTTGAAAAATCTTATGGTAAATCATTTTCTATCATGGAAACCTATAAAATTGATAAATATTTCCAAAAATCTGTCTGTTCCTTTTTGAAATAATAATTTTGGGCATTAGGCTGGGAAAAGGGTTGTGAGGGAGCAATAGTGAACATTAAGAATCATGTCAAAGATAAAGTAATTTCTAAGCAATTAATATGGAGAATAGTTTAATGAATGAAGAAAAGTCATAGGAGCATGTGTATATATTATTTTTTTCAATGTAAATTGACAACTTGCTGTTTTAAATAAAATGGCAGAAATGAAACATGTGTTTAGTCATGTGATTTGTTGTGACTTTAACTTACCCATCATAGGTGCACAGTTTCCACGTTTCCACATGGGCGATAAGTTTTCACTTTCCAATGGTATATGTTGAAAGTCATTTTCTGGATCAAATCCCATCTGAATATAGAGCCCCTTGCCTGGCGTCACACCTTCAGGGGGTCTGGGATTACATATCAACTTTGGGTGCTTGAAATATGCTGAAACAGATAAATTGGTTTATTTAGAGTAGGCATCATGTTGTAAAGTAGGCATCATGTTGTTAAGTAGGCGTCATGTTGTAAAGTAGGCATCATGTTGTAAAGTAGGCATCATGTTGTAAAGTAGGCATCATGTTGTAAAGTAGGCATCATGTTCTACAAAATCTGGCTACATTGCCTTCTTTTCTGAAGAGCTACCTCTTAATTGAAGAGCAGAATATTTGTTTTATGAGCATGCTCACACTTGTACTATAACTTAGTATACATATGTGATGAATTACTTATAGTTGCATTCCTTTGTATTGATCTAATTGCTTAAGTGTTCTGCTGAAAGTTTTCTTCTGTAGTTTTAATTTGTTGAATTATTGCATGTTATTGTGGCGCCTTTATGTGACAGATTAGTGACTGTGTATCTGAAACCCTTATCAAGATTTAAGGTTCATTAAAGCTTGTATGCATAATGAATAAAAGTACAAGCTCTACTGAAGTATTTATTTTGAAAAATTAATGATCTGCGAAATGAACAGTTTAAATTGTATGACTGCATAAATATTGCCAATAACTGCAGTCATTGAGGTGCTATTAAGAGAACACAATTTATCGTATCCCTTTCCGACTTTTCACTACTTTCCCAGCATGATACGTTTCCCCAGTTATTCAGAGCTTCTGTCAAATGGCCCCTATCCTTTGTTGTGTAGAAATATGGAACAAATTAAGAAATTTTAAATACGGAATAAAGATGTCAAGAGTGACATTTTTCCTGATTAAATTTAACAAGAGTGTCTTGGTGTAGCATCAGTCGACATACAGTTTAGAAAGTGACACACGTCAGAGCACACTCCAGGGTTACAAGACGCTGGTAGGGGATAGAAAACTGGATGTGTTCTCATGGCTGCGCTAGTTTATGGGACATTTTGTACAATTAGGTGCAAATGCTCCCCCCCTGAAATTTTTAATGAGGTACAAGTGTATTACTTTTTGTTACTGTTACCCTCCAGGTTGTGATGTATATATCTCCTGGTAACTTATAATCCAGTAAAAACCAAGTCAACAGTCACCACTGCATAAAGGCCACAGTATAAAATATATGTGTATTTAAAAAACTTGATTAAAGTTGTACTATTCTCAAAAGTTAATATTTTCCCCCATCTGTTAACAATTGTCCTCAGGTCTGACTGTCGTGTGATCTCTGAATGCATACACCACTCAATCATTCACATTACTCAGTGCATAAGCTCAGCATTTTGTATTTATTCAAGTGTCTTATATCTTGGCTGTATGATGTAAACAATATCAAAGTCGACATATCAATAAAACATTATACTTGCTTTCTTTTCCCTTTTGTCTCATGTTAAATTTTACCAATAGCAATAATATATCTTGTCTACCACTCAACCTTTCAATTACCAGAAATTGTAAGATATGGATTTCCTAATTTCTGAGAGGAAATGGCAACAAAATTCAATTTAGATGGACCGTTTCTATACAAAGTGTAATGAACATTGTAGATAGAATATAAGGCTGTTAGAAATGGATTATGCATTAGAGTAAGAACTGCTTGATGCAATCATAAGTCAATGTAAAGTGAGAAAATTTACCTCCAGACTGGAGAGTAACTACCTTCAGACAAGAGAGTACTCTGTTACCATGGCTTCCCTCGGGAGATATCAAATATATGACATAAAAGATTCAATATATCTATGCTGTCATTTAGAGTTATTGTTTGAAATAATTATACATTATTTGATGGATATATTCTGTATAAGATGGCTTTGATGGTTTTCTTCCTGATGTCTTAAACCAGTGCACATCATTACATTGATAATGTTATACTCTTCATAATTGGAGGCTGGTATAGTTATATGTCATCTCTTATAACCAGTACTTCTTCAGTCAAGAAAATAATTGTTTATGGGTTACCAAGAGCATTGCATAATAAAACATAATTTGTACAGAAATCAGATACTTCAAGTTCTACATGGTATAATTGTGTCCTTGACTATATGTAGGTAGAGACTTCTAAGTATTATAATACAACAATATATCCATATATAGTGCTCCCCTATGTTGTTGTCCAATATTAATGGTGATATGAAAATTTGGAAAGTTGATTTGCCATACGGCTACAGAAACTGAAAAATTGTGACTGTAATGTAATGTGGGACACCACACATATGTTTATAAGTGAAGTAACATACCTGTGACTGCATAAAACAATATTCCGTTTGAGTCTCTACGTCCAGTGAGTACAGGTGGCATTATCTCTAAAGGTGGAAGATCAATCGTCTGGTTTAGAGAGTTATAACCTCGCATATTTCCGGGTATCTGAAGAAAACAGCAAGAAAGATATGAATTTCTAGTTCTATTAATGAATAAAATACCATAAAATGGTGATGATCAAAATAATTTCGTGACTTTTTTTACGGCTTCTTTTGATCGCACCCAGCAATGTCTATAAGATTACTCACTTAAATGTCGTCTACATTTTCAGTATCATTTAATTGTAACGAGGTACCAGTAATTGATTGTAGTGTGCTTTCAACTTGTATAGCTTCAAAGAATTTATAGAATCTACACCAAAGGAGGCTGCAGATGGCATTTTGTATGCTTGAGTGGACTGTTCTTGTCTTAAAGAAATTGGAATTCATCATTGACAATAAATGATATTTTATTTGCATATACACAAATCAAGCTATATGAGTAGCTATAAGACTACATATGTCTTGATTGAATTCAAAACCACAGCATCTAAAATTTCGCAATACTGTTGTATCTATACATGTGAAACAAAGGGAAGTTACTCCTTTTTTAATAGTGCTAAGTTCTCCTCAAGGCAAAAACACAATGTTGTAGATTTGTCAATTTTTTCCAATTTTAAGATTTTATGCTTGAGTATCAATATTAATAAAAGAAAGGAAAAAACTGGGAATAATCTAAGATTAATTAAGATTGGACATTTTCTTGTTTTTTTTTTCTTACTCTTTGTGATATAATATTTATCAAGATAAATAAGTTCTTTATTGTTGGGTCATACTGTCAGAAAACATTCTTACGCCTGTCTGTACAAAACATGGTGTGCAGAAAATTGTTTCGGAAAACATCATTATGTTCTGTTAATGTGTAATTTTTATTTGAGTGATACGGTCATTTTATGTGTTACTGGTTAAAGGAATGAAGCATTTTGATCTAATACTACAAATCATGTTAATACATGCAGTCAAACCAGTGAACAAAGGTCATCTTTGGGAAAAACAGAATTTGGCCTTTATTGACAGGTGGCCTTTATTTGGAGGTAATTGTGCACTAAATAATCAATGACGGTTTTTCAAAGAATGGCTTTTATTCACAAGTGGCCTTTATTTGGAGGTTGCTATCACAGGTTTGAATGTATATAGAAGAAAGCAATCTTCTAGAAAAAAATACAGTCTAATGCCTGAGATTATGAAATCTGATTTTGGCAAGCATTTAAAAAGTGGAAACTAAGTTCTGATTGGTCCATCAGATGTCAAATAGACCAATCAGAATTCTGCATTCAGAGATTGGTATTGCAGTCTCAGTTTCATAGTCTTGTTTCATTCAGTTTTAATTCCTACAATAGACATGAATAATAATAAATATATCACATGACTCGTGGGTAATGATCTTTGTTCATGCTTGGAAGTTGTTTTCTGTACCTGTAATCTTGCAAACATAATAAAGGATACTTAGTGTCAGATTTAATATCCTCATAAAGATTTGTCTATTCTTTGATAATTGAATGAACTTAATGCAATGTATTTGAATTCATGACAGAATGAATAGGAGTCTGACTTTAATAATACTATAATTACTATAAGGTTGTATCTGTACTGAAATATAACCCCGATGTTTGTACACTGTCTGATTGACAGGGATGATAACATTTTTCATACCGAGAAAAAAGGGTTGTCATTGATATCAATCACTTGTCCCTCATTTCATGAGGTTTCTATGATGGAAATCTGAAACTAAGGGTTTGGGGTAAGATTGTCGTATGTTGCTATATGGTATAATGATATATTGTGACAGTTTTGCGCTAGCTAGAAAATGATAGGTTCCATTGTTATAAAGTATATTTTTCTTCCAATGCCACCTGTGGATAAATTGGTATGAATCCTGGTGATTTTATATCTTGAAAAATCTCATTATTAAATTGCATTGAGGAGACTTTTTCCATTAAACACTTTATAGTATGTCTTCAAAAATCAATCTTGATGTTGGTAGTAATGGGGGCATGATTTGTCAGATTTCATTAATTGCATTTTAATTGTATAGTTTTCATCTATATTTCCTCTTTCTGGTCATGATGTTGTGAAATTGATGTTTGAAAATCTTTACAGGCTTAATTTTCATGGTCTTAGGTTTCTAATACTAGTAGCATGGAAACAAATTGTTTAACAGTATAATTGGGAGAGGTGCCTTGGCATGCTTGAGGTTGCACCACCATACCCCAAGATCCCCCCCCCCCCCCCAATGAAACACCCGGTTCTCTTACTTCAAGCAGATTAGTTTAATACCCTAATAGGGTTTGCAAAGTGTACTTATTACTCATGCTGATGTCTGCAAGAAATTAATAAAGTAAAGTAGCTCTCATCATTTCGGTTACCATGGCAACCAGGTAAATCATCTTCTATATAGATACGCTTTATATCGCTAGCTGTATTGTTGTTCTTCCAAGAAGGAGAAGTAATCATTGAGTGGGATATGGAAGTCTCAGATGTCATCTGCTAAAATCTGATAGTAATCATTGAGTAGGATATGGAAGTCTCAGATGTCATCTGCTAAAATCTGATAGTAATCATTGAGTGGGATATGGAAGTCTCAGATGTCATCTGCTAAAATCTGATAGTAATCATTGAGTGGGATATGGAAGTCTCAGATGTCATCTGCTAAAATCTGATAGTAATCATTGAGTGGGATATGGAAGTCTCAGATGTCATCTGCTAAAATCTGATAGTAATCATTGAGTGGGATATGGAAGTCTCAGATGTCATCTGCTAAAATCTGATAGTAATCATTGAGTGGGATATGGAAGTCTCAGATGTCATCTGCTAAAATCTGATAGTAATCATTGAGTGGGATATGGAAGTCTCAGATGTCATCTGCTAAAATCTGATAGTAATCATTGAGTGGGATATGGAAGTCTCAGATGTCATCTGCTAAAATCTGATAGTAATCATTGAGTGGGATATGGAAGTCTCAGATGTCATCTGCTAAAATCTGATAGTAATCATTGAGTGGGATATGGAAGTCTCAGATGTCATCTGCTAAAATCTGATAGTAATCATTGAGTGGGATATGGAAGTCTCAGATGTCATCTGCTAAAATCTGATAGTAATGGGAGAACATTTTATGCTAGATTGGGGTAAAAATGATTACAATGCTTGAATGAACAGAATGCTGATAATGTGGCTATTAAAATTGTAACTTTAACCCAAAATAGCCATTTCATGTTATTTATTCCTTAGCAAATGGCATTATAGAATATTATGTTACATCGCTATACAGAAAATCAGCATCACCTGATTAAGAGACTGACTTAAATCACTCACTAATCGGATGCACCGTTTGACTTACTGCAAATTCAGACTTTTTTCGAGAGATGCAAACTCTAGGGTTGAAATTAATGAGAAAATGAAGTAAACACAGTATGTGAATAATAATGACAAATCATCCCTTTAAAAACATGATGCACTAAATAATACTCATCTCATTACAAATGGTGTCTTTTTATGAAAGGGGAACAACTCTGGTTTCTCCAGTTTCTATCTTAATTTGAAGTTATAGTTTCAATGGGATATCAGAGATACTTAAGTTATATATGGCAGTCAGTTCATTCTCACCAGTGTTCCTGCACTGTATCTTAACCTGTTCTTACTTATCCTTTATCAAGGAGCCAGCAACTTTCCCACATATGGAGGAAAATCAATTTTTTGTCAAATTTTCATAGAAGGGTTTGACCTGCCACGACCGGGATTCTTTTTTAAAGTAAAACACTACAATCATGCAATTAGATATAACAACATCTTTAAATACTTCTATATCTTCATATAGATAACACTCAAACAAACATAAATCTCTTTCATTTACAGAAAACGATTCCTTAATTACCAACATTCTGTGTTGATAGAAAAATGTTGACTGATTCTTAATAAAGAAAATATGTACAACGCATCTGACAAGAACCTTTCGATGGTTATTCCTTGTATTAGACGACTGTCCTTCTATCAGATTTCCGTTGCTTGTTAGAACTAATTAAGACAGAAAATCTAAGAAAGAATTAGACAGTTAATGTCCATATGTGGAAAATTTCTGCCCTCCAGAGGGGAGAGGAGAAAGGTCTCCAATGCTTGCTTTGATGAGATTTTCATAGAAAAACGTATGACATCCATTGTACATTCTTGTGAAAGTGATATTAGATTATACTAATGAAGCCTTGATTAAGATTAATGGCCCATTAAAATTTGTGGGCTTAATAATTGCTTATTTCACAGTAGTGTCATGCTAAACATTGTGTTATATGTGGACACCTAGTATTGATGCCTCCAATTTCTAATTTAAATCTCATAGTATTAAGAAAGCTCTAAATTATGCATTAAACTCTTCGCTGTTGTAGATGTTTTTATTTGATTATTGTAGAATAAATTATAATTGCTGTGAACAGTTTTAAAATCTGAAAGTAATTAACACATTCTAAGCTAAAAAATCTATTTCTAGAAATATTTTGAAATTTATGTGATAAAACAACATCATGTCATTTTTTTAATGAAAGAGATTTGAAGATCAGAAAAAGAAGCCAGCACCCGAAATATATACTTTAATCTTATTCAAATCTCAAGACACCAGAAACGACATATACTTTAATCTTACTCAAATCTCAAGACACCAGAAACAATACATACTTTAAAAATCTCAAGACACTAGAAACAATATATACTTTAATCTCATTCAAAACTCGAGACACTAGAAATAGGTTTCACAGAAACAACATATACTTAAATCTTTTTCAAATCTCAATGAGACAGTGTGAAAAAATAAAAAAAATTTACCGCTGTCTGCACTCCGGCTATGTTACCATTCAGATCATAAATAGGCATACTTTTAGTGTCATCCCCCTTCTTGAATAAAAATCCATGGTACTTTTCAGCTGAAAATATAAAGAAAAATACATACTTTAATGTCACAAAACTTATGCTCCTGCCATTAGTTAACAGGAAAACTATTGAAGATCTCTTGTACCTTCTTTCTTGGATTACAACCTTGCTATTGGTCAATTACTAGATTCTGAGTTCCAATCTTCTCTAAACTTTGTTAACTTTTAATGACTGTATGAACTTTTAATGACTGTATGAACTTTTAATGACTGTATGAACTTTTAATGACTGTATGAACTTTTAATGACTGTATGAACTTTTAATGACTGTATGAACTTTTAATGACTGTATGAACTTTTAATGGACCAAAAAAGTACAAGCAAATTTTAATTTTTGTTGTGAAATATGATGAAATTATCACTGACAAATTTGCTGGACCGTTGGACCATCGACCTTTTCAAATTTACTGGACCGACGGCCATTTTGGTCACGACTCGGTCCTCATTTCCAGGGCTAAATTGGAAGACTGCAGTTCTCTTATTAGTGACCATTTCAAGCAACAACCATTGAGTGGTACGTATTATAAAAATGTTCACCAGTTTCATTTAACATTTCAAATGGTACCAATGAAAAGACTTAGATTACTTGGGGAAACCTGTCTCTACCGACACTCATTGGGGTCGGTTGATTATGTCGGAGGTTGTCAGATATAGCAAGTTATGACAATTGCAAGGATCAATTTGCATATATTCACAAGAAAGGCTATTATAACATGGAAAACATTTATATGTACATGTATTTAATCATTATACTTCTGAAAACTGGGCTACTGAGAAACAAACAGTGTTATGTAACATGAAGTCTTTAAATAGTAATTTTTTAAAGAAACTGTAAAGAGTTGTTTGTTTATTCTTCGTTTTGGTGATGGATATGCATCAGCATCACTAAAGTGACGCTTTCTCGATGAAGCCATTTTAATTATCTTCTATTTTTATCATTATTTTTTATTTTTTTGAAATATTAAACTAATGTACACATTATGAACAAACGGAATTAATATAACCAATATATTCACCAAAATATAATTATCTTTACTCAATACATGTTAGTAATTTTTTTCGAAGTGAGCGAATTTCAACTTGTTATGAGCGACGATAGCGGTAATTATTCGCACATACTTTATTGGCCGCGGCGGCGTTTGATGTGTCGGATATAAACGGGTCAATTAAGTGTGATTACAATCGGGTCAAAGTTATACAGAGTTGATAAGAAAATTAACGGGACCGGACAAATATGTCGGTACGTAGCGAATCTCGTTATAATCAAGTGTTGGTACGAGCAAGTTATACTGTAATAAGTTATGGTGAATATTGGTATCATGAAATATTTTATGAACAGCTTGTGCCCTCATTGGCTGAAAAAGTCCCCTCATCCTAGCTGTAGTGCAGGATGAAGGGCATTGTTGGAATTAAAGTTGGAGCTGAGTATGACTGTGTAGGTGATTGATATAGTTGAGTGAATTTATTCTTTAAAGCGACAGTTTCAGGTATAAGTCCAGGAAGGAATGGCAATAGGTATAAGTCCAGGAAGGAATGGCAATAGGTATAAGTCCAGGAAGGAATGACAATAGGTATAAGTCCAGGAAGGAATGGCAATAGGTATAAGTCCAGGAAGGAATGGCAATAGGTATAAGTCCAGGAAGGAATGGCAATAGGTATAAGTCCAGGAAGGAATGGCAATAGGTATAAGTCCAGGAAGGAATGGCAATAGGTATAAGTCCAGGAAGGAATGGCAATAGGTATAAGTCCAGGAAGGAATGGCAATAGGTATAAGTCCAGGAAGGAATGGCAATAGGTATAAGTCCAGGAAGGAATGGCAATAGGTATAAGTCCAGGAAGGAATGGCAATAGGTATAAGTCCAGGAAGGAATGGCAATAGGTATAAGTCCAGGAAGGAATGGCAATAGGTATAAATCCAGGAAGAAATGGTAATAGGTATAAATCCAGGAAGGAATGGCAATAGGTTTAAGTCCAGGAAGGAATGGCAATAGGTATAAGTCCAGGAAGGAATGGCAATAGGTATAAGTCCAGGAAGGAATGGCAATAGGTATAAGTCCAGGAAGGAATGGCAATAGGTATAAGTCCAGGAAGGAATGGCAATAGGTATAAGTCCAGGAAGGAATGGCAATAGGTATAAGTCCAGGAAGGAATGGCAATAGGTATAAGTCCAGGAAGGAATGGCAATAGGTATAAGTCCAGGAAGGAATGGCAATAGGTATAAGTCCAGGAAGGAATGGCAATAGGTATAAGTCCAGGAAGGAATGGTAATAGGTATAAGTCCAGGAAGGAATGGTTATAGGTATAAGTCCAGGAAGGAATGGTAATACTCATACATGTGAAGCCAGAGGCTTAATGAAAATAATAAGAAATTTGAGAAAGTCTCTTAAATCAAAACAGATGTCAGAAGCCTAAAATAATGATGATAGGTTAACTTGTCTTTTTGTTATTTTATATCTTATAAGAATATCAATCTATAAGCAGTTTGGCACATGTCCCCTATGTATAAATCATAAAATGTCTAATATTCATTGTTTGTTTGTCAATGTTTGGATTTGCTCCAAATCTGCTCAAAGTTTATTGCGGTGTCCTGTGTACATCTGTACATTGTTTAAAATCATAGCTGATTAACTGGTAGTACTGTTCTCTCTGCATTGATTATTTGGAACTATCCCGAGATAAGATGAACCGGACTCTTTCTAATATACGAGAAAGCGATATTGATCTTTTAAATGACAACTTTCTAAAATCTCGGCATTGACCCAAACATGCTCTGTAAGCGTATTATTAATTGTTTCACTTTTACATTAGCTTTCGATGTCTCTATTTTGACTGACCATGAAAAGCATGTCCCAGGAGACAGCAGTTTGGATAATTTCATTACAGTGGATTGGCCACAGTGACCTTACGTGCCTCATGTCTCTTTTGTTAAGGCATTGTCAGAAATTTCATGCTCCTTGAATAGACATTATTACAAATGATAGCCTGATTTGTAGTTATTATTCTTTTCTTTTGTTACTTTAGGTTAGTGTGTTAGCTTTGGCTTTCTCTTGGTTTCTTAAGGTTTAATTCTATTGGTTAACATCGCCTTTTCCGTAATGTTACCATATGGCACAAAATATAATTGAATTTAAAAGTCAGAATGAGACTACGAAAAAAAAAATAATGTAATTAACAGGTTCTTGCTGGCTTTCTTAAGTGAGTAATTCTGTGAAGAATTATAGTGGAAGCTTGTCAAAATTATAACAATTTTCACCTTACCATTGCAGAAAAAGAAAATGTTGCACTACTGCTCATGGCTTCTTAATTAATTATGGGGCATGTATAATAATGAATCCTTATTTTCACTAACTTTAAACAAAGGCATCTTCACTTAAATTTTTTTTACTCTGACGGAAGGGAAAATTAGCAATTTACAGTCCTTTTTGTGTCCATTATTATATCAGCGAGATAGTGCAGTATTTTTGCAAATGCTTTACCCTGCAGCATCTTGATTTTATGTTTCTATATTGTTCCGGATCTACCAGACTTTGTTTGACGTTCAGCTCTTGTTCGCATGAATTATTTATCAACAGTTAATGAATATTTTTACTGAGAATTTGTTGCCCATTCCAGTCGAAATGTTTTTGTAGATTTATTCCCGTGTAGAGATCCCTCAGGGAAGGCAGTTAACATTAATATATTATATTTTACATTGACTGCTGGATACAGAGTTGGTGTGCAATAATTTTCCTGTATTAAAGTGGTATGCAGGCGATTCATAGACAATCGTAAAGTGCAGTATATCAATCAAAGTTGTATCATCTTAGAACGTATCCTGAGTATATGTGAGTAGTGACATAAATAATTTGTTCACCATTTGTCTACCATCATGTCAATATATGGTGTTATGTCTACCATCATGTCAATATATGGTGTTATGTCTACCATCATGTCAATATATGGTGTTATGTCTACCATCATGTCAATATATGGTGTTATGTCTACCATCATGTCAATATATGGTGTTATGTCTACCATCATGTCAATATATGGTGTTATGTCTACCATCATGTCAATATATGGTGTTATGTCTACCATCATGTCAATATATGGTGTTATGTCTACCATCATGTCAATATATGGTGTTATGTCTACCATCATGTCAATATATGGTGTTATGTCTACCATCATGTCAATATATGGTGTTATGTCTACCATCATGTCAATATATGGTGTTATGTCTACCATCATGTCAATATATGGTGTTATGTCTACCATCATGTCAATATATGGTGTTATGTCTACCATCATGTCAATATATGGTGTTATGTCTACCATCATGTCAATATATGGTGTTATGTCTACCATCATGTCAATATATGGTGTTATGTCTACCATCATGTCAATATATGGTGTTATGTCTACCATCATGTCAATATATGGTGTTATGTCTACCATCATGTCAATATATGGTGTTATGTCTACCATCATGTCAATATATGGTGTTATGTCTACCATCATGTCAATATATGGTGTTATGTCTACCATCATGTCAATATATGGTGTTATGTCTACCATCATGTCAATATATGGTGTTATGTCTACCATCATGTCAATATATGGTGTTATGTCTACCATCATGTCAATATATGGTGTTATGTCTACCATCATGTCAATATATGGTGTTATGTCTACCATCATGTCAATATATGGTGTTATGTCTACCATCATGTCAATATATGGTGTTATGATGACTTGGTTGTAACTTAGATTTATTGTCCATGTTCTAACCTAACAGTACTCAGAGCCTGCTGAAATCAGACAGGTCACTGATTGGTTGTTTTAGGGCTCAGTCTTATTATTACCCAATCAAAAGAGAGATAAGAATGTATAGAAATCAGCGTTATTATTTAACAAGTCTCTGATTGGTTGTTTCAATCCTCAGTCTCATTTGTACCCAATCAAAAGAGAGGAAACATTGTGCATGCACACAAACACCACTTAGAGATAAGAAGATGTTAGAGTATTTATTCTAAACCTTTATTTGATCTGTACAATGAATAAATGCAGAATACAGCATGGATATCATACATGTAGTGGATTATTTATTTTATTATTATATCTGGATTGACAACTTGTAAGTAAGTAATGGTGATAGGTATAAAAATATTTGATGTCCGCATGGATTCATTAGTAAACATTTATAATTGATCAACGTCTGGTGATATTGTGCTGGAGCACCTGTCACATGACCCAAAGAATTTGAGGGTTTGAATCCTGGTCAGGGTATTACTTTGACTTAATCTTTATTTTATCTAATATGTGCAAGTACTGATATGTTCTGGCCAGTAATGGAGAATACAGTCGAAACTCATTATATCGAAATCGCTTATATCGAAATCCCGTTTATATCGAAGTAACGATAAAGCCGATTTTATCCTTCTTATTCTATATTAAAAAATGCACGTATATCGAATTCGTGGTTCTCGATATTTTTATATATCGAAGTAGATTTTCGGTCCCAACCAAATATTTTCAACTATAAAGTGACCATCTATGTCGAACCAATTATGTCGCCAACTTACAAAAGAAATGTTCGCACCTTTTCCGCAAACAAACACCTACAATTTAAAATCGATATTTAATTATTGACAGCTGTATAAACATGTTAGTGTCCATTCTTACAATTATAAAACTGATACAAACTTTTCGTTGATGATACAAAATATCATCAAAAACTGCTATACGCTCATTTAAAACTATCTTACGCATATTTGAAATGTGCATAGCAAAATAAATATATCGAAAGTACCCGTATAAGTACCGGTATAAATGCCGTATTCTTATAACCCGTTACTATCTCGTACACCAAATATCACGATTACGTTATTATTACAACATACTACTTTAGCTCTAAAATGTAAACACGGATATCGAAATTCCTATATCGAAGTTCGTTTATATCAAACTATTTTGGCAAGTCCCCGAACTTCGATATAACAAGTTTCGACTGTAATTTATATATGTTGTAAATCAAAGTACTGAAAGTACTCATGGATATTGAACTAACATAGATTTGCACTGCAACATGAAATGGAAACTTATAAGTTTAACAACTGCATGGCTGATGTAGATAAACATAGTACTTAGGTCCACATAAAAATTCATGCATGCCGAGCAAGTCACAGATAAGGAAAGCTTTTCTAAAAACATGCATTACACTTGATGCAAAATACAAAATATCTTTAATTATTATCTAGCTGTGTCCTATTGTTTGCTTTGCATTAAGTATATATAGATTATCTGATACCTTCGTCATGCATTATTGATAATAACAAATGATTTAAGTCACATGGTTGACAGCATAATTAAACTACCACATCCATACAATATTGTCTATACTAAATATTAGCTTCATAAACTTCTCAACTGGCTCATTGTCAAATACAATTGGAAATTAATGGAATGAAAAAAGGAAAAAATCACTGTAAATGAATAAACCAAATAATTCCAAATAAAAGTTTCACTGTTAATTAATGCCTGGGTGGGGGCCACACTTCTGATTTTCAAAGTTCTGACTAGTAATTATAATTGATGGGATTAAGTTGGACGTAATATGTGGGTGGTCTGTGTTTGGTGGTAAGCACTGGCAGGTGAAACCAACTTTTTAGATAAAATATTGTGATGACAAACAAACATAATTCTTTCAATTTACAATTCTTAGAATTCAATTGAGTGGCGATGTAAAAATGTCTTATGATTTTGAAAATACAAAATGCTTTAATCCAATTATTTTAAAACAAAATGAATCTGTATTAAATTTTCAGGCCATAGCTCAGTGGTTTTAAAGTGGGCTGGACTTGTTACCCAGCAATGCAGGTTGGAATCCTGATTGAGGCACTTGTCATACCCTTCTATGAAAATTTGACCAAAAAATGTTGATTTTTCTCCATCTGTGGAGAAGTGGTGGAAACGTAATAATAGCTGATTCCTGGTTGCATGCTAGTTAGAATACAGTCAAGTAAAACTGGTTAGATGAACTGGCCACCATGTATCATTGAAATATAGTTTATTGTACGGTGGCCTTTGGCCACCGTACTCTCTGGGATGCTTATTTTTAACTGGCAATGCAAAATCGCAACTTTTTGCGCGAAGCAGATTAGTGACAGTGCCCGAAATATTCTGAAATATCCGCAATGGTCATCACGTGATATAAACAAAACAGAAATAGAGCGAGGTCACGTGTTACTCACACCAACTAGTGTTAGCTTGATGACGCAGTCGCTATTTATAGTCTAAGAATGGAGCGAGCTCGATATCTGCCCATTTGTCAATAAATGCAGCCGAAACTCTTTATATCAAAGGAATTAGGAAAAATTGTTCGATCTAAATGAACTTCGATGTATAAATTATTAGAGAAATTCGCTGTGTTTATTATCGGTGTGTTGTAATAATCATTTAATGGTGTTATAAGATACGGAACACGGTATTTATACATTTCGATGTATTTATTTTAGCAACATGTCGCAAATAAACAAAACATTATAAACATATTCACACAGACTAATTTTATAATCGCGAGCGTGGAAACTGACTTGTTTACGCAATTGTCGTTAATCAAATATCGATTTCCGAGCTCTATACAAAAAATGTCCGATCAGGTGAGAAATGATGACTTAATTGGTTCGACATAGACGGTCACTTTATGGTTCGATATAGATGGTCACTTTGCAGTTGAAAATCTATGTTTGGGACCGTTATACCAGGTTTTTACGACAACGTACCCTCAGACAACGGAGTATATTATTTTTGGAGACTTTATTTAAATATTTTATATGCATTCCAGCAGATATTGCAACGTCTGATACATCGAGGTGATAGTTTCCCCTGGTTTTAATTTTAGGGTGGAAACAGGGACTACATATAGAGTACCTCGTGAACTGTAGAACCATATGACCAGATTCATGAGATTCATGAAACATCAACGGCTTGTATTTTTGATGGAGTAGATGATCACTTTAGTTTCGGGATCAGTTAAGTCAAAATAACAAATTCGTTTGATCTGAAACTTCGCACATCCTGATAAAAAAATGCTACATAGGCCACATTCTAGTATGCGATTTTGCGCCGTACAAACATTTAACTTGTTCCTGGTTGCATGCTGGTTAGAATACAGTCAAGGAAAACTGGTTAGATGAACTGGCCACCATGTATCATTGAAATATAGTAAAAAAACAGCTTTAAACCCACAGAAACCAAAATCTACTTTAAATGTTTGACAAGAAGCAACATTCATACAGCATCAGTTAGGAACTTAATGTTGACTATGTCATGTTTTTGTTGTTATTGTTATTTTTCAGCATGCAGTTTAATCATACTTTCTGGGGATTCCTACAAATTCTACGAAGCTTTGATTTAGAGGGATTCTCTTCTTTATGTAATGAATGATCTTTTGTTTTGTTCATTTTTTGTTGCATTTTTATGACAGTTGATGTCCTATTGGCGCATGTGGGAGATTACTTGGTTTTTATAGGGTTACATTACACCAGCATACGGAGTATATTAAGGCATTATTAGTGATGAAATCTTCTTACATTCTAATTTATGGCATATTCCCCGAAATATTCAGTAATACAATCACTCCCCTCTAAATATCACTACCCACCCATTTGGAGAAAAACAAGAATTGTGAATCTCTGTTTATGCCTTGATAATCCTTTGAATTAATAGCAATGTGTCCAAAAAATAGTAAAACAAATAACTCAACTAAATTAATTTAAGTAAAATTCTGTTAGATATTAAGTTTACAGGGTCTTTTAATGGGGGATTTCTGGTTGGTGAACTTTTGATAGAATTTAATTTTGTTGAAATATGAGAATGTCAATGTATTTGTATTAAGAAACCTCGTTGTATAAAAGTGACTGAATGAAGTTGTAGCTCAGAGTTGTTAGCTACTGAACACGGAAGGTTTGGGTTAAAGTACTAATTCAGGCCACACTCCCTTATTTGGAGACTTGGTTACATTTTAACAAGTAACAGATAAACACAAAGTGCTTTGATAACAATAAAGTTAAGACTAAATTAATGTGAACTAATGTTCATATTTTTATGTTAATATAAATGAATGTAAAGTGTCCTGTAAGTAAGAAGATTGTATAAATAAGACATACATGTACACCATGTTAACATTGATATTATTTACATACATGTACACCATGTTAACATTGATATTATTTACATACATGTACACCATGTTAACATTGATATTATTTACATACATGTACACCATGTTAACATTGATATTATTAACATACATGTACACCATGTTAACATTGATATTATTTACATACATGTACACCATGTTAACATTGATATTATTAACATACATGTACACCATGTTAACATTGATATTATTTACATACATGTACACCATGTTAACATTGATATTATTTACATACATGTACACCATGTTAACATTGATATTATTTACATACATGTACACCATGTTAACATTGATATTATTTACATACATGTACACCATGTTAACATTGATATTATTTACATACATGTACACCATGTTAACATTGATATTATTTACATACATGTACACCATGTTAACATTGATATTATTAACATACATGTACACCATGTTAACATTGATATTATTTACATACATGTACACCATGTTAACATTGATATTATTAACATACATGTACACCATGTTAACATTGATATTATTTACATACATGTACACCATGTTAACATTGATATTATTTACATACATGTACACCATGTTAACATTGATATTATTTACATACATGTACACCATGTTAACATTGATATTATTTACATACATGTACACCATGTTAACATTGATATTATTTACATACATGTACACCATGTTAACATTGATATTATTTACATACATGTACACCATGTTAACATTGATATTATTTACATACATGTACACCATGTTAACATTGATATTATTTACATACATGTACACCATGTTAACATTGATATTATTTACATACATGTACACCATGTTAACATTGATATTATTTACATACATGTACACCATGTTAACATTGATATTATTAACATACATGTACACCATGTTAAACCTGTAAACAAAGACCTACATTGGGAAAGCCAAAATGAGATTTTTATTGACAGGACTGGTAGCCTTTATACGAAAGTCAATTTATTCTTTATAATCAGTGATTTTTTTTTAAGAAAATGGCCTTTCTTTTACTTGGAGGTGGCCACTAACACAGGTTTGACTGTACTGTACATGTCTCACACACCTTGTATCCCTAGTCAAATAGTTATTCAATCACTTCATGAACTGAGTTCATGAAGTATGCAAGAAAAGTTCAATAAAAAATCAAGATTTCATGAATACCTTTTTACCAGTACTTTTTAGATCCCATTAATAAACATTTAGTCACATAAAACACTTACTAATCACTTTATGAAAATATAAATTAGTGAGACATCAAATATTGGAGATGAAATCCAGATTGCTAATAAAAAACAATTTAAAAAAAAACTAGAAATGATCCGATACATGATAGTTATAGTAATTTCCATTTTGCAATTTGTTTCAGTAAGTTGAGTGGTGTCTAATGAGAGACAATTATAGCACTTCTGTCTTCATCTTCTTTTCTGTCTTCAGGAGACTATATTTAGTAGGTGGACACTGTAAAGTAAAGTATGGCTATATTTCCATTCCATGAGAATTGTCTGTGCTGAGTGATAATTGCCTAGAGGACATAGAAAACAGCTGGCAAAGTTTTATTCTTAATGTGTTTTCTGTAATTTCTTCATATTAATGTAAAAGCAAAATTCCCTTATGATTTTGTGAAACCTTTCTGGTAATTATGATGCCTTTAGGGTCATTTAGACTCTTCATTATTGAGTTTCTGTTGGATTGTTGAGGCAAGGTTGACAGTATCAAAGTACAGTAATAAACATGACAAACACTGGGTTTATATTAAACCATTAAAACTTGTCATGATCAATATTTTTCTTTATTAAATATTGAAAATATATGATCTGTCTTAACACTACCCCACTAGCCCACAGCCCGGGGCTAGTAAATTTCCTATCGGGCTAGTGAATTTTCTAAAAATTGTGTATTCGGGCTAGTGGTAAATTGTTTATTTTCAACAGTCCACATATAATTCGGGCTAGTGGTAAATTGTTTATTTTCAACAGTCCACATATAATTCGGGCTAGTGGTAAATTGTTTATTTTCAACAGTCCACATATAATTCGGGCTAGTGGTAAATTGTTTATTTTCAACAGTCCACATATAATTCGGGCTAGTGGTAAATTGTTTATTTTCAACAGTCCACATATAATTCGGGCTAGTGGTAAATTGTTTATTTTCAACAGTCCACATATAATTCGGGCTAGTGGTAAATTGTTTATTTTCAACAGTCCACATATAATTCGGGCTAGTGGTAAATTGTTTATTTTCAACAGTCCACATATAATTCGGGCTAGTGGTAAATTGTTTATTTTCAACAGTCCACATATAATTCGGGCTAGTGGTAAATTGTTTATTTTCAACAGTCCACATATAATTCGGGCTAGTGGTAAATTGTTTATTTTCAACAGTCCACATATAATTCGGGCTAGTGCTTTAAAAGAATTAGTTTGAACACGGTATAATGATTGCTTAAATACTTTGAAAGGTAGAAAAACAAAATCTTTTCACTAAGAAAATTGAGGTTAGCAATCAATATCAAATGTAAATCAATAAAAAATTACCCCCAAAAAATGTTTTTAATAATATGAGAGGTTACCATGGCAACATAACAGTGATAATTGTCCAAATGCTAAAAAAGCAGTAATTTGAAAATCTTGTAATTGATTTGAACAGGGTGAATAAAATTTTAATGTCTTTGCTTGTTTTAATTGACAACTAATGTCACATTATTTTTTCATTATTAATGCCCGGGGATGAATTTTTCATGACATTGATTATTAATTATTCATGTCCGAAGGGTGAATTGTGAATATCACTGTTTTTTTATATGACAGAGTAATCTTAAAAAAACAGCCCTATTAACCATTGACAGTATTTTAGCTCAATCAGTCCGCTAGTCATATGGTGACAGAGGGATTAGAAATGTTCACCAAAAGTTTACTAAAAATAGACCCAGGCCTTTTGTTGAAAATGTACATGACCCTCTTTGCTTTGTTCTCCTGTAGTATTTTTTTCTTTTCGCCTTTAGGGGGACCCTTAGAAAGGAGAAAAAATATATCTTAAGGGGGAAAAGGGAACAATGACATGATAATGTTTACATATCCTCCCAACATTTAATTATCAATAGGTTATGTGCTCAAGGTGAGCTTTTGTGATCGCCCTGCGTCCATCGTGCGTCGTGAAGTGGCGTCCATGTTTACTTAAAACAACATCTCCTCCTACACCGCTATGCCGATTGCAACCAAACTTTGCTGGAATGATCCTTGGGTGGTCCCCTTTCAAAGTTGTTCAAAAAATTAAATTTCATTAAAAACTTAAAAAATCTTCTTGTCCAAAACCACAGGGCCTAGAGCTGAGATATTTGGTATGTAGCATTGTCTAATGGAACTCTACAAAGTTTGTTCAAATTATTCCCCTGGGGACAAAATTGGCTCCGCCCCGGGGGTAACTTGATTTATATAGACTTGTTTAGGAAAATTTAAAAAATCTTCTTCTCCAAAACCGCGAGGCCTAGAGCTTAGATATTTTGTATGTGGCATTGTCTAGTGGACCTCTACCAAGTTTGTTCAAATTATGGCCCCGGGGTCAAAATTGGCCCTGCCCTGAGGTTTATTCTATTTTATATAGGAAAATTTAAAAAATCTTCTTCTCCGAAACCACAAGGCCTAGAGCTAAGATATTTGGTATGTAGCATTGTCTAGTGGACCTCTACCAAGTTTGTTCAAATTATTGCCCTAGGGTCAAAATTGGCCCCGCCCCGGGGGTCACTTGATTTATATAGACTTATATAGGTTAATTTAAAAAATCTTCTCCAAAACCGCAAGGCCTAGAGCTTAGATATTTTGTATGTGGCATTGTCTAGTGGACCTCTACCAAGTTTGTTCAAATTATGGCCCCCGGGGTCAAAATTGGCCCTGCCCTGGGGTTTGTTCTATTTTATATAGAAAAATCTTCTCCGAAACCGCAAGGCCTAGAGCTAAGATATTTGGTATGTAGCATTGTCTAGTGGACCTGTACCAAGTTTGTTCAAATTATTACCCTAGGGTCAAAATTGGCCCCGCCCCGGGGGTCACTTGATTTATATAGACTTATATAGGAAAATTAAAAAAATCTTCTCCGAAACTGCAAGGCCTAGAGCTTAGATATTTTGTATGTGGCATTATCTAGTGGACCTCTACCAAGTTTGTTCAAATTATGGCCCCGGGGTCAAAATTAGCCCTGCCCTGGGGTTTATTCTATTTTATATAGGAAAATTTAAAAACAATTCTTCTCCGAAACCACAAGGCCTAGAGCTAAGATATTTGGTATCTAGCTTTGTCTAATGGACCTCTTTTAAATCTGTTCATATAATGGCCATGGGATAAAAAACGGCCCAGATGGGTCACTTGATCTTACTTGGACTCGTATAGAAAACTAATTCAACAATGTTCATCTCCAAATGACCTTTTCTCCTGGTGAGCATTTATAGGGCCATCATGGCCCTCTTGTTTAATATAGGGGGAAAATATATACATTGCAAACTGGGAAATGGAGCTGAATATCGGCCCAAAATCAGTCCCAAAAAAAACACTGTCTTCTTCAACATGGGAAGGGAACTATGGTTTAACGCATGCATGGTGGATGTAGATAAAAGTAGTACTTTGGTCCGCATCCAAATTTATGTGCACCTACCTGGGACAGGGTCCGCATCCAAATTTATGTGCACCTACCTGGGACAGGGTCCGCATCCAAATTTATGTGCACCTACCTGGGACAGGGTCCGCATCCAAATTTATGTGCACCTACCTGGGACAGGGTCCGCATCCAAATTTATGTGCACCTACCTGGGACAGGGTCCGCATCCAAATTTATGTGCACCTACCTGGGACAGCTTTGGAAAGCTGAACTATCAGTCAGTTTCCAAAATTGAGTGAGTAGTGAGGAGGACTATTTAGGCTGTCACCTATATAATGCTCAATATGAAGACTGCTATAACCTATTTCATATCCTGTTTGTATAGAATGATAACAAAATAAGTAGATAGTAAATTACTATAATTATGTCATTCTTATATTTGTTTAAATCGTTGTAATTATAATTAATTCATTTTGATTTCTATTTGAAAAATGATTGAGGACTTAAGAAACTAGCTCCATAATTTCCGTAAACTTCTTGTTTAAAATCTGAGCCAATTATAGTTACAACTTAAACTTGTGAAAATAAAGTTCCAGTTTGTAATGAAATTCTACCAGAAAACTGTATGAATAATTGCACGTATATGGTTTCATAGAAATAAGATTTTATCCTGAAAGATAATATGTTATACGTTTTATGTTTAATTTGTACAAACAAGTGGTTTTCTTCAGAATAAAATTACACTCCTGTTTAGAATGTTGTTTTATTGTAAAACCTAAACATTTTCTCTGTAAGTGAAGAGAATGCCTTATCTAATGTGAAAGTAAATAATATTGTGTAGAGCTTAGATAAATTAAGATTGAATCCGTAAATGTCTAGAACTGTGTAATTCTTCAAGACAATGTTTGTTGTTGTTGTTTAAAGAGGTAACTATTTGATGATAGTGAAATATTTTGGACCTGACATATTATTTAGATCATGACCTTGACATACAGGAGAACGTGGCCTTGACATTTAAAATATTGTGACCTTGACATAATGGAAGGCTATGTAAATTATTGCACCCACAATTTTTTCTATCATAGGACAGGAATTTATCTACAGTACCTCTATATAGGATGGCCCTCTCTTGAACAACAACTTCCCTTCAACAACAGCATACTTTTTTCCCACTTAAGGTTTAACTTTCAATTTAACCTCTCTAGAGCAACAACCTCTCAACAACAACATAACAAAGGGTGTTGTATTGTATTTTTAAATGAATGTTTCTGTTTTCTTAGTCTTATTGTTTTCTATATTCAGGTAAGTGGTTTACAGACAGATATCATGTTGTGTTGTGTAGGAGGCTGTGAATTTAGCTCAGAATTATAAAAGGATCTGTCTGTATTTGGACTGATGACTACAAAACATGTTTGGTGTGATTCTGGAGAACATTTTCTTTAAGAGTCAGAGGTACTTTTAGAATATAAAATGTGGCAGGAGACATGTCATTTAGGAGGAAGGATTTCAGTATGAATGCTTCTGATTGGCCAGTGTTTGGAATGAATGCTTCTGGTTGGCCAGTTTTTGGAGTGAATGCTTCTGATTGGCCAGTGTTTGGAGTGAATGCTTCTGATTGGCCAGATTGGTCAGTGTTTGGAGTGAATGCTTCTGATTGGTCAGTGTTTGGAGTGAATGCTTCTGATTGGCCAGATTGGTCAGTATTTGGAGTGAATGCTTCTGATTGGTCAGTGTTTGGAGTGAATGCTTCTGATTTGCCAGATTGGTCAGTGTTTGGAGTGAATGCTTCTGATTGGTCAGTGTTTGGAGTGAATGCTTCTGATTAATCAGTTTTGTCAGTAATTATGAAAAAATGAAATTATGAAATGTATGACTAATTTTAGGAATTTTCGTCATTTTTATTCATGTCAAATTGCTTAATAATAATGTTATGCAAATTTCGGAAGTATCAGAAATGATAATGGGTCACTTAAGTTTATCAATGAATACTCCGGTAACACTGTTGCGGTGAATGTATTATAAAACTTAACTGATAAATGGATGATCAAAGCCTGATCCAAATGACTGGCCAATCATTTTGTCCCATTTTCATCCCTTTTTGATTTCAAATCATTTGCATAATGTTATCAGATAATCTGTACTACGACTTTATAAGTAGTGTTCACCACATCCTGACATGCATTCTTCTTGTTTAAATTAGTACAACAGACTATTTGAACAAGATACTGATTTCTGATTGGAGGCATAATAAAGGACAACTTTAAATTTCTTCATTACGTAAACCGAGTGAATGTCGTCCATGTGGAGACTTTACAAGATGAAACAATTAATACCAGGATGATTGTGCAGTTGTCTGTAAAATGTCGCTAAATGCAGTCTGACGTTTTTTACATTGACTATGGTATGTTTTGGAGATGATAAATGATTTTTCTCACTGAAGCATATTGATACGTCTGGATTGTATTCAGACGAGGTACTCGGGCATACAGCCACTATCATCACATGCATTATTGTAAACAATGGGCCTCGACTTTGCTGTCCTTCTTAAACAATGAGTTTTTCTATCTCCTTGCCTGTAATTATTTGTCATTGGATACATTATGGATTTATTGTGCATCTGATGATTTACTTGTGCCTCCTTTTGTTATGTTTACGTCATCATACCAGTCTGTCTGACTGGCTTGTGGCGACATTACATTCATTGTCTAGTTTTTATTGAAATTAAGCTTGAATTATGAATGTGACAATGTTTTTGAAATATGATTCCATGTTTGAGGCATACTTACATGTAAATTGAACGTAATTTATTGAATTGTTTGTTAACCATATCATCTCAGATAATCTAGATGTTTGGATGATAATATTACTATACCCCGACAGGCCTGAAGCTTTCAATCTTGATGCATTATTTCATCTGCAGTAGACTGGTTCACTACAATGTTAAGACTGGTTCCTATAAATGACTAAAATACTGTTCAGTAATAATAAAAGAATTCTCAATAGCCCAAATTTATGTCAATTGATATGTCAGGTCTGGATGACAATTTGACTTTTATTTAAATCTTGATGATAATTTGACTGTACTGAAATCTAGGTGATAATTTTACTATTATCTAATTTTAATTTGCATGACACCCTCACAATTTTACAGAACTGTATACATTGTATATAATTCCATTTTATTAACATGACTGTCACATATGTTGGAGACCTTTCAGTCAAACACTATGCCAGAATTTCTCATTAAGTTAGTAAGGACTGATACTGGCGTGTGATGTTATCGTTAAAGCTGATTAAAGGTCATCAATAATTATGATGGCATCAAAGTTCATCATCTGGTATAATACAATGACTCAGACTGGTATACTGAATATAGACTTGAATTTAATGCTCTATAAATTAGAATTAATGAACCATTCAAGTGAAAAATTAATAGCAAGGGAGGTAATTAAATAATTTATAGAATTATGATGATCTGGTAGCGATATATTAAATTTTCAAGATTGTGCTGCAATATCAGCTCTTAAAGAATACAGTAAGCTCTTCATGCTGAAGATAAAATTGTAAATTGTGATTATCACAATGTAGCTATTATAATGTTTTAGAAACATAAGTTATTAGCTGTCATTGGTAGAGTTTTTTAAAGCTATTATTGAGAGATAGTATGATAATCACCGTCATCATCGGCATCGATGTGAAGCAATGCAAGCACACTGTGTGGGTATCAAGGGACTGTGGCAGTAGTTTCACCCATAAATTATTCTGTAAGTAATTTAGGTCAACGAAAATGATTAACTATGGTGGGGAATTGAGTCATTTTAAAATGGAGCAAATTTATAAGGTGATTAATTGGTTGCTGCTGTCTCTAGATCCGTACTGATGGCGTTCCCATTATCTTTTACTTGCTCTGTAATGACTGGTTTAATGATCCAATGGATTACCAGGATCTTTTATGGTCGCTGGATTTTATTGGCAGTAAGAATTTAATTTATAAGTATTCATTGTAAATCCCTAAGGTTCCCTAATTGAAGATTTTAGTAAAACTGTCTTAACTCAGTTACTTTATGGAAACACTTAGAATAATGTTACATCAAACCTTTCTGTTGTACTTAAATAGTAATATAAGTATATATTTTTAATGTTCTCTCTCAGTTTTATCATTAATTGAATCTTAAAGAGAAGGTTTAGTACCTTCATGTTATAATATCTATCTGAATGCATCATTTCCAGCATAAATGAATTGTCTACATTTTCTGCTTTATGACATGGTTTCACAATTTGGCATACTTCATAATTATATGCTCTAATTGTTCATATTCCAGAAGACATGATGACAAATTGATGCAAGTATAACTCTTCATTTGGAAGGTAGGCTCTTCAAAGTAGAGGTAGTGAAATGAATGAAATTTGAGAAGAAATTGTTTAGGAATGGAAATATTTTTCTTCAGATATATGTTGCACAAAGGAAAGCAAATTGTTATCATGTCATAATTCCATACTTAACCAGATGGCTTCAGGGAATGACGTTAAATGTCTCATTATTTCACACAACACTTAGAAGCAATTGTTTTATCTTGCTTAAACAACAATAAAATTTGTACTTTTTATCAATTAATTACTTTGTTCTTTCTGGATGAACATTTTTAGTACACTCCTGTTGTTCAGCTCTTCTTGTTTTCTTTTCAATTTTCATTCATTTCATTACCTCCATTTTGAAGAGTCTTACCTCCACAGTGAAGAGTGGTTAAGTTTTTGCAGCAATTTGACTTATTTGTCTATAAGGAGCACTTTGTCATCTGGTATATTTCATACAAACACTTTCAGTGAATATATCCACCAGCAGAACACCTGTCAGAACATTTAGTTCCAATTAATTTCATTAATCAATAACACGCACAAAAACTCTGAAGAGCTTTTTTTGGAGGTACCTGATGTTTAATGGAACATGTCATAATATTCAAAGATTAAAACTTTGAGGCATAGAGAATGAATAGCATCCTAGAGCTATAGTATTGTGTAGTATTATTTGATTATGTTAATTATCATAATCTTCATATTTTCATATAATCATTATTATATATATAAGAGTTTGCTCAGTTTTGATACAATGTATTATGTAAATAATTAACCTTTGAAGTGTGATATATTGTGAACTTTTTTAGCTTTATATATAATATTTAAAACTGCACTTTGCCAAGTTTTGTGGTAATAAAACAATTCACATTAGAATTTTGATTGTGTTCTCAATATTGATCAAACATTTTCCTTCAATAAATTAATTTAATACCACAAAATATTAAAGACTTACATACCGAGATTGCGCAATATTGATGCCAGTGCTTGGTCTGTAAACTTAGAAGCAATAAACATCAGAAGCCATTGTGGACCCCATACTGTACTGATGCTCTTTTGATAGAAATATAGGATGTTTAATTGTTAATGTGGCATATAATCACCTTCTAAAGATCATATGTTTCTTATTTATCCTCCCAGACATATTACATTAATATTCCATAATTTGTGTCCATATTTCAATAGAGAAAGTCAAGATTTTCATAAGTCTGACAACATGGGGCATGATCATTTATCAGCAATGTCGACCAATTATTTCCAAAGTATTGATATTAATGAGGGATGTGCCAGGATCTTGCTTGGCACCCTAATTGATTTATGGCCCTTTTTTGCCCCCTAACTGGAGGTATAATTGGAACCTTTCGCTGGTGTGTCATTAGACAGGATCTATGACTTATAACTCCTATTAAGGCCAAATAAATCATTTTATCAGACCAGCCAAGGTTCTCGGAGACTCTAGACTAATATCTCAACAATTATAAATTGATACCCAATAAATATTTAGGGGCAAAATCGTATGAACCAATAAAGATGGACAAAAACATGGAAGTGAACAAATTTTCCACAATACTTTTAAAATATTGACATGAATTTTAATTATTTATGAGGCAAGATCTAATTTTATTGTGTCTAAAAATTATAACTGAAATGAAAAGTTGAAAAGTCCATGTTTTACAAGCAGCTTATGAAACCCTAGCTGAAACATAAACATCCTTGATTTGAAAAAGTGTGATTTCTAAAACTGTTTATCACCTTGCTACAAGAAATTAAAGGCATTTTAATTGATTAATTGTAATAAATGTGTAAAGACAATGATAATGTGTGTGTCTGATCTGTACTTCAAAGGTCAAGGTCATACAACTGCTATGGGTACTCTTCATTTCTTCTTGAGTGGAGGGGCATAAATCATTTATTATTACTGACTGGTATAATAATTGTCATCTTTTATTTCTGCACGATTATCTTGGTTTATGGTTGTTACCAAAAAACTTCATCATATTATGTAAATAAATAAAGATGGAGTTGATTATTTCGGTAGGGTTACGGAATGTTAAGTATTTTCTTTGAATGCTCAATTTGAGTTGAACTATCTACATCCATATGCAAGACATTATTGCAACAAACAGACTTACATAATGATGTAATAACATTCCATGAAATAGTAGGGTGAAGGTTTTTATTCTGTTTTCATCTGACATAGTATGGCATAGGTTTTTATAATGTTTTTGTCTTAGACGATATGGCGTTGGTTTTATTATGTTTTTTTATATTCTATTTTCCTTAAAATTATGTCTACAGTTAACAAAAGAAACATTAAATAAGTTTCACTGTGTTCGTACCATTAGGTATTAAATGCTGATTGAGATGTTAAGTGGATTTTCTATGTTACATATTGCAGTAAGGCTTTCATGTATTATACACAAAGATTAAGTCTTAATGTTGAAATATGTAGCAGATAAATAAAACACAATATCAGAACCTATCATCAATGTGAAGCAGATGCCACGGAGCCAAAAAGGGATTTTAGGGATTTAGTAGTTCACCAGCAATCCTGCATTCTTAACATCTTATGAAAAGTTAAATTAATATCCAAGTTTTCATTACATTCTTTTACCCTTTCTCTTTGATGTTACTGTTTATGATTCGATTTTATAGAAAAATGTTTGCTAATTTGATTTTATTGTACGCTTTTTTACAACAAATAAATTCTAGACATGAAATACAGCATATGTCTTAATTAGAAAATACAGTCTCATCTAATTCTCATGTTTGGAGCTCTGGACTTTCTATGAAAACTACAAAATTGTCAGACCTCAAATACTTATAGATCACTTTGAAGACTTGACTTGACTTTAAATGGATACCACTGGTCCCTATAAAACAGGGGGCAATCATGTCACCCACAAGCACTTCTAAGGATGGTCCCTTTAAAACATAACGTACATTCAAGTTAAAGTACTCTTAGCTACCATCATTGCTATAAGGTCTTTGTTAAAAGTCTATGCTATGAAAATTCTGGTCACATGATATGTAGGACTTTCACCTTTTGTATTGTCTCCCTCAAGAAATATTGTTTTGTTCTTTTAGTTTTCTCACAAAAATTGTTAAAGCTAAGGCAACTTCAGCAATGAAAACATGAAAGATTTGTTTCTAACAAGTGTGAAATTGCCCGTACCATATCTCTGAAATACGATTATGTTTCTATCTGAAGTGTGAATGTTTGCCGTAATGGTTCCAAAACGGAAAGTAATATTGTACAAAATGTACCAGGCAGAGAGTATAATATACTTTGCAAGGAAAAATTGATGCCAAAAGGAGAAATTTCAAAGAAATAAGTTTTTCTCTAAGGCCAAACTTCACGACTTCAAGCCTCTACCCAAAGATTTTGATTTAGGATTTAGAAATCAGACAATTTATGCAGACTTTTAGTTTTAGGAAATTGTTTTGTTTTTGTGACACACAGAAGTATGGTCTGTCTTTGTGATGTTAATATATATCACTCTGGGATACTATATGACATTGTCGTAACTTTGTGTTTATTGCAATATATTGGACTAATTTGTGCTTTCTGTACTTAATTCTAAACTTTTTGTGTCGCCTGACTAGGCGACATATAGGGATTACTTTGTTGTCGTCGTCCGGAACATAACTTTGTCACCATAAGTTCAAATGACTTCAAACTTGGTGTGAATGTTTCTTGCAATGATCCAAAGTGCAGTACAAAAGAACCGTAACTCTACCTTGTGCGTTTTTTTAATTATTCCCCTTTGATTGATTTTATTAGAGGATTTCTTGTCCGGAACATTACGTTGTCACCATAAGTTGGAATGACTCGAAACTTGGTTTGCATGTTCCTTGCAATGACCCGAAGTGCAGTGCACAAGAACCGTAACTCTAAGTTGTGCGATTTGTTTAATTATTCCGCTTTGATAGATTTTATTAGAGCATTTCTTTCAGACAGTGTAAACAGGCACAAAAGTATTCTACATTAAAGCAAGGTTAAGTGCACTTTGCAACATTTTTGCTCATATGTCATGTAAACTATCCAGCGTCAGGCGACACATCCGACTCGAGGAGTTCTAGTTTTTCATGTATCTGTTGTTATCAAGTAAATAAATGATACTAAAGGAGGAACAAAGAATAGATTACTGTCTATTCAACCTTCAACATCAACGGTCACTAGTAACAGCAGAATTTAAAGCAACTGTTAAATACATTCCACTTAAATAGGTGACTTTGCCCTGTCAAATAGTAATTCACATTTCATGATCAGTTCATGAAGTATGCAAGAATAGTTCAACAAAAACGTATGTTTTCATGAATTCCTTTCTAAGGGGCTACACCACACTATGGCCATCAGAATCACATTAAGATCAAGAATACTATTTACACATATCTCAGCTCATTATAAAACTGACACTTAAATAACAATTGGTTTTGTTTTTTGTTGTGAAATTAATTGCATAATGTTTGTGTAAATTGCCTTTCTTCCCAACAAAGTCCATTAAGTGGTATTATGTTATGTTCTTACTTTTCTCACAATATACAAACAAATAAATCAGGGTAGTCTTAAGAAAACAGGGAATATAATCTAATGTTTAAGTAGGACTGAATTGCTAATTAGAATTGGTTCATAATGCTTTAAGATAAAGTTCTCATGGTGTCTTTACAAGACTTATGTTCCTCAACAACTTAAGTTAAATAGTTCACATGATTTTACTCTCAGTTTGAAGACAATTTAATATTGCTGCAGCTTCATTGATTGGTTAAAGAATGATCTCAGAGTCAACCAATCAGATGCATTAATTTTGTGCCTTCATTACTCTTTTAACTTAAATGAGTATAATGAACAATTTGTTTACAAATAATAGCTCCCATGCTAACAAAAATGACTAAATTTGAAACCTATTTAAATAATTCATGTTATATTATCCACTTTTTGTGAGTTGCTGAAAATTTCCCATAAAATAATGTTAGTTTTATTAAAGAGTATACAAGATTTTGAAAGTTATGTGTGTTGTCTCAGAATGAGAGTCCAGGAAATTAATGTGAACGTTGCAGATTTTGTATGAAGTAAATATGAGCACAGCAGGAATCAGGGGTCCTGTAATCATAACTAATGTTATTGTAAGATGGTCGTGACATATCCTGTTTATATCATACAAAAACTGCCTCGGAGCTACCTGCCAGTCGAGCTCTATTTCTATCAGGAAGGCATCAGCTGTAAGATATACGCTTTGATGTATTGTCATAAAAAACGGCAGGACACTGATATCTGCTAAGTTGTAAAGTGTTATATGTACATTTAACCAGAGGGGAATCTTATTGAAAATTACAACACTGGAGAAATGACCATAAAATTATTGGCCATTGGGAGCCAAATTTTGCCTATAAATGTAATGAAGCATGCTTTCTAGTTTTCCATAAATCAAGTTTATGTTGTACAGTGGCTGCCTGTTTTTGGTATCTGCTTCGGCATTATGTGCAACTTTTTCACTGAATTATCAAGGAGCCTGAATGACGTATGTTTATAGATGAGGTATCATGTTGGGTTACTGTAACGCAATGTGTGGCTTTCTAATATAAGGTCTTTATTTGGATTTTAAGCACCATTAAAATGACAAAAATACCTGATCCTTAATTCAGTATGCAAAAAAAACTTTCGCAGAATTCATTTAACTGATAAAATTTTAATGGATTAGTTTTTTGTCAAATATCGGCGTCAGTTACTATGGAAATAATCTTTTTAGAATTGAAAAGTTAATTAACCTAATTTTGTTAATTATTGGCCAGAGCTTATAAAAATCACTGATTGAGGTTGGGAGATGATTTAGGTATTTTCATGGAGCTCTTCTGAAAGGAGGTAAAAACAAACTCTTCAACTTGGAATACTTATAGATTTAAGCATTTTGAGAAAGCTCTCCATGAAAGAAGTAAAAACAACAAAGTAGTGTATGTTGTATGAATACAGAGCTTGCATGGTTCTGTTTTGAAATATGAAGTTCACAATTTCTGACTAAAATCCCCAAGGTGCTGCTTCTAATTGAGTGGTCATGAAATATGAATGGAACTGAAATAAAGTTATTACATTTTCTATAAGACTAATGTTTTTTTAATTAGATTATTTAAAATTATCGTGCCTGCTATCTGCAGTTGAGATAAGGTAATGCTTTCGTCCATTCTTATCTTTAAATTGATATATTTTAAACCTTACTTAATAAATCTTTATTTCTTTGGATACCAAGGGAGTTAATTATCAAGGGAAGGTAATACAATATTAATTCAACCTAAATTATTATAAATGATAATTACTTATGAATTCCAGAAGGAGTTAGATAAAGTTACCCATAAGGCAATATCAGGCACAGCCATAATTTGAAATTCTCCGTTTTAAAACAATCATATACCTAGTAATTATTACCGGTATTACTGACTGTGCTGATTAGATTAAATTAAACTTTGTACAAATGGTTTGGGTTGGATTATTACGGTGGCACAGAGGTGACATGACTTGTGTGCTATTTATTTTAAGTTGTGGCCACGAGTTAATAAGTCATGCGCACATGATAACTAAGTCGTAGCCACGATTTTAAAAAAAGTTGTACTAATTAAGTTATCTCGTGCGCACGACTTACAAACTTGTAGCCACAACTTAGTTATCTTGTGCGCATGACTTAATAACTCGTGCCACGAATTATAGGATTCAAAGTACTGAAAGTACTGAAAGTACTGTCGGAACTTGATTTTTTCCATACGAAGCAAAAAGAGAAATGTGTACCCACATCGTTAAAACATTTTTAACATTTACTCTTACGGACCGATTTTTTCATTCATATTGTAATGCAGGTCATACGCATGCATGTGAAGGGCATACACCAGCGCTTTACTAGTCTCTTTGCTAAAATTTTAAAATGAAAAAAAATATTGGAAAATCAAATGTTTAGCACATTAACTGAAGACCACAAACTAGTGAACAACACATCAGTAACAGTAAATACCAACATCGATTCTTCTGATTTTAACACAACAGAACATTGTCGCATTGAACACAATCAGGGTCACTCAAATAAACAAGAGGGCCACATTGGCCCTTTATCGCTCACCTGAGAACAAAGGCCAATAATTAATGACCAGGTTATATAGTTTCCATCTCGTAAAACTCATTTTTACGTAGATTTTGAGATCAAAACCAACAATGAAAGTATAATACTGTTAAACTTGTAAGCTAAAACGTAGCAAGGGCCCATAACTCTTGAAGTTGTGGTCCGATTCCACCCATAACTGAACTTGTCCAAAACCATCAGGTCATACACATTCATTTTAAATATGATTAGGATCGGTGAATAAATGAATGCGCTAGAGTGTAAACAAACTCAAATATAGCAAATTTTCAAAGTCAAGGGCACATAACTCTTGAAGTTCTAATCCGATTCCACCCATAATCGAACTTTTCCATAATCTTTTGGTTATACACATTTACTGAAAATATGATTAGGATCGGTGAATAAATGAAGGCGCTAGAGTGTAAACAAGCTAAAATATATCAAATTTTCAAAGTCAAGGGCCCATAACTCTTGAAGTTCTGGTCCGATTCCGCCCATAATCGAACTTGTCCAAGATCTTTTGGTTATACACATTTACTGAAAATATGATTAGGATTGGTGAATAAATGAATGCGCTAGAGTGTAAACAAACTCAAATATATCAAATTTTGTAATTCAAGGGCACATAATCGAATTTAGCCGAGACATTGTGGCCATATACATTGTGAGCAAGTTTAATCACGATTCGTTAAGAGTTGCGATTGCTAGAGTGTAAACAAACTAATTGTGGACGGACGCCGGACATTCAATGATCCTAAAAGCTCACCTGTTGAATCAGGTGAGCTAAAAAACCCTGACACAATAGAGTGGGCCTATAAATTATGGCCTATAGTTAACCCGATGTAGCACAAGATTCAGACATGATAATGTTATTCTAAATAACCTTGCATAAAAAGAATTCTTTATCATTTTTTAAAATCCAATGTAATTTACGTTCGTATTTAGCGAATTATTATTCGTAAGCCTCAGTTAAAACATTCGACCTCCGCAGTTTACCCGACATTAACTCATTCTATAAATAGCAATTGCATCATCTATCTATATATACTGCAACACTCACTTTCGTGTATTATGTGCACACTAGTTGATGTGAATATTACGGAGTTATGATCAGATGAAAATACGCCCTGTAATATTAAAATAATGTTAAAAAGGCACAAAACACACACATCGATTGGTAGATATTTGCAAATGCATGCATACGTCCGTAGAGATGTTTCTGAACCATCGAACGAAAACCGGAAGCAGAACTAGTTTTACATAAACATGATATGCAAACAGCCTCTTAGGCGCGATATTTTATTGGACAGTGGATACGCGGTTTTAATTCTACACATTTGAATATCTCATGTATCTACCGACAAGCACTTATTTAGATACATGACTCTTTCCATGTAGTTACAATAAAATGATTTGAAATATATTTAGCTCTGACACACTTAATTGAGGAAAGATTCCAGATACTTCTATATAATCACATTATTTAGTTGCATACTATTTCCTTTATGCGGCATTCTTTTAACCAAGCTATTATGGAGTCCAGCGACAAAAGTTAGCTCATCGATTACAAAGGACTTGATTTTGATAAAAATCAAGTCCAAAAATCGCTCACGTCAACTCTGTGCCACCGTAGATTATAGTCAGGTTGTGTGTATTAGTTAAGTCTAATACAATAAAACCATTGATACCACTGTGTGTGACCCTCTCCAGTTGACTTTCAAATTAATGTAACTTATTGGTGTAATATATAACTGTAATATTCTCCTTGAAATGATGAAAAGTTGGCTCATTTCCCTGAACCTTTTGACTGTTAACCACATTTTATTCAATGTAAGGCTGTCTTTTTATGACAAGAAATCATGATTACGGTTTTATAGTTTCTTTTTATAACTCCATGAAATGAGTGATACATGTTTACTGCTAATTAGATTTGAAGTATCGCTGTAATGAATGCATAGTTCCACATAAAGGTACCTGATGATTGGTGACATTGTTACATTAAGTGAGTTCTGTTTTTTTGTAGTAATACATAATTATATAGGTACTTACATACCTATAAATATTAATACAAGAAATTGATAATAAAGTGGTAAATTGTCTTCTAGCAATAGCTGACATATTTTACTTATTTTGTCAAAAAGAATAATTTTTCTGAAAAGTTATAGAGAAAATCATGACATAAAGTTATCATAAAAAGTAAGCCACTTTTAAAGGTTCATTGTATTTCTCTGGCAATAATTATGTGGTTACTTTAAGGATGGAAGTGTATTATATTTACCCTGAACAGATCATTCCAAAAGCTACTATTTTCATAATAAAATTATAGGGTCTTATCAGAATCCACCATTATCTGACTCTGTCTGTCAATGCTTCAAGCTGAGTGAGAAAAATAACAATTTTGAGCCGAGATATTTACCAGTATCTCCATCCTGTGGGTATGGTAAAGCATACATAACATATGGCCGGTATATTATTTTTATTACCAAGAAGATCCTGTGTTTTATTGTGTATTTGTGAACCTTGGTTAGCATTGTTGACATATGTAACTCTTCACTAATTCAGATGCCACACATGAACACCTTGATAATATTCCCCATAACTCAACCAAAGCTTTTCTATAATCTTACTTTTAATAATCTCTCTCACTATAAACAATCAAAGACTATCTGGATTCATCCACAGACTGTAACAGTTTTATGTTGTTTATTTTACACCACAGACTGTAAAAGACATAGTTGCTACTCTTTGATAGGAAGTTACAAAAGCTGACTCCACACATACTCTTCACAGTGGAGGTAATGGGATCCTAAAGTAGTTCAATTAATTGGAAAGACTCATTTGTGAGTCTTAGGTTACATAATTATGACATTCTTGGAAGTAAAAGAGTACTTTATGATAGATAGACTATGTCAATGTGGGAGTTTTCATTGCTAATTAAATCATAAATGATTTATATTTTACAAAAATGATAGTTTTGTATAATTCCTGGCTTTGAAGATATACAGCACATAATAAACAAACCATTGAAGGTCTGTTAAAGATTCTTTGGCTGGAAATTAAATGAGATTCAAATTGTTTGCTGATACAAAAGGACTGAAGGTCAAACATATTCCTACTTATCCCTCTATAAATCTTAACCTGACGCATTCCGAAATTCAAGATCACTGCATTGGCCAAAAAATTGTGTGCATGTTAAACATTTTTTAATTATATCGGTACATGTTCAGTGGAATTTTCGGCTAGGTGCAATAGGGCAGTAATTAGCTTGAAGAAAGTTTGAAATTCTCGCTGTATGGTTATTTAACAAGATCAAAGTAACCTATATACCGGTATAGTTGCTCTGAATGAACAAATTGAAAACACAACTCAGGTTTATAACAGAAAACGTGACAATGGTTTGTCCCTAAAAAAAACTTAATTTACTGTAATCAAGTAAACATGAACACTTGACTTTTTGGTCTAAAAGTAATGAAGGATGGATTCAATAAAGGAAGAAATTTACTTGAACTTTCAAAAAGCTTTTACTTGTAAAAAATTTCTGTAATGAAAAAATCTTAGATATGTTGTTTGGAATTTTGTATGTTTCTGAATTTCTGGAGAAATATTTAGTGAATTTATGTCAGCTTGGCAGGTTCCTAGAAAATTTAATTAAAACTTCATTAAATACATTCTGTTATTTTTCTATCTAAGCTCAGAAATGTGCACAATGTAAGAAATTAATTTTATTTTAAGGGACTATAGCCCATGGCTGAACAGTCATGTAGAGTTTAACCTAGCTCACTTTGGGAAGGCCCAACACTGAAAAAGCATCCCTGAAATATTGGAGGTCAGAGTCGAGATTCAAACCCGCTACCATCAGATTAGTAGTCCAGCATATTACCACAAGACTACCTAGTCACTCTATGATAAGCTACCTAGCCACTCTATGATAAGCTACCTAGTCACTCTATGATAAGCTACCTAGTCACTCTATGATAAGCTACCTAGCCACTCTATGATAAGCTACCTAGTCACTCTATGATAAGCTACCTAGCCACTCTATGATAAGCTAGCTAGTCACTCTATGATAAACTACCTAGCCACTCTATGATAAGCTAGCTAGCCACTCTATGATAAGCTACCTAGTCACTCTATGATAAGCTAGCAAGTCACTGTATGATAAGCTAGCAAGTCACTCTATGATAAGCTACCTAGTCACTCTATGATAAGCTAGCTAGTCACTCTATGATAAATTACCTAGCCACTCTATGATAAGCTACCTAGTCACTCTATGATAAACTACCTAGCCACTCTATGATAAGCTACCTAGCCACTCTATGATAAGCTAGCAAGTCACTCTATGATAAGCTACCTAGCCACTCTATGATAAGCTACCTAGCCACTCTATGATAAGCTACCTAGCCACTCTATGATAAGCTAATTATCCACTCGATGATAAGCTACCTAGCCACTCTATGATAAGCTACCTATCCACTCTATGATAAGCTACCTAGCCACTCTATGATAAGCTACCTAACCACTCTATGATAAGCTACCTAGCCACTCTATGATAAGCTACCTAGCCACTCCATGATAAGCTACCTAGCCACTCTATGATAAGCTACCTATCCACTCTATGATAAGCTACCTAGCCACTCTATGATAAGCTACCTATCCACTCTATGATAAGCTACCTAGCCACTCTGTGATAAGTGAATGTAACTATTAAGGGTATATCATCCCTTTGAATGGAATTCATGAAAACATTATTTTTTCCTTGAACTATTCATGAATTGTTCATGAATAGTTCATAAAGTATGCATAACTATTTGACAGAGGTAATAAATATGATAACAGAATTGAACATTACCAAGTTGCAATCTGTATTTAAGCATGCTGTTAAAAATTTGTTCAATAAAATGGATCTCAATAATAAAGAGCAAGTTCATCTGGGAGACCAATATTAACATGCAGGGTTCCATGGCAAACCAAGCAGACTATTATTTAAGTGGTTTTGGATTAGGTCTCTTTTAAGATTGAAATTGCTTTCTTTCATGATCTATGATGGTATCAGTTCTTTAGTGTATCAATTATTTACGTGTCTGATTAGAACCCAACTTAGGTGTTTTTGTTAATAAGACGTGTTTGGAAATTAATGACCTCATTTATATTCATCGAGCTTTACTGATGGAACCAATTTTCTGTTTTACCCATATTGTCAATTGCTATTAAAGGTTGTTTTTTACACAAGTTAAAAAACTACAGTGATTTTTAAAATCATTATGATCTCCAAACGTATGGACGCAAGGATTTTGTTCTGCTTTAGGAGTCAACTTTATGATGTTGAATGTGATGTATTTTTTTAAATTTCCAATTTTATTGAATTTCAAATTGAAGTTGATTTCAGTGATTGAAGCTAACTATACTGGTACCTTCATGGTTGATTCCTTACAAAGTTTGTTTTTGTCTAAGGAACTATTAAAGGATCTAGACTGTAGCGGTTTCCACTTTCAATGTGTCACAAACAAATTGAGGCAAATTGAGGTATCAGACTACTAACTGTGTGTGTCAATACACTAAATTGCACTTGGAAGATAATTTATTTACTCTGCTATTTTTGTGTTTTCATCAAAAGTTTTTAGCTCACCTGATTCATCAGCAAAATCGGACTATAACTTCTAGAGTTATGGGCCCTTGAATTACAAAATTTGCTATATTTAGCTTGTTTACACTCTAGCGCCTTCATTTATTCACCAATCCTAATCATATTTTCAGTAAATGTGTATAACCAAAAGATCTTGGACAAGTTTGATTATGGGCGGAATCGAACCAGAACTTCAAGAGTTATGGGCCCTTGACTTAGAAAATTTGCTATATTTTAGCTTGTTTACATTCTAGCGCCTTCATTTATTCACTGATCCTAATCATATTTTCAGTAAATGTGTATAACCAAACGATCTTGGACAAGTTCTGTTATGGGCGGAATCGAACCAGAATTTCAAGAGTTATGGGCCCTTGACTTAGAAAATTTGCTATATTTTAGCTTGTTTACATTCTAGCGCCTTCATTTATTCACTGATCCTAATCATATTTACAATGAATGTGTATGACCTTATGGTTTTGGACTAGTTCAGTTATGGGTGGAATCGGACCACAACTTCAAGAGTGATGGGCCCTTGGATTAGAAAATTTGCTACGTTTTAGCTTGTTTAACAGTATTATACCTTCATTGTTATACCCCCAGATATGAAATATATGGGGGCTATATTGGATTCACGCTTGACGGTCGGTCGGTCGGTCGGTCGGTCCGTGCGTCTGTAGACACAATTTGTCCGGAGAATTTCTCAGCAACTACTTACAGGATTTTAATGAAACTTCACAGAAGTGATCAGTAGTAAGCCTAGTTGTGCATGCTTAAAGCATTTTTCGTTCGGATGAATTTTCACTGAGTTATACCCCTTTGTTGTTTTTATTCAGTATATACAATAGGCAAATTTTGTCCGGACAATTTCTCAGCAATTACTCACAGGATCTCAATGAAACTTCACAGAAGTGATCAGTAGTAAGCCTAGTTGTGCATGCTTAAAGCAATTTTCGTTCGGATTAATTATCACTGAGTTATACCCCTTTGTTGTTTTTATACAGTATATACAATAGGCAAATTTTGTCCGGACAATTTCTCAGCAACTACTCACAGGATCTCAATGAAACTTCACAGAAGTGATCAGTAGTAAGCCTAGCTGTGCATGCTTAAAGCATTTTTTGTTCGGATTAATTTTCACTGAGTTATAGCCCTTTGTTGTTTTTATTCAGTATATACAATAGGCAAATTTTGTCCGGACAATTTCTCAGCAACTACCCACAGGATCTCAATGAAACTTCACAGAAGTGATCAGTAGTAAGCCTAGCTGTGCATGCTTAAAGCATTTTTCATTTGGATTGATTTTCACTGAGTTATAGCCCTTTGTTTTTTTCTACAGTATATACAATAGGCAAATTTTGTCCTATTTCTCATTGACTACTGCCAGGAATTCTATAAAACTTCTCAGAAGTGATTAGTAGTAAGCCTAGTTGTGCATGGATTAAGCTTGTCTTGGTTGGTTAAATTTTCACTGAGTTATGGCCCTTTGTTGTTTTTTATACAGTGTATATACAATATCTCAGTAACTACTCATAGGAATTCAATGAAACTTCACAGAAGTTATAAACAGTTAGCCAAGTTGTGCATGCAATAACCAGGTTTTGTTTGGATTAATTTTCACTGAGTTATGGTCCTTTGTTTTATACAATTAGGTAAATTTTGCCCGTACCATTTCTCAGCAACTACATGCAGGAATTCAGTGAAACTTCTTAGAAGTGATAAGTAGTTTGCTAAGTTGTGCATGTCCACAATAGGTTTTGTCCAAGTAAATTTTAATGAGTTATGGCCCTTTGTTATTTTTATATAATGTATATTTAGAAACTGGTCAGGATATATCTAAGCAACAATTTGCAGGTATTAAAAAATGAAAATGCATTATATTTCCCTCTGTAAAATGTAACAATAACTGTGTCAAGGCCGCATCTGGGGGTATTCATCACCTTTAGTGATAGTTCTAGTTGGTTTTGATCTCAAAATCTACTTAAAAATGAGTTTTACGAGATGGAAACTATATTACCTGGTCATTAATTATAGGCCTTTGTTCTCAGGTGAGCGATAAAGGGCCATCGTGGCCCTCTTGTTTTTTTTAGTGTAAATTGGTAACAGGTGGGTGGGGTTTCTATGTTTCATGTCATGCATGTTTAAAACTACAGTTTGCGCTATAAAATGCAGATAACGTAATAAGATTCAGGCATTCCGGCAAATAATGAATATAGACAATTACATTAAATCTACCAATTCCAATGCTGAAAAGTAGAATAGGTAGCATGATTTCTATCATTATAGACAAGGAAAACATGCTATATCCACTCTGGTATTGCATGACTATCAGATATATACAATACATGACTTTATTTCTCTTGTACCATTCTACTATGTACTCGTATTTGATTAGTTTTCACGATGTAATTAATGATATATTTAACAAGTAAGTCTGCTTCTTTTCCTGATTACTGATTCTTGTTAATGTAATTAAACAGGCTATGTATATAGCACAGTTCATTGGTTATCAACGTGAAGGGCCGTTCATTTGGTTACCTGAGTGAAACATTCTATGTAAAGGGCCGTTCATTTGGTTACCATTTAAACATTCTATGTAAAGGGCCGTTCATTTGGTTACCATTTAAACATTCTATGTAAAGGGCCATTCATTTGGTTACCATTTAAACATTCTATGTAAAGGGCCGTTCATTTGGTTACCATTTAAACATTCTATGTAAAGGGCCATTCATTTGGTTACCATTTAAACATTCTATGTAAAGGGCCGTTCATTTGGTTACCATTTAAACATTCTATGTAAAGGGCCATTCATTTGGTTACCATTTAAACATTCTATGTAAAGGGCCGTTCATTTGGTTACCATTTAAACATTCTATGTAAAGGGCCATTCATTTGGTTACCATTTAAACATTCTATGTAAAGGGCCATTCATTTGGTTACCATTTAAACATTCTATGTAAAGGGCCATTCATTTGGTTACCATTTAAACATTCTATGTAAAGGGCCATTCATTTGGTTACCATTTAAACATTCTATGTAAAGGGCCATTCATTTGGTTACCATTTAAACATTCTATGTAAAGGGCCATTCATTTGGTTACCATTTAAACATTCTATGTAAAGGGCCATTCATTTGGTTACCATTTAAACATTCTATGTAAAGGGCCATTCATTTGGTTACCATTTAAACATTCTATGTAAAGGGCCATTCATTTGGTTACCATTTAAACATTCTATGTAAAGGGCCATTCATTTGGTTACCATTTAAACATTCTATGTAAAGGGCCATTCATTTGGTTACCATTTAAACATTCTATGTAAAGGGCCATTCATTTGGTTACCATTTAAACATTATATGTAAAGGGCCATTCATTTGGTTACCATTTAAACATTCTATGTAAAGGGCCATTCATTTGGTTACCATTTAAACATTCTATGTAAAGGGCCATTCATTTGGTTACCATTTAAACATTCTATGTAAAGGGCCGTTCATTTGGTTACAAGCTGAACTGTGATTTATAAGGACTGTTCAATTCATTACCAGTTTCTTTCAAGTATTATTTTGCTAAATTTAATGACATCATTTTTCAAGTCCATTTGTTCAAGTCTTACATTTTAGAAATCATTATGATGTAATACAGTAAAACATTGTTACTAGGATCACTATATTTGTGGCAATTAAAGGTTTAGAATCTCAGGACAGGCTTTCATTTTATGCAACAGAACTATTTGTTATTGTCAAAAATTAATTAATGATTAAATTCCAGCAATGTCGTCATTGATGTAATATTGTTATAAGGTTAAGTCTTAATTAAAGTAATGATTGAGTATTTTACTGACTTTCCCATGTTCGTTGTTTTCTGTTCACCGCTTTTTTGGGTTGATTAGTTTTATGTTCTCTTTAAATTTGTAGCGTGGTTTAGAAGTCATTTCTCTTAACTGTGGGATAAAGGCAGTATATTTAAACAATGATCATGGACAACATTCCAGGAGCTTGATAAAACAATTATAAGCTTCTTAATGACACAGATGACAATTGAATTATGGGAAATTGTTCCCATGATTCCATAGTAATGTCTGCCAACCATAGGCAATGTGCTGAGTCATTCCAAAACTGAGAGAAAATTGAGAATCAACTAATAATCCTCTTCAGGCCATGTTTGATATTAAAGTAGGGGATTCCTTGTTTTAAATGGGAAAATTTATTTCTTAATGTATGCCATCACCATTTATGAGCCACTTACTTTTACAAACATCGTTGACTCTCGTATAATTTTCATCGAAAGCATCCCTGTCAAGTTGAGGTAAATTCTTCCAGAATCCGTATCGAACTGAAAATAAAAAAAAGATATTTTTTTCTATTTTTTATACAAAATTGATCATATTGCATTCTGAGATTTATCTCAGCAAACATAATCATTAGTTAATCAGTCAATAAATCTTGCTTCTGATTGGTTGTTTCTTAGTATTGTTCTGAATTTGACCAATCACATGGCTCCAACTGGAGTCTGGCATCAAAGTACAGATTCTTACCATTGGATCTTGCACATTTACTGACCAACTACAAAGTCATTTCAATATTTATTTAATTAAGGGTTCTGAGTCCAAAACACGCATTCCAAGACACTGAGAGTGTGAAACTGTTCATTACATCGTGAAAGAGAGCAATGAATTATTGATATGAACTGGTCCAATCATGCCAGGAAAAATACTGAAGAGATAAATTACTTGAATGATCCACTGTGAAAGCAGAACAATTAACTTGTAACTGCCTGTTAATTACTTCTATAGGCTTAATTAAACTTCAAAACATTCATCATTGCTCTAGCACTTCTGTACATTCTCATGGACAGATTACCAGTTTAAAGTTGAATTTTTTCACACTGTTATTTAAACATGATTTTATTATAAATCATTTATAATTGACTTTCACCCTGAGATGTTGTTGTAAAGCTTCCTGGTGGTATATTGTCACTATACACACAAGTTACTTTAGGGGCCTTCGAAGGAAAAGTATCAACTAGACATTTGTTGGAAGATGAACATGATTGCCCATCATACCAGTGGGTGTACCATACAAACATTTTGTAACATTCTTTCATTTGTCGGCCATGAATCAGTTGAAGCCTGTGTGATCCAAGTTCAAACTTCATTATTGATTTATTTAATTAACTTAAATTTTCTTCACACACCGAATGCTTTGATGCCATGGACACCTGTAGTGTGCTGTTAAAACTTAAGCTTTCTGAAAATCCTCATTGATGATCAGTTCTGTGACTGTCTGATTGGTGCCATGCTTCCAGACTCAAAGACCTGATTATCTTTTCTCATGATTTATAAAATAATTACTTGCTCATAGCACTCCATAGTTTGTTGCTGGTAATTAAAACAACATTTAATAAAGCCATTAATTCATTAATAGTCTGTGTTGTTAAATGTACAAAGTATTTTTGCAATAATTTTCTGACCATGACACTGTGCAACTTTTTATGCCCCAGTATCGATAGATCGGGGGCATATTGTTTTTGGCCTCTCTGTTTGTCTGTCTGTTTGTACCAAACTTTAACCTTGCCTATAAAATCAAAACGCCTGCACCTACATCCATCAAACTTCATATGTAGGTTCCTCATGACAACCTCTACAGGACCTGTGCATTTTCAGGTCAGTAGGTCAAAGGTCAAGGTCACAGGGTCATTGTGTTTAAAAAAAATCCGATATTTTTTTTAGGATACTACTCCTACATTTTTCATGGGATTTTGTCGAAACTTTCACAGACTTGTTGTTACCAAGAACCACCACACATATATTCCGGGTTTTGTGATTCGATCATTTTTGACGGAATTATGGCCCTTTGTTTTTTTTGTGTGATTGTAACAGCGAAATACTCTTGTTTCCTTGTTTTCTCAAGGGATTTTGATAAAACTTTCATGGAACTATTTTTATCGAGATACCCAATGCATATTGTAAAGGTTTTATGATTCGATAAATTTTGACGGAATTATGGCCCTTTGTTTATTTTGTGCATATATAATATATAGAGAAATACTCTTTTGTTTGCAACTTCTTCTGTATTTCTCAAGGGATTTTTACCAAACTTTGATAGAACTATTGTCACCATGTTCACCAGCACATATTGTTAGGGTTTTGTTTGCCTGTACCGAAATTTAACCTTGCCTAATAAATCAAAACTCTACCACCTGCAATCATCAAACTTTATATCTTGGTTCATCATGACAATCTCTACAGGACCTGTGCATTTTCAAAAAGGGCAACCGGAGGGGGCATGGTGTTTATAAAACACATCTTGTTTTTTAAATGAATGATAGTTCAGCTTTCCATAGCCATCACTAGCTCGGCACACATGAAGGCAGGCACACATGAAGGCAGGCACACATGAAGGCAGGCACACATGAAGGCAGGCACACATGAAGGCAGGCACACATGAAGGCAGGCACACATTAAGGCAGGCACACATGAAGGCAGGCACACATTAAGGCAGGCACACATTAAGGCACACATGAATTTTGATGGGGAACAAAGTACTTTTCCTACATCCACCCATGCAATTGTTAAATAGACCTAGTGTTCCTTGTTGCAGTTTCCTTGAGTACTTTCAGTACTTTGATTAATGACTAAATCTTAAAGCAGAGGTCAGTATAACAATCAGTGCTGTATTGTAATTGGTCTATTTTAAGACGAGGATCAGTGACAGCCAATCAAATGCTTCAGATTAGGGAATGTATATAAAGATATATACATACAGCATACATATATAGAAAAACAACTCCGAGTTGGACCCCAAACGTCATGGATGGAGACTGTATGATCTTAGAATAATGTTAACTTTTATTTATGGTCTTGATATTTGCTGTTGGTAAATTTTCTCATGGGTTTAAATTTAAGCATTTGCCCACCATGTATGAAATCAATATAAATGCATGAGCAGTACTTTTGCTGTAAGCTACTTTTCCTCGAGAAAAGATCTGCAGGCCTTTTTTTGTTGTATTTAAGCAGATAATAGATCACATTATGTTATGATTGTATTGCAAGAAAGACAAATTTGTGATGGAACAATGAGAGTCAACTTATTTCTTCATTTTCTGTAAGATAGTGATCTTGATAAAAAATGTTGCTATGGGAAACCGTCTGTAATCGAAATGAACCAATGTCTGAGAAGTGATGACTTAATACATGAACTGGAAATAGATATTCTTATATATACTTCTTCTATTATAATTGTAAGCATTTTTCTCTTCTCTTGCGTAAGCAATTCTTAATTGCCCATTGCTTTTTTTCTCAAATAATGTCTGGAATATAATGCATTATAAACTAAGTATAATTGTCATTTTGTCATCAGTTTCTTGTCAGCCTGTCTGCGGTTTGTCTTTAAATCATAAATCATAAGTATTTATTTTTCGCGGCTGATCAGGAGTCTATGGTATGTCATTACAGCCCGGCATTGGTGGGCTATATAAGGCTTTAATACCATTCTACATAAATAGCCTTCTGTTGTAACTGCAACATGGAACGACAACTAGTTTACAATTGCATGGCAGATGTAGAAAAAACGTAGTAATTTAGTCCACATCAAAATTCACGCGTGCCGAATGAGTGATGGTTATAGAACTATCATTCAGTTTCCAAAAATCCAGCCAGACAACGGTCAAGCATTTTCCAAGCATTCACTGTGGAACATGAATTAGGAAAGTTTTGTCAGTCTGATGTATACATAAACATAGTTTCCCATCAACAGCCTTCTTATAGCAAAAATTAACTTTGTATAACTAAATCATATATCACCTCCTCTAGCTGCAAACATTTTGCCACCAAATGTAACAGAAACCTTGATGAAATTTATTGAATTAACTTCAATAGTTCTTGATCATTCTTGTTCTTGCTTGAAATCATTTTTATAAAACAAGGGGTAAAAAATCAGGTTTGTCTGTGATTGAAACTCAACTTTGATTATATTTGAAAACTGGCAGGTTTATTTTTATATTTAATTCATTATGTAGAGCTATGTCAGGGTTGTCTGTATGTTATCTAAAGAACTTGCAATTTTCTCCATCTAGAATGTAACAATAGCTATGAATTGAACTTTTACATTAGACAGAAAAACTTTTCATGATTAATAGGAGAGTTTTTGTTGTAATACAACCACATGAGAGAAATCACTGATTCTGACAAGGTTTTCTTAAATTCTCCTTCAAAAGGAATTCATGAAATCATGAATTTTTCTCAAACTTTTCTTGCATACTTCATGAATTGTTCATGTTGCAACTTGCATGTCTATGTAAGTTCAGTTTCCATGAGTACTTTCAGTACTTTGATTTCTTTTTGTGGTTTCGTGCCCCAGATTGTTTGGTAGTCACAATAAAATGATCATATTTTTGTGTGTGTCTTATTTATAAGATTGTAAGAGACATTCTCAACTGTACCTATGTTGACAAACACAATCGGCCATGTTAATATTCATATGGTTTAGAATTTGAATGTGACAAAAAAACAGGCATCAGAACAGTACATCTTTGTCCTAGATAATTTCATTCAATGCTGATCGAGCTATTGCAGGGAGACACAGTCTAGTTTTTAAAAGTTCTTAAGCCAGGATAATATTAAAAACTTGTCTGAAATAACCAATCTACAATGTCTAAGGAATGACTCTAACTGTCAAAATTGATGATAAAATATTCGTAAAATCGTATCTTATTAAAAAATATCTAACAGTATCCCTGGATTAATGACATTGTCATGGCAACAGACTGTATTGTCTAATGACAAGTATAATACTTTCGGTGTACAGGTATAATATTTCAGTTACCAAATTGCTACATATGAGAACATGTTCTTAGATCAATACTGAAGGATTATGTTTGATTGTTTTAATGAATAATTATTGCGAAAAGTCTCCGACTTACAAATCATTGTTAGACAGTTTTGTTATATTGAAGACAGACATTCATTTCTCAAAGACTTAGTGAATAATGAACATTTGATGTACGTTAGACTTGAACTCTACAACTCTTACATCTGATTGGTTGCCTTAAAATGAACAAATGAAGAGGTGAATGTTGGTGGAGAAGTTGCCTGCTCCTTATGAAGAGGTAAATTACTACTGTTTAGAAGACAGTCCTGGACAACTGGTTAGGTGAACTAAAATATCGTTGAAAAAAAATCCGGCATTAAACCCACTGAAACAAATGAGGGGGGGGGGGGGTGTATTCATATAGACCTAAGACTTTGGAGGGGGTGTATTCATATAGACCTAAGACTTTGGAGGGGTGTATTCATATAGACCTAAGACTTTGGAGGGGGTGTATTCATATAGACCTAAGACTTTGGAGGGGGTGTATTCATATAGACCTAAGACTTTGGAGGGGGTGTATTCATATAGACCTAATACTTTGGAGGGGGTGTATTCATATAGACCTAAGACTTTGGAGGGGGTGTATTCATATAGACCTAAGACTTTGGAGGGGGTGTATTCATATAGACCTAAGACTTTGGAGGGGGTGTATTCATATAGACCTAAGACTTTGGAGGCAAATGTTTTTTTGGCACTGAGTGATAGCTCAGCTATCCATAGCTGTCACTCGCTTGATGCGCATGAATTTTATGCAGACCAAAGTACTAAGTTTTTCTACATCCACTATGTAATTGTTAAATTAGTTCCCGTTCCATGTTGCAGTGCAAGTCTATCTAATTTAAGCTCAGTATCCATGAGTACTTTCAGTCTGAGCTCAGTATCCATGAGTACTTTCAGTCTGAGCTCAGTATCCATGAGTACTTTCAGTCTAAGCTCAGTATCCATGAGTACTTTCAGTCTGAGCTCAGTATCCATGAGTACTTTCAGTCTGAGCTCAGTATTCATGAGTACTTTCAGTCTAAGCTCAGTATCCATGAGTACTTTCAGTCTGAGCTCAGTATCCATGAGTACTTTCAGTCTGAGCTCAGTATTCATGAGTACTTTCAGTCTGAGCTCAGTATCCATGAGTACTTTCAGTCTGAGCTCAGTATCCATGAGTACTTTCAGTCTAAGCTCAGTATTCATGAGTACTTTCAGTCTAAGCTCAGTATTCATGGGTACTTTCAGTCTAAGCTCAGTATTCATGAGTACTTTCAGTCTAAGCTCAGTATTCATGAGTACTTTCAGTCTAAGCTCAGTATCCATGAGTACTTTCAGTCTAAGCTCAGTATTCATGAGTACTTTCAGTCTCTGAGCTCAGTATCCATGAGTACTTTCAGTCTGAGCTCAGTATCCATGAGTACTTTCAGTCTAAGCTCAGTATCCATGAGTACTTTCAGTCTGAGCTCTCAAGTGTCCTATTGGTTAATTCTAACTTCAGTTTACTGTCAGTGACCGATAAAATGTTCCACGCCTTGTGTGTGTTAGGGTTCTTTTGTACCATGTGAGGTACAATACCATGCCAAGTAATATCTGATAATCGGATACAAATGTTTTGTAAATATTCATCATAGGAATAATTCTGTATCAAATCAGAATTTTTAGTAAAACAAATTTATAAAAAATATTTGGTTTGAAACATCTGGCAACCATTCTTTGTTCGGTAACATAATTGTTGGGATTTTTTTGTCAAGAAATTTTCATTGTTGAAATACTTTAATAATGACAGACTTTAAGAAAATCTTTATCAGGAGACTTTTCAGCAAACATATGAGGGAGTTGCCACGCCTCCAGAAATGCAGGAATTTCATTTTCGAAACTTAGACCTGACAACATATGGAATAATAAATTTCTCAGCAAACTGATTAGAATGGTAAAAGTTACGTTTACCGAATGATGGGTGCCGACTTGACAAGAAATTATGTGTTAATCTAATATACAGTGTCCCTGTGTCTGAAAAAAGTTTAAAATATCTGCAAGCCCCCATCCTATCTGTCAAATTATGTCTTTCTAAAAAAGAATAAAGATTAAAATCGTGGAATTTTGAATTTTCTCTAATTACACATTACACTGTTGTGGTGGATGATGGCCTACACTCTGGTGTGTCATGTGACACTCTGGTTTGTCATGTGACTATCTGTTTAATATTCGTGAAAACATGATGGTCAATAAGACAGAGCCCCAGATTGTCAGCATGATGCCAGTGCCATGTTGACAGCGTATGATCAGAATAACACAAATTAAACAATTTGAGAATGCAAGTTGGAGATAAATAAATGAGTGGGACTCATTGAAAAAAAAAGCCTGCAGCTCCAAGGCAGTGAAAACCGATAGTCATAAATTCTTACCACAGAAAGTTAACTACATAATTTATATTGGATGTGAGTTGTGTTCATTGTACCAGCATTTTTTGGTGACATAATATATTGCCTTTGCTCCTTATGTTGCCGAAAACAGATTTAATTTAGGCTCTTCTTAAAACATCAGTACGCTAGTAAATGATAAATATAAATCACCAGTTTGGCAGTTAGCATGCCTGTGAGGAATGGTAGCGTCAATATATATTTACTTGACTTAATTATTTAGACATTTTTGTCCTTAAATAAGAAATTTTGCCAAAATTTATTGCAACTCTCTTGCCTGTTATTTTTCAAGTCAGTGAAATGAATATATTTTTGTTTTGAGTTTTTCAGTTATTGTCTTAGTTGTTCTCATATAGAGGCCAAGTATAATTATTGCTTCTTTGCTTTCTGTCCTGATGTTTTAATAGGGGCCTCCATACATGCTGGAATTTTTTTATCTAAAAAATTCAATGAAATATCCTCTGACCTAAAATAATGAGGGGCCTTTATTGGGGGGAAGGGGGTTCTTTTAATAAGAATTTTATGGTAATTCAAGTTTTACTGACCATTGAACTGTACAAGAAAATTTTACAGTTAACCTTGCTTGTGCTCTATTTTGAAATTGATTCTTTGAATTTCCATGCAGCCATTTTTGGATTATTTCACATGCAAGCATCTCAATCACTCAGATTTACGTCTGCTTTTATTCCAGTAGTTTGTCTTTCTCTAATGAACCTTACTGATGACGAGCATTTACTTGTAAAGCATCATTGTAGATATGACAAACCAAGCTTCGATGCTCTTTACGTGAAATGTACCAGAAAAATAAAATCATGAATGTCTGTAGAATTCATTAGGCAAAATACTGAGACAATGCTTTTCCTAACCCAGGAACAGTAATTTTTGTAAGGAAAGAAAATCGTTTGTGCACGGTATATTAAACAAATCAATGTTGTTTTCTAATCAAAATGGTTTCTTAAAGGAATCACATAGACTGGTAGTTTAAACTCATTGCTTAGTTTAGCATGAAGATACAACCATTTAGTTTTATTATATTATTATAAGTTGAAATAATGGTGGGACATGAAAACTGAAACTACCTTCACAGTGTACAAGTCTAAGTCTTGCTGGGTATTTTAGGATTTTCCATACATAGTTAGAGTTTGTTATAAATAAAGTCAACCTTATCATGACCACATTTCACTTCCTCTTGTATATTTTACTTAATATTTGGACAGTTCAGCTTCCCATAGCCATCACTCACTCGGTGTGCATGAATTTTGATGCAGACTATTTTTTCTACATCTGCCATGCAATAAAGTTAAACTAGTTCCCGTTCCATGTTGCAGTGTAAGTCTATGTAAGTTCAGTTTCCATGAGTACTTTCGGTATATTGATTTTCACTGGACAATTTATTACAACACATGATGACAGATGAATAGATATAACATGTATTTGAGATACACTGGACACCTGGCTCACACATGCATCCTCAGCAGCTACTGTCTCCTGGAAGAGCCTTTGTAGACAAAAAAGCTTTAGTCATAAAAAAATTAGCTAACTCAGTAGAGGGCGCTGGAAGTGGGCCAGAATGTATCTCAGTAGCTAGACACAGATCCAAACATCTACCAATCCTATATATACCTCTACCATTAATTTTGCTTATTTTCCTTCTATGTGTCCACCTGATGATTATAAAACGATTTCCTCGTCTGTTATATAGTAGCATATCAAATATCAATCACTAGATGGTAAATATTAGTCAACATCATTGTAAATCTTACATTTATTTGTCTGTTCTCCATTTCTGCCTTATTTGGTAATGTTGGCATAAACTGCCTTGATTCAGACAAATTAAGTAGAAAATGGTGATATTAAAATATAGGTAGATCTGAGAGTAAATTACTCATAGCCTGTCTTGATTTTCACTCTTAAGATCAAAGGCTTGTGAAGTATGCCATTTATTTGTTGGGCTCCCTGTGGCAAACCATCTGATCAGATAGAAAGCTCTCTGTTACTGATATCTCCCTACACTAGTCAGGACTTTCTATTCAATAAACTGATGATGTTTCACATTAATCTAAGGGTATCATTGAATCTAGAAGCTTTCATATGCTGTAAAAAGGCGCTTAATGAATCTGATATCTGAGTTAAATCATAAGAGCTTTTTGCTTGACTTATTTTTGCCTTAACAAGATGAAAAAACGTTTCATTTTCTGAAATTGAATTGTGAAAATTGTTGCGATATTACATTAGCCTCGTCTGTTGCAAGCTATATAATTTTGAATGGGAATTTAATCGCAGTAATTGTCTTGAGTATTATCATAGTCAATTTTACACTGCTGTCTTATTCTGCATATTAATGTTAAATTCAGAGAAAAAATGAATCCACAGGATATAAATATTTGGTACATTAAAGTCAGCCACAAGGTCTGTGTGAGTTAAGTTTTGGACATGTATTTTACTGTAATACTCAAAGGAGCTTTTCTGACCGCCCCTTCAAAAGAAACTCATGAAATCATGAATTTTTCTTGAACTATTCTTGCACACTTCATGAACAATTCATACAAATAACAATTTGACAGGGGCGCTTTACACGTTTATTCATTATATATATTCTACTTGAAATGATGTTATTAATAACCTAACACAGGAATCATGCAACACTCAGAACAGGGAATAGAAAAAAGTAGAAAAACATGTCCTCCATCAAGATTCAGTTCTTGTCAATTAACGGGGAACAATGCGCATCGTTTAATTCATTCATGTGTGAAAATAGAAGATGTCCAAATCATGTCTCGTATGTCTTATCATCCAATTGTTTGCCCATGCTATTTGCATGCTAAGAGTTTCCAGTCTATTAGACAATGATTGTGTCCATGAGAGGTTTCAGTGTCCAAGGTCTCCAGTGGATGATGGACATTATTGGTCTCAGAGGGCAATAAATGGCTAACTATAACTAAAGATCTTTTCTCAGTGTGTCTTAGTACAAATCCACTGATATGGTAATTTTGTGGCTATTCTGAATTACTTCTAATTGTTTGGCAACTGCATCGCTTAATTGCTATTTAAATTAAAGTGCTGGAGAGACAAATAATTATATTATTTGCATCTTTTCAAGACTGATGCAAAGGGTAGTTTATTTCATGTTAAATAAACTGTGTATTAATACATGGAGTGTTGTTAGTACAGTCAAACCTGTGAACAAAGGCAACCTTATGAAAGGCACAATGTGGCCTTTTTATTTACAGCTGACCTTTACTCGGGGGTCAATTCATTCTAAATAATCAATGACTTTTAGAAGAATGGCCTTTATTCTGAGGTGGCAGCTAACTCTGGTTTGACAGTAAAATTGATGTATATATATCCTGGTGGTAGATAAATATCAGATCAGAATTACAAACATACATTTAACAATGTGTTGATGGTTCTTTCAACAAAATCTCTTATTTAAATGAAAGTACCAGATATTTACTGATAAATGCCCCTGAGTCAGTATGTCAAATTATTATCTTGAACCATTTTTGGTCACATTAAATATAATGTTAGCGATTTTTTAAAGCAAAATAAAGAGTCAAGATTTTTATGCCTCTGGCATCTTTGATGTCGGGGCATATAGTGATTGTCCTGTCCGTCCGTCCATCTTTCCGTCCGTCCGCACGCATCCGAGGGTGGTTGTGGGGTTAGGGTTAGTACATTTAGGTCTTGTGGGGTTCAGATACGTACAAACTGGACTTGTGGGGATAATTTCGACTTGTGGGGTTAAAAACACAGAAAAGATCAAAGGGATCACCCCACAACATACGTCTCATGAGAACATCCGTCCATATGAGGTTAAGTAGATTTTACCGTTTCGTCTAGCACCAATACCACTTGCTAGAATGCTTTGATACTTACACAGTTGTTGCGTATGATCATTCTCAATCCGCTCGTATCAAGAAATCCCACTTTGACCTTGACCTTGACTTAATTTGGACTTAGAATGATTCTGTACCAGGTTAAGTAGATTTTACCGTTTCGTCTAGCATCAATACCACTTGCTAGAACACTTTCATACTTGTACAGTTGTTGCTTATGACCATTTTCAATTCACCCATAATTATCAAACACCGACTTTGACCTTGACATTGTTCAAATGGGCTATTGCTGCACAAGCATGCCACCGGGGGGGGGGGGGGGGGGCATACGCGTTTATTGAACGTTTTGAGTTGCATTTATCAGGAAATAATTGGTCTGTAAGATAATTGTACCTACCCCTGACTTTGATACAGTTTGATAAAAGACAGGCGATGCATTAAATCAAGCAGTGTATATCTGTGTATGACTACATGTTTATACAATCCTGTTCTGTTACATATCAAATAATGAGGAGTGATTACAGGACCAATTAAATGTCAATTTGTGAGAGGAGGTGAACTTGGTACATTGGATAATTGTTACAACACAACACTGTGACAGTCACATGTAAACATATCTTATGTTAATTGAATGAGAAAATTGTGGGAATTCTTGTTACCCGTACCAATCCAAAAGGGCTTAAGTGCTAATGGCACAGGGGCACACTAAAATTCACGCTGAAAAAAATGAGATAAGTAATTTTCTGGTATCATTATATCCAGATTTACAATCTGTAGACTTTGTCAGACTCCTACCATATAAGGCATATATATTCCTGATAGAAGTCTTTGTTTAATATTGCCCACATTTTTAGGAAACTGAACGATAGTTCAACTTTCCATAACCGTAACTTGCCTGGCACGCATGGATTTTGATGTTGACCAAAGTGCTATGTTTTTCTACATCTGCCATATACTTATGTTAAAATCCAAACTGTTAAAATCCAAACATTTTCACAGGAGTTATGGCCCCTTTTTGACTTAGCTCTCTGCGGGGGTATTTGTGTCCTGCGTACACATTTCTAATTTATTTCTGATATGTCTCTTGCCCACCCTTAGCCCTGTATTATCAGTAATTGCTTCTACTGATCCAATTTCTTGCACTAGAAGAACCATATCTGAAGTAAAAATTCATTTTCATATGAAAACTAAGCCCTTGATTTTAATCATTCAAAACCTAGTATAATGTTTCTAAATGTTTTGCTTTGATGTAACAGAGAAGATATTTAACATCAGACACACACCAAACATTTATACTCCTTTCTACCAGTGATGTTTCTGTTCCACTGTTTCTGCAAACCCATGAGAATTGTCCTTAAAATGAATTTCATTGTAAAACAAACCCAGGTTTTTCATGAACAATAAAACAAATTGTTTTAAATCAATGACACAGGTTTATGAACATCCTGTGCTTCATGTTGAATGCTGATGGCTACAAATTGTGTAATAAAGAAAAAAATTATTTCCTAAAATAGTAGTAAATAAGGCCATTCTAAAATAAAAGCTTGATATTTTAGTACTTTGATTGATTCATCAATATTTCACCTATAACCTTGGCCTAATTGGAAACTGAATGTTGGTTCAGATTTCCATAGCCTTCACTCGTTCAGTGCGCATGAATTTTAATGCAGACCAAAGTACTACATTTTCTACTTATAAACTAGTTCCCATTCCATGTTGCAGTGCAAGGCTATTTAAGTTCAGTTTCCATGAGTACTTTCAGTACTTTAATTTTTATGCATTTTTTTTGTATGGGAAAGGACCTTCCAAAAATAGATGGATTTTTGGCAGAGAAACAAACATATTTAAAGATTCTCTGCTGGTATTTTATGTTACTTTGTAGTTCAAAACAGTCTCAAATTCCCTTTCTTGATATCAGAATTTATCAGGTCCTATAAGTGTACTATCATACTAAAGATTTAGATAGGGAGATAATTGTAATTTGCCAAGATGTTGTTCTTTGCCAAGAATTACCAATTAAGTGCACACGAGCATGGCCAAATGTACATTTTCACAATGGAAAGATTATTCTATGAATGCCATAAGATTAAGTATCACCTCTGGGCTGCTGTACAGAAATGTTGTAACTGAATGTTCACCAAAAGATGTGATAAAATAGTTTCTGCTTCAAAGCCTTAATTCCCTGTAAAAGACCAGAGTGGTGTCTGCCAGTTGCTGTGCCCCATTAATCTTAATCATTTAACTTGTATGCTCAGCAATTAAGTCAAATAAAAGATGAATACTGGTGTTGAGAACTTTGGGTTATTTGTTCCGGATTTGTGTATCTGTCATTAGAGGAAAACAAAGAATTGATGGATAATCGAACACAAACATATCCAGTGTCTTAGTCTCCCAAGGCCACTACTACTTCAAATTCACCACACAAAACCATTCCCTGCATATTTCATCACTTCAAAATATAATCACTTTTCTGTCAAGTGAATTACATAGATTTACATGTTTAAGACTGGTCCCCAAGCATTGTGAAGACTGAAAGATGAAAAATGGACTCCTTTTGGTTAAATTGTATGCCAGTCTGTGACTGTTTACTTAATGTCAGAACAGTCCTATAATCACGTCAGTTGCTCTACTATTAAATAATAGTAATGGATATTTCAGGATTCTGTAATTTTACAGACCACAGTGTTTGTATGGGACATGTCCACAGTGTTTGTATGGGCAATAGAAGGAAAGCCAATGATTACTGCAGCCGTTTGTGATATACAATTATGGCTTGTCATTAATTGAATGATTACCCTTTTAATTATTGGTACAGTTTAATTTATAATCTTGATAATTATATTGCTTCAAACAGTTTTTTTCACATTTACGGAAATTCTCTGCAGATGTTTATTTCCATTTTTTTTTTTTTTTTTTTTTGCCTTCTGTTGGAGAGTTTTATTGACAAATAACATTTCTTTGCTGCAGCTAATTGCAGAGACAGGAGACTTGGTAATTAATAAATGGATGAAAAGTGAAAAATAATGTAACATTACGAGATATTTGCTGAAATGCTTCTGTTGTCAAATGTCAACACTGTACCAGTGACTGCAAATGATTTACTGTGTTTGTATAAACAACGTTAAACAATACACTTTCCCCCCATTTATTTGCTTTTTGGTCATAATGAGCTTGTCCGGAAAAAATCTATACCAATCCGAAGGAATTGCTCTTCAAGTAGCCACAAGCATTTGTAAGTAGCCACAAGTAGCAGTTAACTAGGGGAAATATCTACACTACTCATCATTTTCTATAAAATCTAATATGTCTTGTCATGTTAGAGAGGTCTGATTCTAAACAATGTAACCCTGCCTTTGGTGCTGATAATGAGAACATTTTGTCTAATCAATTTAGCAATTGTTTTAGACCTAGTCTTAGGTTACAGACCCATAAAAGTCACCATTTAGCACTGATACCTATCCATGGTCATTAATTTCCTATTTAGTTGTGGTGGTTATATTTTCTGTTACAGGCTACATGTAATGTACAGAATTTACTAAGTGCTCAGAAAATGGCTTTATATTTATTCCTAATTCTTGATGGATGGATTTTCATCCATATCCTGACATTGAATATTTGTATCCAGATAACCTGCTGCTACCTGAAGCTTCACAATTATCTTCATAAGATATTCACCTGTTTAGCAATTAACTTGTCAAATTTTGTTTACCATTTAAACATGGCTGACTGACCTGACATGAAAATATTGTATTCTATTACCAAGGCAGTTTATAATTATATTCCTCAACTTAAAAGAACTGATATCAGACATTATTTCCAATGAACTGGCAGAAAATTCAAATTTGAAATTTTTAAGGGACATTATGATAGTGACTCAATATGTTAAATAACTCTTTTGTTGGAGAAGTGGCCCAGATATAAAGTGTTGCATTTCCAAGCTGTTCAAGGGATTTGATGCATGGTGACCCGAGTTTATGGAAACCACTGCACCTTGATATAAGTTCCCTGAGCAGAGAATTTGAGTATCAAAGACATGTCTGCGTAATCTTCTCTGTGCTTAACCTAAATCTGCTTGATCAAATTTGTTTTTGAAAAAAATGTTTCTGTCATATCTTTGACAAAACATGACAAGCATCACAAACATTGCTCCCTGGTATTCTCATTATGTGTCAAGTGTTTGTTTACAGTTTCAAAACTTTGAAATTATCTTCGTATTTATAGGAAAACATTTTTGGGGGGTGGAAACTCTAAGGAAAATAAACATATGTTGCAGTTATATGAACAGATTAAGTAGAAAGTTGAACAAATCTTTACATTCTGTTACCTCTTGTACAAAACTTCAAATAAAAACAAGTTTTTTATGCTGCTTATTGAGGAATGGTAGAAATATGTGTGCTTTGTAAAATAATATGCTTCTCTCTGATGAAGCTATCCGGCATAAAAGTATTTATTGATCCGTCTGTGCATTAGTACATCAGTATGTCTGTACATCAGTATGTTTGTACATCAGTATGTCTGTACATCAGTCTGTCTGTACATCAGTATGTCTGTACATCAGTATGTCTGTGCATCAGTCTGTCTGTACATCAGTATGTCTGTACATCAGTCTGTCTGTACATCAGTATGTCTGTGCATCAGTCTGTCTGTACATCAGTATGTCTGTACATCAGTATGTCTGCATCAGTCTGTCTGTACATCAGTATGTCTGTACATCAGTCTGTCTGTACATCAGTCTGTCTGTACATCAGTATGTCTGTACATCAGTATGTCTGTGCATCAGTATGCCTGTACATCAATTTTTACTATTCCTAATTGTCTACCTTAGTAGCAGATATCAACCAAACTTGGTAGTTATAGTGTCAGCATAAGCCACAGATTCAGATTTTGTGAGTTTGATTCATTTTTGGAAGCTGAACGGCTTTCCATAGCCGTCACTGGCTATGAGCACCAAAGTACTGCATTATCTATATCCACCATACAAATATATAACTGGTTCCTGTTTCATGTTGCAGTCCACTATGTAAGTTCAGCTTCCATGAGTACTTTCAGTACTTTAATTTCTTTCATAATAACAGAGTTAATTCTCATAGAATCTTGTAAATAAAATAAGTTATCTCTTGTTTATACCACCCACTGACTCGTAAAATCTCAGTTTCTGCATTTTATCCAATATTATCTGATAGTGAATGTGGCCATAGCTTCTGTAAATCTTAGCAATCATGATTAAGTCATTATAAATGAACAAGTCTCAGTAGCATACATGAGCTTTTAATTGATCTATCAGTTACTGTAATGATAACCTTCACGGTACTGTTTGACTGATGCAGAGAGAGTTAGTGTGACTGATGGTGCAGGGGGAGGGAGGGGGGAGGGGGGGGTCTTGTCTATAAATCTTGTCAAACTCTCCACTGTAGTGCTTCAGATCTTTCTTCTACTTGCTTATCAGCTGCAACTAGTTTGATGTCCCTTTGATGTACATGTACTATCAAACATACTTTATGAATTATTCACGAATTAAGTGGAAATTTAGTCATTGTTTAGATAAAATCAACTTATTCTGCCATAATTAGTATCATGAACTTATAATTCTATTTTAGGACTCTTTTGACAGTAATGATGATTTTCCATGAGTACTTTCAGTACTTTGATTATTTTTTATCATTGTCTGGTTATCTGACGGACTATAAGGAATTTCAGTAAGTCAGTTTGTTTACAAACTAGGCCTCTGTATTAATTTCAAGTTAACTATCTGTCTATCAAAATGTCATTTCATGCCAACATAATACTATCATGTCTTATACAGAGAGAAACATGTTTCGACCAGTCAGGCCAGCCATGTAATTTTCGTTTATTTTGCTAGTGGTGTAGATACATTTTGCTAGTGGTGTAGATACATTTTGTGAATAGGGTGAAAGAAGAGAGGCATAAGAGTCATTAAACTCTAACTCTTTAATTCTAACATTCTGCGCTTGTATAAATTTCCCCTTTTGAAAGGAATTCATGAAAACATGAATTTTTCTTGAACTATTTTTGCATAGTTCATGAAGTATGAATAAATGTTTGACAGGGGAATATTCAAAAATGGATAAGTGTTCATTATTCAAACTTTTACTTTAATTCCTAAAACCTTCCAAGCTACTTTTGGGTCAGACCTCACATGCATTGCGAACGTGTTCGATTGGCCTTACAAACTAACAGTTCTCATGTGCTTGAAATCTTTGTCTAATTTAGGAAATACTTTTATTATGCTGCTCGGAATCTGTTGAAACCTGCATCACACAACCGATGCTGTTATCTTACCTGTTATCTGATCATCCTGAAATGATTTCCAGACAAAATTTAGATACATCTCAAAATTATCTTAAATACAATTTAGTTACACATATCATGCATCCATTAATATCGAGAGTTTGGTTTCAATTTGTTGCGTAACAAAGTTGGATTAAGATGTGCCAATCCAATTCCATTTAGTTTCTGACAAAATCTTGAGTAAGCAAACTGACACTGCAGCCTTGTCTACTGTCTCCGCATTTTGAAATTAGAAAATTCTTTGTTATACAAAACTAATGGAGATTTTTTAAAGGTATAAAATTAAGCATATAATTAAACATTTTGTGATACCAGGCATCATAACATAGACCTTGTTGACATAACATCTCAGTGATACCATCTGATGTGTCATGTGAAGTTGAATTCTGGTCATTTTGTTTGTTTGTTACAATTTAGTTGAATTGTCAGAAAGCCTCATATAAATCAAAGTACTGGAAGAACTTGAAGTATGAAATGGGAACTACAGTTGAATCGCGATAGTTCGAAATGACACAGGAAGGTCCGAAAATTTCGAACTATCAGACTTTTTAAACTATTGCATATTTTTGTTTATGAGAAAAAAGTCAGGAATATTGAGATGACCCCGCCTGTTGAAGCATGATTTCTACACGTTTTCATTATGTTTCTGTTCAAACCGAATTTTCCGCGGATGAAAACGGTCAAAATCGGAACAAGCTGAATTTAATTGCTTACTGAAGACAAGCTTTGCAAATAATAGCGAAGTAGACAAGGGAAATAAATCTTTTGTAAAGTTTATCTAAAAAACAAAATGGTTCCGTACTTTTCCTGGATTACTTAGCACAAAACAGACAAAATGGCACCGATATTTTTCATTTTCTCATCATTTCTTTGGCCATATATCTTTGCTAAAAATGTTTATGTGTCTTACACATGAAAATATTTTCCCTGGACTGTCAAAGATGTTTGACCTGCGTCTGATACGCACGTGTGACCTGATTACGGTACAGTAAACAATTACAAAATACACACAACTTTTGTAGTCAAAATTTCAAACGTTTATTAATTTATACGCTAATTATAATCAGATTTTCACAGTTTTATGGCCAAATGATTTCTTTTTAACCATGACACGTGTCAAAGTGGTGGACAAGTAAAATCATTTAACTATCAAATAAATTGAATAGGTGTGAAAAACAGCATACAGTCACTTCGAACTTTCGCATCTTATTGTAGTGTAAAAACGTATCTGGGGACTTCAATTTCATTTTGAACTTTCGCATTTCGTACTATCGCATCAAATCTATATTGAAAATAGAAGGAAATTCGCCGGGACTGATGAAGGATTTCGAAATATCGCATTTATCGAACTATCGCATTTCGGACTATCGTGATTCAACTGTAGTTAAACAATTGCATGGTGGATGTAGAAAAATGTAATACTTAGATCTGCATCAAAATTCATGCGCACTGAGCAGGTGACGGCTATTCAGTTTCCAAAAACTATTGAAAAAAGGTTACACATGTTAAAGGCTTTTGTAGCCTGCTATAATGCTCTAAAAGTGACCTGATAAATGGGTCATGGTGACTTTAAATTAAATCAAAACTAACTTAACTGGATCAAACCTTTTATATATCATCTTCTAGATTTTACGTTTACAATATTTTTGCTCTCCTAGATTAGAATTCTCAATGTTTGCAATCTTGTTTTATAGATGATTTCCAATCTCGGAGTTCAATTGTATGTATTGATGAAAGCTCTGCATCCAGTCTCCAGGGAGACTATAGAACGAATTACCCCAACACTTGATTATCATTGAGTCAATGGTAATGTACTCCCAGGATGGTACAATCTTTTTCTCATTGGAAATCTACTGACTTTTTGAAAATTTTCACTCAACTACTAAGTATGGTTCAAAGAGAATATTTAAGTTACATACTGACATGATTGTATATTACTGTATTGTCCACTTAAGTGGTCAAGCATGATGCAGCCATTAGGTCACAGCGAGGGTTTGTTTAATGTGACTGACCATTACTCATTGTCTTCTAATAATTCTGTGCAATTTGGATGAAAATAATGTCAAATGAAAAATAAATGTTAGAATGCATGTTACATTCCACTAACTTTATGGACAAAAAATCGTTAGTGTTTTATAAATGCTGAGGAAGTAAAAGCCTTTTGTTGTGCAGTCCATAATTGCCTCAGGTCAGTCAGTTATTGTAATATAAAGGAATGCCATATTGATAATAATTCTGCTTTGGACCTGTTAATTTTATATCTATAAAGAATATTTTTCAAGAAAACCCTTAACAGGATTTTTGCCCCCTTCGTTGTTTAAATATTTTGTTACTTGTGATCAGCCGACCAAGTTTATTTTTCAACCATTTCTTTGATTATAACTCTGACTTTGATAGGCAACAAGTTATTGATTTTGAAGCCAATAGATTCCATATAGTGTTAGAAAGCTTTAAGTTAAGCTGTTAGGTTTTTTGAATGAGTTTGTTGAGAGAATCCAGTAAATTGCTGTTGATTTTCAGCCTGTTTGGGGTCCAAAGGGTGTAATAATAAAATCTACCGTTAAGCTGGAATATCCCAAGTGCATTTAAAGGGATTTGTATCCATCCACAGTTTATAATTAAATGATGCTAAAATTCACATTTGCTCTGAGAAGATTATATCTTTATGTTATAAGCAGATTAGTGAGTTTAATACAACTAGATGTGTGATTCTCACAGATTCATGAGTCAGTCACATGATTAATGCATGTCATGTGACATAGAAAATGCTGTCATTTGATTGGTCAATTTAGGAGTTGTGTTTATCAGCTACCAATCAGATTCTTGGATATTTGAGGTCTCAATTTGATTGTCATGTGACATTGATATTGCTGTCATTTGATTGGTCAATTTAGGATTGTTTTCATTAGCTACCAATCAGATTCTTGATATTTGAGGTCTTAAATTTAAATGCTTTTGGAAGCATTAAGACTTGGAATGAAACACTCATCCTATTGCAATAAAACTTTCTGATTATTGCCATTCTTAGTAAATCTGTTTTGTATCAAAATTGCACATTATGGTATGTTTTTTGCTTGGTTATCATTTAGAGGTTTGGTGACCCATCAAATATATTCATTATGAATGATTTTAATATCTTGGAACTGATCATAATAGTTTGTAACAAATTATAAAAAAATAGCCTTATCAATATTAATACAATACACTGTGAGCTCATTAAATACCCTTTAAAAATGTGTTTATGCCCAATATTGCACAGAAAATGCCATGGTGACATATCTATACGTGTGAATACTGTTCTTCTTCTATTCATGTTACAGGTTCTGTTTACCATTTCTAACTGTTTCTAACAGTTGGTATTCACAGCCACTTAAGATGCTAAAATTTACATTTATTCTCTTAAAGAGTTCATTTGTAAGGCAGTGATAAGATGAAGATCTAATCATTGGACAATTCTCTGGTCTGATGACAAATAAATGGGATGTTTTTACGAATTCATTACATCATGACGAAGACATGTTTACAATTGCTAATGACAACAAAAGACGCTAATCTAGCCAGCTTTTCATTCCAACAAGTTGGTGACAAGTAAAACAGGTCGGAACGAGAGACAGACTTTGATGAATGGCGGGGAACAATTTTAAGAAATTTTCAGGGCCCATTAAGGACCGGAATGAGTCAGCGTCAGGGAGTTGTAGTTTGCCTCAACATCTCCCTTGGTGACGTGAAGCATTTTAATTGAAACAGACTTGGTAGTTTCTGCAACAAAACTGCATGATTTCTTGATAATCAACCGACAGTCAAATTATAAAAAATATCGCAAGGGAATCATTAAAAAAATGTTTGATAATGGAGCATCGACCAATGTAAAGAAATTGGCTGCAATTAATGACTATGTTCGTTTATTCTGGCAAGATTTTTTAGATAGGCTAAGAAAAGAATACTATGAATTCAACTGCCTGATTGTCTTTAAATCTGGACAATGTACTTTGAAGTAATATTTCATTTGGCTCGTCTGGGCAGTAAATCTTGAGACATTTTTTGCCGTTAACTTAAGGTACTTGTGTTTTCTGCATTCATGCCTGCATTTCCGATGTGTGTTCTGACTGTTCTAGACATGAAATTTACTGTCTGTTAATCTCTGGAGAGAATTAATTATATGTTTCAATACTCTTAGGGATCAGTTGTTAGTTTCAAGAGATATAATTATTGAAGATAATAATTGTAAGCCAAGGAGACATGCTAAATAATGGCTGATTTGTATAATTTATACTTTACATTGACTGCACTGACCACTTTTATACTTCTATCATACATCAAAATTTAGGGACCAGTTATTTTCATTGTGGGGCATGACCATAAATGGTACCTTTTAGTCATCATCCATTCTCCAGTTTGGAGATACAATTGTCAGTTTAATGGGAGTTCTCTATAATCCATTGTGAATGAAAATAGTCTGTTCAATCACATTGAATTATATTTAACTGTCTTACAAGCCAAATTTTTGGATGACTCCATGTGACTTAGAATAGAAATAACTGCCAATTCTTAAAGTAACTGTCCATTAAAGTTTTTACAGAGTCTTTATGGATAAGTCTTTGTGTGATTTAAAGCCTCACACTGTATTTTACCATTTATGTTTCACCAAAGTGAGGTCCCTGTGAACATACATAAGTAAAAAAAATGCAGCTTTACTACCATTGGTCAATATAACATTTTGGCTCAGATCCAACCAATCAGGGGCTTTGAAATTTTAAAGCTGTCTTTCAGTTATTTTTAAATTCTTTATTTAAATTTCTGTCCACAGCAACAGATCAGCATCAATTTTTATCAAGACTTGACTCTATTTCCATTCACAGCGATAGATGGCTTTGTACTGTCCTATAGTTTGAATTCTTATGTTTTATCTACAACTCTATATAAAGTATCAATGGTGGACTCTATATAAAGTATCAATGGTGGACTCTATATAAAGTATCAATGGTGGACTCTATATAAAGTATCAATGGTGGGCTCTATATAAAGTATCAATGGTGGGCTCTATATAAAGTATCAATGGTGGACTCTATATAAAGTATCAATGGTGGACTCTATATAAAGTATCAATGGTGGACTCTATATAAAGTATCAATGGTGGACTCTATATAAAGTATCAATGGTGGACTCTATATAAAGTATCAATGGTGGACTCTATATAAAGTATCAATGGTGGACTCTATATAAAGTATCAATGGTGGACTCTATATAAAGTATCAATGGTGGACTCTATAAAGTATCAATGGTGGACTCTATATAAAGTATCAATGGTGGACTCTATATAAAGTATCAATGGTGGGCTCTATATAAAGTATCAATGGTGGACTCTATATAAAGTATCAATGGTGGGCTCTATATAAAGTATCAATGGTGGGCTCTATATAAAGTATCAATGGTGGACTCTATATAAAGTATCAATGGTGGGCTCTATATAAAGTATCAATGGTGGGCTCTATATAAAGTATCAATGGTGGACTCTATATAAAGTATCAATGGTGGACTCTATATAAAGTATCAATGGTGGACTCTATATAAAGTATCAATGGTGGGCTCTATATAAAGTATCAATGGTGGACTCTATATAAAGTATCAATGATGGGCTCTATATAAAGTATCAATGGTGGGCTCTATATAAAGTATCAATGGTGGACTCTATATAAAGTATCAATGGTGGACTCTATATAAAGTATCAATGGTGGACTCTATATAAAGTATCAATGGTGGACTCTATATAAAGTATCAATGGTGGACTCTATATAAAGTATCAATGGTGGACTCTATATAAAGTATCAATGGTGGACTCTATATAAAGTATCAATGGTGGACTCTATATAAAGTATCAATGGTGGACTCTATATAAAGTATCAATGGTGGACTCTATATAAAGTATCAATGGTGGACTCCCAGACCGAAAATAATCTTAGAAATCCATTGAGAATGAATCTATTGAAAGTGGAGACATTACATCATCAGTAAATCACCTAAGAACACTCCCAATGTCGTCTCACAAGTCAACACCTGAGATTCTAGTGTATCTCATTTGCATAAAACATGCATTAGAAATCTTGCTTATCCTGGAGAACATTCCCCAAGGTGTTTCTTATTGTCTGTATAGATGTATTTTTTATTTCCCTCGTTAACTACAGTCTCCACTGTACCGCTTATTGTCAAAACTTATTAAAATCCACACTTTCACAGAGTAGCTGCATACAGGATTATTTCTTGTCTATGTGTCTGCAGTATTGTCATGTTTTGTGAGGTGTACTTGGTACTGCAAAATCAACTTAAAATTAACTCAAATCCACCCTATTTCAGATCAGACTGAATGCATACATCAGAAGAGCTTTTCTTCATGTTTGTCTACAATTTTGCTTTTTTGATTTATAATATAAATATTACATACAGTAAACAAGAATAGATATATAAATATCTATATGTAAATATGTGTTCTGTCATCCATAATGTTGGTATGTTATCCTATTTGTTGGGTGGGATTTTTTTTATGCGTTGTGTTTTTGGGAACCGAACGATAGTTCTGCTTTCCTTATCTGTCACTTGCTTGGCATGCATGAATGTTTATGTGGACCTAAGTACTATGTTTATCTACATCAGCCATGCAGTTGTTAAACTTATAAGTTTCCATTTCATGTTGTAGTGCAAATCTATGTTAGTTCAATATCCATGAGTACTTTCAGTACTTTGATTACTGCTGGGAAATTTAACTATAGCTGGAGACAAGAGCACTTGGGCCCCTTAAATGATTATTACATTGAATGGCAAGACTTCAGTCTTAGTAGAGGAGTATAACCATTGTCTTCTGCTATCGACCATATTTGTCAGTATGTTATACAAGAAATGATACATATTCTATTTTATATAAGATTTACATGGAGATCAAAAGAACATTAATCAATTAGTTAATCCTTTAATGCACAAATAACATTACTTTCTATTTGTATCTAGTTTTCCACTTAGAGTTTCATTATATAAAGCATGGCAAAAAATTACATGAAACCCAACCTGACTTATTTTGACATTTGTTTAGTGAAGTGCCAGACTGTTTGTGCTTTGTTTGTTATTTGAGAATAAACATTAATCTTGAATGCATTCAATATTTAAAAGACAAAGAATACATCTGTTTTTGCAAGACCACATTGTTTGTTATGTGGGTTATGCTGTCTAATAGATTTTTGTGTCAAAGAGTTTGAAAATTATGTAACAGTGCAACCTCCCTGCAACAGCCATCAATGGGAGTGACAATGGCTGTTGTAAGGAGGTGGCTGTAGTTGAGAGAGTGAAAATAGAATAAAATGTCAATTTGGTTGCTAGTATACTTCACTGTAACAGGGAGGTGGATGTTGTTTGGAGGTGACCATTCATGGAGGTTACACCATGGATGTTTATTGGAGGTGACCATTCATGGAGGTTACACTGTATTTATTTGGAGAATGTCTGTGTAGTTGTCCAGACAAGATCTGTTGTATTGTCATCTAAGTGTAACATTGACCTTTTGCTCCTGGACAATTGGATCTGGGTTAAATGCTCGTATACTGTTCTTGGCAACTAGAATGGCTGAGGTTTGGTGACATGTTTCTGAAGTAATGATTGTTCTGCTATTGGTGACCAATCAAGTATACATGTAATAAGAATCATGAGATCTTGATATTTGGTCTCCCATGTCTTACAGCCTCTTGTTTCAATACTTCAAGTATAACTCTCAGGGACTTTATGAGGCCTGATTGTAATCTCATAAATATTGCTGTTTTAATATTCCAACAATGATTTTTTATGTTTGTCCTTTAAAACTTAATGTCTATTACCACAATGCTAGTCCTATGATTGTTCTGGCATATTGTAATCATTTAACATGCTAGAAAGTGTATAAAGTTTACTGATAGCATCTCAATGAGCAATTTTTCACTACAGAATATTGACGAGAGATAAAAGTATGATTTCAGCATCACATACTGGAATTATTACCATAAATATCATGATGCTATCTCTATGGAGCAGTCAGCTTCAATGAAAAATGCAAATATCATGTATAATAAGAAATTGTGAGAATTTTTCACAAGCATGAATGAATCAAGCATGGTTGTCTTGTCCCTGTAGGATTCCTTGCAATGACTGACAGTATTTACATAGCAATCGTTTAACCATTCTGTGGTAGTTTAACCATTCTGTGGTAGCTGGCTGACCAAAAAATCTGCTAAGAATTTATGAAAAAAATAGACTTAATAGCCATTTTCTTGAAACTAGGACCTCTGTTGGTTGATTTTGAGCCTCATCTTATAACCGACCATTCTCATTAAAAACTATTTCATAGTCTTACTTATATAATAGTAAATTTGTGTCTGTCAGACATAGAAGGTATATTGAAGCATACATTCTGTCAGACATACAGTACGGTTCGGGTGATTTGTCCAATTTTCGCGTTTCCCCGCGTTCGTAATCGTCAATTTATCACCCGTAGCGGTGATTTTCATCGCGGCATCAATCTTGAAAAAACGCGAATCACCGCAATGTCGCTAATCACCGCGTTTTATGACTTATTTATCAGTTGGTAATCTTTGATAGCGATGGATCGCGGTGATTTGCGAAAGTCTAAAGCAGACTCTCAAGTAAATAAAATTATATTTATTGTGCATCTTTCTTCCACTTTCGCTTTCTGTTGACCGTTCATTTTCCGAAAACAGTCACATGGTAAGATAATTCAGGATTTAACACTTACTAAATCCGTCGGCCAAGACCAACTGAAATCCAGACATCTGATTAAATTTTGTCAAGTAGGAAATCCCATTCTTGAAGTAAATATGTAGAAATACCGGCAAATTGCTAAGCGGATATGTAAACTGTGTAACTATGTTTTACATATGCAGCGTTACGTACAGGGCGAGATTCATATGTCTATTTTTAGTGTTTTATATATCGAGTACCAGGGCGAGAATCATTATTTAGACCGAGTCGCAGTTTCTCATTTTACCTATGTAGCTTGGTGCTCTAATCAATATAACCAGTCCACTGTTTACATGTAATATTATTTCGCGCAATAATATACGAAAGCTGACAGATTAATTAAAGCTCATCAACTACTATTAAGTTCTCAACACTCGTTGATTATAATTTATGTCAACGCTAATTTTTCACACATATCAGGTAACAATTTGTTCACAAAGCGCAATTAAATAATGTGTGAATAACAGTGTTATTTACAAGAAATTTGTAAGTTTTGAGTAAACTAAAGAGACGACATCGCGTATCACCGGGTTGAGTGATCATCGCCGCAATCCACCGCGAATTATTGCCCTTCAGTGGTGACGGTCACCGTCGATCGTCGTCGCTCTGAACACGACGGCCAAAATTCAAATGGCGGCGTTGAAGCGATCTACCTGTGGCTTAGGGCGATTTTAATTCCGCGGCGATTCGCGAAAATCGGACAAATCACCCGAACCGTACTGTAGAAGGTATATTGAAGCATACATTCTGTCAGACATAGAAGGTATATTGAAGCATACGTTCTGTCAGACATAGAAGGTATATTGAAGCATACGTTCTGTCAGACATAGAAGGTATATTGAAGCATACGTTCTGTCAGACATAGAAGGTATATTGAAGCATACGTTCTCTCAGACATAGAAGGTATATTGAAGCATACGTTCTCTCAGACATAGAAGGTATATTGAAGCATACGTTCTGTCAGACATAGAAGGTATATTGAAGCATACGTTCTGTCAGACATAGAAGGTATATTGAAGCATACGTTCTGTCAGACATAGAAGGTATATTGAAGCATACGTTCTGTCAGACATAGAAGGTATATTGAAGCATACGTTCTCTCAGACATAGAAGGTATATTGAAGCATACGTTCTCTCAGACATAGAAGGTATATTGAAGCATACGTTCTGTCAGACATAGAAGGTATATTGAAGCATACGTTCTGTCAGACATAGAAGGTATATTGAAGCATACGTTCTGTCAGACATAGAAGGTATATTGAAGCATACATTCTGTCAGACATAGAAGGTATATTGAAGCATACGTTCTGTCAGACATAGAAGGTATATTGAAGCATACATTCTGTCAGACATAGAAGGTATATTGAAGCATACGTTCTGTCAGACATAGAAGGTATATTGAAGCATACGTTCTGTCAGACATAGAAGGTATATTGAAGCATACGTTCTGTCAGACATAGAAGGTTTATTGATGCATACGTTCTGTCAGACATAGAAGGTATATTGTAGCATACGTTTCTTATTGGTTGTAGTTTATAATCGCAATCTTAAATCTGACCAATGGTAAATTTAATGTTTAGTGAATATGATTTCAGTGTCCTTAATTCATCTGTGTTTTTGAACAGTTCAAGGTACACAATCTTCTTGAGAAAACCATCAAGAGCAGATCTTGAACTATTCTTAATGTTCTAGAACAATTCATGAACAGGTCTTAATTGTAAGAACTGTGTTTTTCAGGGGATTCACTCCAATGTGGGCTCAATATAAAACTATGAGGGACTGTATGACACAGTGGATATTGATGATAAGATTTACTAATCAGAGTTTTATTGATAATGTATTTTCAAATCCATCAAATCTGTATTAATGGAGTCAAAATAATGTCATGCAGATGAAAACAAATTTTATATTTTTATCATGGGAGTCGATAGAAACATTTCCATGGAAATGCATTAATTTTGGACACATTATTGCAAGATGGCCATTCACAAAATGTCATGGTTTTAACACAGTAATCCATTTCAATTTTGTATGTTAACTAATAAAAACAGATTATGATTGAGTGGCCATTTTTTTTCAAATTTACGTCTGAATTTTTCTGAAGAATCTCATTGTGCTGAGTGAGAAAAAACTTGAAAATGTCGCTTTTTCAAAAATGTGAAAAAAAGGTTCATACTAAAAAAATTCAACTCACAACATGATTTCTTATCAATCAAAATGGTGGAGAAACTTTCTGTGATAAAAAGTTTTTGATTTCATTGCAGGAAAAAATTAATAATTAAAAAAAAATAAAAAATAAAATAATTTTGTTAAATTAATGAATGGCAGGCAAATTTTAGGTACCCATGCAAGCTATTACAACTTCATAGAATTTTTTTTGGTAAACTGTCAAAAACAATCAAAGGTATCCATGGAGTCGATGGCGGAACATTGTAAAAGTTAAAAGTTGACATCAGATTAAATGAGTAAACTGTAAAAGGGGCAAAAACTTCCTACTGTGGAACTTATAACTCCTATTGCAGGGTATTAGAAAACATAAACTTAAAATTTCATCTTGAATGATTAGGGAAAACAAAGATTAATGATAAAATACTGAGTTGCTTCATAAGCACTGAGATCTTCTATTTCTGCAATAAATCATAGCTGTTAAATCATTGTATATGCTTTCACACTGAAATTTGAGTTACTTTAGTTTAGCGCCGAACTCCTGAATTAAGGTCGAAATAAATGTAATAAATAATTCATATCCCTGACTGTAATTCTTCGAGATTTTCACTAAATCCTGCTCATCTAGCAATACATGTGCCATACGGGAACGATAAATTCCTTTTAAGGGATTATCTCGCACCCTGCCCAGCAGTTTATGGCTTTATTCACATTTCTGGACATTCCTCCAATCCCATGAGCCTTAGCTGTTTGGGTCAGGTCTAATGGAATTTTATCCAGATTACAATGTTGTCATCTTAAGATGCACAAAAATCACAAGCACTATGTATCCTGCTTGTTAGCATAAATTATCCAGTTAGTCTTTTTATATTGAATAGTGCATTTTTTATGACAGAATGTGTTATTAGAAAGGGGGGTATTGGAAGCTACAAGTAAATGAAGAATGTTGAAATAAGTGCCAGAGATTGTTGCCCTAGTTTTGTTGTTGCTCGTTTGTCAGGAGCATATAAATATTACATTACCTCCCCCCTACCCCCCTACCCCCCTCCCCAGTTAAATACTGTAATTCACACTTTATGCACTTTTAATGAAGTGTTCAAGAATAGTTCAAGAAACATTTATTACATTTTTCTACATCCACCTTGTAATGGTAAACTAGTTTTTGTTCCAAGTTGCAGTGTAAGTCTATGTAAGTTCAGTTTCCTTAAGTACTTTCAGTACTTTGATATTCATAAGAACCATTATTTTGAAAGTAATTAGAGGTTAGTACCTTTAAAATAATCAAAGGTTAAGTAATCAGAGGCATGTGCCTTTAAAGTAATTAGCAATCAGATGGGAACATAGGCTCTTAGAATGGTTTACTATTTATTCCTGGCTTTAGCTTGGTGAAGAAACAAACTAATTAATGTCACTATATAATACATTGATGAACCTTTGAACATGAAAACAGCAGCTTTGTCAGATGTGACATGTCTGATTATTGTTTTTTTTTGTCTTTGAACTAAAAGTACATAGTTAAGGTAAAATTGAATAGTAGTGCCTTTTCATGTTCTACCTGTGTTGCTTAGTAACAGAATATCCTTGATAATTTTAATTACAGTGTTACCAATATAGAAGTGAGAGGTGTACTGATTTATTTCAGAAAAGGTTTAGTCCAACTATGCTTTCAAACTCAGACTCAAACAAGTATGTCTGGTTATAGATAAATTGTTCTGGTCAACCAATCACAACAAATGTGAATAATTTCATAAGTCTAGATATACATAAGCAAAATAATTCATGTGAATGTAAGAAAATTGTAAAAATTAAAACTGTAAATAAGTTGAAAAAGGATCTTTCAATAACAACTGTCTGGTTAAATTTAATCATCTGCATTCCAGTTGCAATTATTTATCAACAGTCCGGTTAAACATCAATCATTTACAGTCCAGTTAAACATCAATCATTTACAGTCCAGTTAAACATCAATCATTTACAGTCCAGTTAAACATCAATCATTTACAGTCCGGTTAAACATCAATCATTTACAGTCCAGTTAAACATTAATCCCCAGCTGTCTGGTTGAAAAATGAATCATCATTTGTCTGGTTAAAAATTATTCATCAGTCTATGTAAGTTCAGTGTTTGTGAGCACTTTCAGTTCTTTGATTCTATATTGTTGTTATCAGCAGAGAATTGTTTCTGGTTTTTTTTTTCTCGCTTAAAAATGCAACAAATGTTTCTAAGAATGCATTTTGTTTCACTAGGATATGTTCTCTCCCATGATTCAAGATCAGTTCAAGTCTTATTTCATTGAAAACATTGATTTTGGATTTATATCCGAGCTGGAGTCGGCTATGTTCATTAATTTGAATTACATGATACTTTTCTCCAATTTTACGATGGAGAGAAGCAGAATATTGTTTGACTGAAAATTGAAAATAGTTTTTGCTGCATTCAGTATGTTTTTTCACTCACATAGAAGGCATTGCTTTTCAAATATTTATGAAATAAGAAACATGATGGAAATGCATTTGAATAATAAGACATTATTAACGGAGTGTCAAATTTTGAGAGTTTTTGCTGTTATTGTACAGCATTATGATATAGGGAAAATTTATGTCAAAGACTGGATTGTCATTTTCAAACACATAATTATCATAGCTAAGATCTAAAATCAAGCCAGTGCTTCAGACATTTTTAACTGTTAAATGTGGACAGATCGAATGACAAAATATTCTCATGCCCGACCCCCAACTAAATATTTAGTACAGTCTGGAATTTACCAATGAAATGTCTGTGTTGTAGACAAATGACCAATGAAATGTCTGAGTTCTGGACAATTGACCAATGAAATGTCTGTGTTGTAGACAATTGACCAATGAAATGTCTGTGTTCTGGACATATTGTAAAGCTCAATGATCTAGGCATTTGGTCATTATTCAGAGGTCATAGGTTAAAAAGACTTGTTTACTTGTACACAATGTTGGAAAATAGTCGTTCCATTAATACCTCAGTCAGTGTGAATTGAGAGGACCGAGTTTGTTTCTATCTGCTTATTTAATTAAGTAAGTCATGTCTTGTATACAGTCATGTACAGACTCACAGTTTCTGGCAAACAAATTAAAGTTGCATCAAGAATTGATTAGAGACTTATACTGAGAAAGAAAGTCCCACAGTTATAATCACCACCACACATCTGACACTCTATATGTCCATATAAGACTTAGTTTACAGCGACTACACATTTCTTTGTTTTCCTATTTGTGCATTATAGGTTATAGTTGAATAATCTATTTTTGTCCACAAAATTATTTCCATACCATGTCTTTGAGTCTTTGACCCCTTGGAACAATTATAAAATAGAATTATAGCATAATACAAATAATAATCAAGAAACCATAATAATTATAAGGCATAATACTACTTTAAGTTTTGTTGGTTCAAGGTCAAGGTCATAATGATAGGTTGAAGTTAAAAGGGAAAATTATTTACTATTAAGGAACCAATTAAGTAATATTCAAAAGATGGCAAAGCTTTTCCTGATAAAACATGTTAAACTGTCTAATATGTACAAAAGAAAATGTCTATACTTGAATTCTGTTTTGATTTATATAAAAAAAGAAACTGTTTTCATTTGTTACTCAGAGAAGATCATATAAAGGTCTTTGTAATCCGCAGATGATGTTTGCACAAGTAACATATATCCCATGATGCATCATTATTTGCCGAGTATCAAGGCATCCAGTTATATTTACTTTGTTGTACATTCTTGGTTTTCATTGTGAATATCATATCTATTTTTTTGATTACTCATATTATGAGATTTTGATTTACTTTATTTTGTTTTTGTTGATCATTTATATATATTATTATGTTATATTAGAAAATAAATTACAAAAACGATTTCACAGAAAGTGACATAATTTATGACCCAGAAGTGACCAAACAATTTATCATGCAATATTTATTTCACATTACCAATCATTATTCTACAATGTAAGCCATTTTTTAAAAGCTAAATTTAGATTGTTTTCCAAGCCCATATTAGGCATACATGTAATATGTCATCAAATTTTCCATGAAGACAAATGATCAACAAAAACAAAGTAAATCAAAATCTCATAATATACTTCAAGTATATTTCTACAAATCTGGATTTCATAACAGGAGAGTTGCTAAAGAAAGATAATGCATCTTTAACTGAATAAGATTGACATAATTGTTAAATTTACTGCATGTACATGTATATAATACTTTGATGATCAGCCATTTCTGTACATTTAATGTCCCCTTACAGAATTTGGTAAGTTTTTGCCTATTTATATAATTTTATTGATCTATCAATGTCATAATGTGAGGCAAATAAGAAAAGTACTGCTACTCCTAAAAAAAAATTAAAAATGACATTTTTCTGTAACTTTAAGTTACTTTGAGTTGAATAATATTATTCATCTAAATTGAAAATCTATTTATTCTGCTAAACTGTGTTAAATTCTCGTAAATAATGTAATAACTAGGTAGAGAAATGTTTGAGAACTTAATTCCCAAGTCAGCACCCAGACATAGCACACTTAGTCAATACTAAATAAAAGACAGCATAAATTCACTATTTATGTGAAGTGTGGTCAGTTGAGGAGGAGATTCATTTCCATAATCCACCAATGGCAGCAATAATTGGTTGTCATGACACCCAGGAGAATGCTGTGTAGAAAACTGACTTTATTTACAATTTTGTTTCTTTGTTCTCAGCTTTTTACTAGGAATTTAATAAAGATTTTTAGGTAATTGTATTCTTTAATAGAAAGTTTGTCACTTATCTCTATGTCCTTGGTTGGAATAGAATATACTTTAAACTTGTTTATTGAGATTAATTGTTTTAAGTTTATGTAATTTTTCATTTATTTGTAACAATTTATTGTTGTGCCAATATTAATTGAAAACTGGCCTGGAACAAAATGTCAATCTGAAGTCAATATATTAGTACATCTGTACTTAAAATGCTCAGTAATCTTCAATGTATTATCTTACTTTTTAGGTCTTACTGCTTTGACACAGATAATGTTGTTGCTATGATGCATTATTGCACTGGCTGGCTGGTTCTTCAGATGATTAAATTTCAATTAAGCAACACTAAAATGCTATAAATATTCTCTATTAAGGCCCTAGGGAAGGGGGAGGGGCTTACACTTCACAGGTAATTTATTCATGTTTGAGCACTATTGTGGACTCACTGATTATAATTTGAAGAATTATTAAAACATTTATAGCAAGTGTCCATGTTCGTATTGTTGATTTTTTCAAAGAACTTTATTAACTAAAACTCACTAGTCAAAGTAGTGGCATTTATTGGAAATATTTGGTAAAGCTTTTGGCAAACTGGATAAGATTATTGGCATTAAATCCTTTATCTAGTTTTAAGCTAACATAGTGTACATGGGGACAATTTTATGTTGGAATTAATTCTTATTACTTGGCTGATTTCATCTTTTGTGCTTTATCGATATAATAAATTACTGTATATCTATACCAGCAACGGTTAACCGGATATTTAATTTAAAGCTTTGCTGGTCTGTATGCAATTTGAAATCAACGTCTATCAAAGATATTGATTCCATGATCTGTTTATTCATGGCTAACGTTTACTTATTAAACTGAATTTAGCCAATAAAAGGTCATTGTTACGTTAAATGATCAACAAACATGCCACGAAAAATATCGAGGGAAGAAACGCTGAACTATTTAATGGCCATTCTCTTTCATTTATTACTGTAGCGAATGTACTTAAATTTTTTTCGATGCTTTAGAACAATGATTAACTTAGTCACTCAATGAATAATTGAAGAGTTTCAAAAGGGAAACAACATCTGTATGGCGTAAATATTTGAAGAGTGCCTAGGGGCAGATAATTATACATCTGTGAAACTGGTCTAATTTTTTTTGAAATACGACTAATAAATTTTGTTCTGATGAGGAAACAAGCAGGTTTTCTGATTAGAAGTCAAGGTGGGTTTTTTAGAATGAAGTTGACTATTTAATGCCACAACATTTGAGCAAATACCATCATTATCTATAATTGATTCCTCAATAATCAATTTTCTGTTATAATTAATACACAATTAAATCAGTTAAAATTTAAATAAAGATTGCAAACAGAGTCATAATGATTGATATCATTATGTTCGTAAAAAATTAATTGAAAAAAAAAAATGTAATAATTTCAATGAAAAAAATGGCCAGTATTAAAAAAATTCTTAAGAATTTTGCTCCACTTCGTAATTTTCAGCTTCTGTTATTTTTTTAAAATCCTAACAATTTACTTGATGGACCTCCCCTGATACTTCTGTTATGTTGTAAATCTTATATTTAATGCTTCAAATATTTACTAGGCATATCTAAAGCTTGACAACTAGATGTGTTCAGAATATGATCCGATAGAATTTCTCACATTGAGCTAATTTTCACGCTGCGTATGTTTTGTGTTCGTTGAAACTGACTGCAATTATAGAACTAGAAAATATTTTCATTTAGAATTTTTTTAGTGTCATGCATCTGAAAATCCTTCTGACTACTGATTGACTTCATCATGGTATGAACAGATATGACCTTGTAGCTCAGTAGCAAACATATCATATTCATTCAATAAACACTTTTATGACGTGAGCCAACTATTGCAAGCATTTCATCGGTGTCATTTAGCCTAGTACTCAGCATTCTCATTTGACTTAAGCCAATTTTTATTAGACTTATTGGGTTTTTTAAGCTGATTTTTATGAACATTGTCACAATTGACAAGAAACATGCAACAAAAATGTTGTACTGAGTCGCTTTTGTTTCTGACAATGTGTCGTCTGCTGTCATATTTAAAATGGCTACCATTGTGAACAAAAGATTTGTAAGTTTATAGCGGTCACTGATTCAAACAGCGGATGTTTTTTTATTAAAACAAATTTGAAAAGTAAACTGTTCTTATGATCATTCTTACTTTGCATTAATTTGATAAAAGCCGGGTGAACATAATAATAAATTATTTTTATTGTATGCTTTACTAATGATGGCAATGATAAGAACTTTTCTGTTTTAATTAGAAAATTGATCATTCAATTTCTGTATGATATTGTTTTCAATTTGATGGGAACAATTATTATACCCCCGCAAATGAAGTTTAAGAGGGGGTATATTGGAGTCACTCAGTCCGTTGGTCGGTCCCTCCGTACAAACAAATTGGGTTTAGGTGGCTCTAGAGTTAGGGTTAGGACTCTTTGTTCAACCCGAGTCACTTAAAAAAATGTCCATAAGTGGATTTATGTGGCTAAAATCGAGTTTATGTGGCTAAATTTTAACATGTGAAAGCCACTTAAGTATCCTATCGTTAGTACGTCCGTCCGTCCACATAAGATATCACAAGTTTGTGGAGCGAACTACTTTCACTTTCTTTAAGCAATTGCATGAAACTTGAAATATGTTATCACCATGAAATGTAGATGTGCAAGACACAATTTTCATTCCCAGCGATTCACTCATTCCAGAGATATGTGCCCTTGAACTTAGCCATATAGTGTACAGTGTCAGTCTTAGTTTGTGGAGCAAACTACTTCCACATTTTTCAAGGGATTTTATAGAAACTTGAAATATTTTATCAATATGAAATGTAGATGCACATGTGCAATACACAATTTTCATGCCCAGTGATTCACTCATTGCAGAGTTATGTCCCCTTGAACTTAGCCGTATAGTGTAATATCGCATTCTTATAGTGTCAAAGCGGTGGCGGGGGTATTAGTCACCTCCGTGACAAAGCTCTAGTTTATGCTGAAGTTGTTTTAAGAGGTTCATTTACTTTTTCTATATTGAATATTAATAAATGATTTTAATTGATGTAATAATATGGAAATTTATTTACTACATTTTTCTTGTATTCTAAATATAATCTGGTTATTAATTGATATGACTGTTGAAGGAAGTCAACAATTTAGTTCATCTCACACAACTTTCTATTTCTAAAGTTTCAATATTGTCAATTTACTCAGACCATTCTCCTCTGTCCCCCACCCACCTCAAAATGACTGGTGTGTCTGCAGCCTTGAAGATAACAGATTATTAATAATCTTCGATACTTAAAACAGTATGAACATTTTCTATTTTGTTCATCTTTTACATTCAATCTTTTGTACTGTGTCCCCAAATGAACCCCCTAGGGCTTTACATGAATCACCCATAATGCAACACACTGCTCCCTATTCTTACCCTTTTTGTCGTTGACAATGGTTAACTCAATCTGTCTCACTGTGGACTTGAATAAATGATAAAACATGAAAATGAAAGCAGAATGTATTCTACTTGTGTGTGACAAAATCCATTAAATGTAATGGTCAGCCATATCATAGTCACTGATTTACATGTATGCCCATCTGTTGTTGCAAAGCCATGAGTGTCTCTGTTACATTTAATGAGAATGATTTCGATGTGGCCTTTTTGCTTTGTCCATTTATTATTATTCCTTATTCTGATACACATCTCTCCATTTATAATGTGTTCTTAGCCAGTATTTTGTCCATGATGCCATTTATATCCATAGCATATTGATATTGTGCAGTTTTGTCTACCATATGGCTTTTGACAGCCAGCAACTTATAATGACTGTATGTTCGAATATTAATTTGTTAAAATAATTATATCTCAACCATATAGTTTCTAAATTAAGAGTTGTACTTCAGATCTAGGTCAAACGTCAATGTCTGCAGTTAAGTGGACTGAAGAAGTGAGTCTGAGTATTTTCTAGGCCAAAGGTCAAGGTCAGATGTTATTTTCAGGTTAAAAGTAATAAAAAAATGTGATTACATGTATAAAAACAATAACAAATTAATATTACTATTGAGTATATATAGTTAATTACTATGATCATTTGTTTTAATTAGGCTGATTAATTAAGTCATGTTTCTGTAAAGATTTGATGAAAAACTTCAAGTGAAATTATAAATAGCCACAAGAAAAAAATTGCCTTGGTTTTGTTTATATTTGTGAGACTTTGCAGAAAAACAAGATGAGATTATTTTAAGGAATTATATTCTATTTTCATCTTTTTAATCTGTCATTTTTTAAAATCAAAATGGAGTAAAATTCTTCCGTAGCATCAAAATGGTAGTTTATGTTTGTTTTACTGCACAATTGTTTGTTCTTGTTCAGTTTTTTAATCGAACTGGCAAGTCTTGATTTAAATATTCCAGAACCCTTTATCTCTCTCAATAAAGCAAATAACTTCTCTTTTACAAACACTGTTGTAATATTTGAATAGTGTTTTTGGAAGTGTTTCCCCTTTCAAAGGAAGAATTAGATTTTTGCTATTTCCGATAATTTCTGCCTTCAAGCTCGATATAGCTTTGGGAACATGTTCTTTGTTCCGTTGGACCAACATGTCAAACACAGAAATAATGTTTTAGATTGAATCCTATTGTAAATTAAACACAGCCTATCTGAATTGTGGATTTTTTGTTGTCATGAGTTTTTCCCGAATGCTCATTCTCTCGGTTTACAAAGCGTGTTTCATATATTTTTCTTGAAGTAACTTGACATTCTATTATGGAAATTTGTCAATGATGCATTTTTTTATATTCAAAGCAGTTTTAGCTGGAAATTTCTTTCTCAATGTGTCGAGGATATATGATTAAATTCACCTATATGAATATGTTGGTGTTTGACATCAATGGGGAAATGTATTATTTAATGGTACCTTCTCAGGATGTTAAACTGCAAGGTTTATACAACAAAATGTAACTCTATATTGCTTCTAAAATAATATTGACTTAAATTACCTCTAGAATTATCGCTTAAAACAAAGTAAATCTTTTTTTTTATTTTTCTACAAAATTGCCTGAATATTTTGATCATTTTGATGATTCATTCTTGGTTTTTACTTAAATTAATCAATTAATAAAAACACTGTATTTTACAGTTCATCATTTTAAGAGACTAAAAGCCGTCAACTTTGATCTTAACATGTGTGATATTTAACTTAAAAACATTAAAGCGGATGAATCATTGAGACAATAAAGTGAATATTCACTCAATTTTGTATTGTTTAAAGTTATCGCTGTGCATTTACAGTATGGTTCACATAGCTCTCAGTGTCTTCCAACGTAAAAAAGCTATTTCACACTAAGCTCCCAGTTGCCTGTCCCGTGCAATTTGCTAATTAAGCAAAATTTCACTACAAATGTAAAGAATGTGCTGTTAATTAATTAATTATAATCTTTCATCCATGGGTTCTCCTTGCAAGAGGTTCAGTTGACATTTAAACTGGTAGCAGCTGTTTCCTATCTGTGTATTGTCTGGCCAAAATAATGCTTGCTTGATTCTCCTTAAACTATAGTGTTCCTCATGATACCACAGCTCTATACCTTTTACTAAGTAAACTTCAAAGCTGAGTTAAATGTTTTAAATGTTCACTTTATCCTTTGTTTATAACCACAGATTATTGAAAATGTTGCAATTTCTTTCAGTAATAACAAAATTGATTTATCTTTAATTGTCAGTAAATCACAGTAAATGATTTGACTTATTCTAATTCCTTGGTTTTAAATAAATGACTTCATTTTACGTATAAAAATTTATATAATTTGACAAGCAAAATGCATAAACCAGTCTATTATGGTTGTCCAATTTATCAAATAACCGTAAATCATAATGTAATAATGTGATATTACTTTGATGAGTTTAAGCATTTTATATTATAACGTATAACTTTTATTGCTTTAAGTCAACTAGTTAGGAGCTTTTCCAATCACTTCAATCTTAGCAGCTTACAACAAATTCTTTGAAAAAATTGATAGAGCCGACACATGAGATCCTCCTTGTTTTGAGCATGGTGGGATACCTTACACTTAATGTAAAGGTAATGATGGGATACCTTACACTTAATGTAAAGGTAATGGTGGGATACCTTACACTTAATGTAAAGGTAATGGTGGGATACCTTACACTTAATGTAAAGGTAATGGTGGGATACCTTACACTTAATGTAAAGGTAATGATGGGATACCTTACACTTAATGTAAAGGTAATTGATTTCAGTATAACATTTCAAACTGACAATGGTAGTATGCAAAACTGCACAATGAAATATTACATCGAATGTCAATGTCATAATTTTAAAGTCTGATATGACAAGCTAGGAATATTTGCAAGCTCAGTTGGAATTCATTGTTCAACTCTAAACATTGTTATTTAATCATTTCCTCCACAACTAAAACTTGGAGAGGAAAAAAAACAAGAGTCATCTGAGTTCCGAAAAAAGAAACACAGGTCACATTTCTGTGATTGTACTGGACGAGAGTTTGTTTCTTCGTACATAAAACACATATTTATAGCGATCAGATCACCGTGACGACCAAACCAATGGAAGCCATGTTACAAAATCTAATTTGGCGACTTGTCTTAGGTCAATATTGAGTGTTTATTTGCTCTGATACTCTACAAGATCCTATTATTCAGACAGGCATGATGTTTTCATGTGTAGGCTCAGTGACTCTCTTTATAGACAAAACAAAGTATAGAATTATCTTAGACTGGGAGAAAAAATTAGAACCTTTTATTTGTTGCATGACAGATATATCAAGCTTCTAGAGTTACCCCTGTATGTTTATTGTGAGATCCTGTTACTCTCCATTAAGTGGAGGTAGGTAAAGTATACAAAGGAGAGTCCAGAGGAAAAAAAGGCGAATTTTCAGTTGTGAGAGGAAACTAACGGTCATTGCTCTCTGGGAAAAATGAAGAGAAATAAATCCATGATTTTTGTCTTTTAAAAGGCAGCTCTGTGTAACCAATTGACTTATTGAAATGAATACATAACATGGATGTGAATAAAGTCATTGAAAAGTAATCTGATGTTTGTTTCGATACCAAAATTGAGGTGAAATGAAATTTTATACAAAAAGTGAGCATGCATGTTTGTTTCTGTGTACAGTAGTTTATAATAGCAGTGTCAAGGTCAAGTAGAAGAAAGTGTTGAGTTAGGCAAACAAGAGTGCTGACTTCCCCTTTGTATAAAATCCATGTGAAAACATGATTTTTTTTAATTAATCTTACATACTTCATGAATAGTTCATGAATAACTATTTTTGAAGGGATACTGTGTAACTAAATGAAGATGCAGTATCATCATTTTCACTTGACTGTATCATTGGCTTATTTTAGAAATGTTATATTTAAGGTGATTTTATGTTGACCTTCAGACAAGGTAATGTGATAATGTCTTAGAAATATCACAATTAATTTTGATAATTCTTGAGGCTGATAACTTAATAAGTAGATAATTACCAGATTATGTTCAGTTACCTAGACCCTCGTATGTGCATTAAAACTTCAGCCAATGTTTACAGCTAGGTACCAGCACTTGAAGATGATGAATGAAGTCTGATTCCCAATTAAATAGCTATTAGCTATGGACTTAATGAACATTAATGAATATTTCACTGATTTGTTAGTTAGTTTGTTTGTTCAGTCCGTTGGTTGATTAGTCGTTTGGTCAATTGTTTGGTTTATCTGTCATTGATCGGGTAATCAGTCATTTGGTCACTTGTTTGGTTTGTCAGTCATTTGGTCAATTGTTTGGTTTATCTGTCATTGATCGGGTAATCAGTCATTTGGTCAATTGTTTGGTTTGTCAGTCATTTGGTCAATTGTTTGGTTTATCTGTCATTGATTGGTTGACCAGTCATTTTGTCACTTGTTTGGTTTATCTGTCATTGATCGGTTGACCAGTCATTTGGTCAATTGTTTGGTTTATCTGTCATTGATCGGGTAATCAGTCATTTGGTCACTTGTTTGGTTTATCTGTCATTGATCGGTTGACCAGTCATTTGGTCACTTGTTTGGTTTATCTGTCATTGATCGGGTAATCAGTCATTTGGTCACTTGTTTGGTTTATCTGTCATTGATCGGGTAATCAGTCATTTTGTCACTTGTTTGGTTTATCTGTCATTGATCGGGTAATCAGTCATTTGGTCACTTGTTTGGTTTATCTGTCATTGATCGGGTAATCAGTCATTTGGTCACTTGTTTGGTTTATCTGTCATTGATCGGGTAATCAGTCATTTGGTCACTTGTTTGGTTTATCTGTCATTGATCGGTTGACCAGTCATTTGGTCACTTGTTTGGTTTATCTGTCATTGATCGGGTAATCAGTCATTTGGTCACTTGTTTGGTTTATCTGTCATTGTTTGGTTGGTCAGTCATTTGGTCACTTGTTTGGTTTATCTGTCATTGATCGGTTGACCAGTCATTTTGTCAATTGTTTGGTTTATCTGTCATTGATCGGTTGACCAGTCATTTTGTCACTTGTTTGGTTTATCTGTCATTGATCGGGTAATCAGTCATTTGGTCACTTGTTTGGTTTATCTGTCATTGATCGGGTAATCAGTCATTTTGTCACTTGTTTGGTTTATCTGTCATTGATCGGGTAATCAGTCATTTGGTCAATTGTTTGGTTTGTAAGTCATTTGGTCAATTGTTTGGTTTATCTGTCATTGATCGGGTAATCAGTCATTTGGTCAATTGTTTGGTTGGTCAGTCATTTGGTCAATTGTTTGGTTTATCTGTCATTGATCGGTTGGTCAGTCATTTGGTCACTTGTTTGGTTTATCTGTCATTGATCGGGTAATCAGTCATTTGGTCAATTGTTTGGTTGGTCAGTCATTTGGTCAATTGTTTGGTTTATCTGTCATTGATCGGTTGGTCAGTCATTTGGTCACTTGTTTGGTTTATCTGTCATTGATCGGGTAATCAGTCATTTGGTCAATTGTTTGGTTGGTCAGTCATTTGGTCAATTGTTTGGTTTATCTGTCATTGATCGGGTAATCAGTCATTTTGTCAATTGTTTGGTTTATCTGTCATTGATCGGTTGGTCAGTCATTTGGTCACTTGTTTGGTTTATCTGTCATTGATCGGGTAATCAGTCATTTGGTCAATTGTTTGGTTGGTCAGTCATTTGGTCAATTGTTTGGTTTATCTGTCATTGATCGGTTGGTCAGTCATTTGGTCACTTGTTTGGTTTATCTGTCATTGATCGGTTGGTCAGTCATTTGGTCAATTGTTTGGTTTATCTGTCATTGTTTGGTTGGTCAGTCATTTGGTCACTTGTTTGGTTTATCTGTCATTGATCGGTTGGTCAGTCATTTGGTCAATTGTTTGGTTTATCTGTCATTGTTTGGTTGGTCAGTCATTTGGTCAATTGTTTGGTTTATCTGTCATTGATCGGTTGGTCAGTCATTTGGTCAATTGTTTGGTTTATCTGTCATTGTTTGGTTGGTCAGTCATTTGGTCAATTGTTTGGTTTATCTGTCATTGATCGGTTGGTCAGTCATTTGGTCACTTGTTTGGTTTATCTGTCATTGTTTGGTTGGTCAGTCATTTGGTCAATTGTTTGGTTTATCTGTCATTGATCGGTTGGTCAGTCATTTGGTCAATTGTTTGGTTTATCTGTCATCGATCAGTTGATCAGTCGACCTCTAAGATTAAAAGTCCAGTTTTCTGCTGACAATGTTAATAGCTAGGTTTATAGGCCATGATACAATGTTTATAGCTAGGTTTATAGGCCATGAAATCTTCTATCTATATATAAGGTTGATTGTAGATTAATTGATTAAGTTCATTTAGAATCAGTATGATTGTTAAGCCTGCATAATTTTAAACCTGACCATAAGGGTCTTCCTGGTATGATAGAGCAATGCTAAGTTCCGGAGCCTGACTAGTAATAAGCCGTAACAATCCTAGAGTCATCATATGCTGAAACTGTCAGAATGCTTTCATTTGTTTCTAGCAATATTAATAGTTATAACTCTAACTTTATGATAATATTCAGACATGTATCTTATTTCAAACGTTAATCAACAAATACAATTTTTTGCTGGGATGGAAAATGCTTGTTTTATTGATTGTTTGGAAACTAATGCACTTTCTCTCATTCTCAATTTTCACTCAAGGGTAATGAGCCTAATTCAAAGTATTAAATTTTACTTGTTACATGAATAAATCATTCGTAACAAGACTGTAAAAATGATACATTGTCATCATTTCACATCAAATTTACGCTTGAACAAGACTTGTCCAGGGAACTACGTGTAAAAAAATGTCAAAATTTATCACCATGTTCACTGCAACAATTTGATAAAAAATATTTTTTGCAATTCATAATATTTTTTCACATAAGCCCAGCAATCTGTTGAGAACTTTTGAGTTATTTCCGTGGCTGATGAAATTGTTGAATGAAATATCTCGGAGAATTGAGGTGTCAGTTTGCAGTGGAGGTTTTTTTGGCATGAAAACTGAAGGAAATTGGACAAGAATTATGTAATAGTTTCATGAGGACTTCAGTCTTGTTGTTTCAATGCCTGTCTTGATCTTAAAAAAATCATAATTACAAAAGATTGTGATTTTTTTTGGTGTTATTAGAAAAAGTCAGATTTTCTCAAATTTGGAAATAATACCAAAATTTCAAGAGATTTGCTTAAAAGACATTTGAGTAAAACAGATTCTGGTATGGAGTAAATCTATTTTGTAACAAATTTCCCTTTCAAATGGAATTCATGAAATCTTGATTTTTTCTTGAACTATTCTTGCACAGTTCATGAAGTATGAATAACTATTTGACTGGGGATATTTATTGTGTTGTGTTGATTTATATAAACAGAAGGAGTTTCTAAAACTGGTAGGAACATTAATTGATTATCTGGAAAGTGATACAGTAATAATTGCATCACTCTGATTTTCACCAGAAAGTAAACCTATTATCATTACATATAATTCCATTTATAACTGTTTGTTGCCATTAGCTGTTATGGTAATTATGTATACTTGGCCAAGAGTAATATGACCAAGAATTTGATTGGCTAATTCACAGTGTAATGATAGAATTGACCAATGGAAATGCTGGATACTTAGACTAACTCCTGAACTCACAACCCTCACCCTAATAGATGCATCAAAGTAAAATCAAAGTACTGAATGTTCTCATGGAAACTGACCTTACAGTACTTTGATTGGCACCAATTTCATGCGTGCCAAGAAAATGATGGCTTAGATACCACTGTGTAAATATCACAGTGGGCACCCCAAGTTCGATTTCCATTAAAATCCAAACAGTTTACAGGAGTTATGGCCCCTTTTTTACTTATCTCTCAGCGGGGGCATTTGTGTCCTCCGGAAACATTTCTAGTTTATCTTCCATTGTGGGATAAGGGAATCACTTGCAAAGGTCAAATTCACATAGAAATGAGATCTTTGGTAAAAAAACTCAGTTGTTATAGAATGCAATCTGAATGTCTCGGATGTCTCCAGACTAATCATGATTTCATCTGATTTACTCATGAATTATTCCCGCTAATCTATCCAGGCTGTATATAATGCACGAGATTACGTGATACAAGTGTCATATATTATATGAGCCTCTTATTACATGAATGAATTACTGGGTCATATGTAAGAAAGTCACACTATAAACTTTGTTACATTCCATGGATTTCATCCATCATAAAGTACATAATGCTTGTCAGGGAAATTTGTCATTTTTTCACTTTTGTCAGGGTATCAAACTGAGTGTAGCAATCTCATTTAAAGAACAAGTGTTTGATTGGTTGGGAATTGAGTTGAACCCTTAAACTGACCTATGGTGAAACGACTTGGGTGATTTGTTTTATGTGTAAAACGAAAGAATAAAGATTGTGAAAAAAAATTATAAAATTCTGAGAATTTTTATTCTAGGCCTGACAATAATTGACCTTAAAACGTGCCATTTACAAGCCAGGTTGGTGGACACTCAGTGAACTAATAGTTACACTAATGAGTGTCAATATTTGTTCAACTGAAAGTTTTATTGAAATTGGAAAACAGTTTGTTTTTCTTTGTTCAATTTAAACCAATGGTGATTGTTGTTAAATCTTGAACTTGAATTGACATAACACCAGTAATTAGGAACTGTTTGAATTCAACACTTTTAAGCAGTCAAAAGTAAACATTCTAAACTTTTCATTAATTGCTTTAATTAACTGACTTATACCTCTGAATGATTTTACAAATTGACTCGAGCCACTTCTAACAATAATACAGTCGACATGTGACTTATTGATATCGTATAAATCATGCAGAAAATTTCATAATTTCGTATCTGTTAATAAAAATGTAGCGTTTTTACTGTTATTCTTTAGTTACAAGATATTTATGCAAAGTTAATGTAAGAATACAATGTCGTGGTAATTATTGTGACAGCGTGAGACCTGTCGTAATTGTATTACACATTCCTGGTGTTAATTGATGGCACGTTCAATGTCTGCCATACAACGACTGATTAATTATTACTATACAGGAGACTTGTCGGACAGCCGGCATGTTACCTGCGTGTCATACGACATCCATATACATTCTGCCAGCATTCTTAGTTGTATCTTTGACATTTTTTTTTAATTTTTGTTTCCCAAAATTGATGTTGTTATTATGTACATTTGAGTGTACCTTGATCATTTGTAACAGTATATAGACTACAGTTAAATGAATTAAGGATTCCATGTACAGTGCAACCTTTCAAAAGCAACACCCTTTGGGAGTAGCAAAATTATGTTGTTGTTGTGAGGTTGTTGCTGTAGAGAGATTAAAGTAATAGTAATGTCATGAAGTGGGAAAAAATCAAGATTTGTTGGAGGGAGGTTGTTGCTCAAGAGAGGGCCGCTCTGGAGAGGTTGCACTGTACTTTAATTTGCCTTCCATAATTATGTAGCATTCCATGAGATAATTCTTGAAGTCTGAGTTCACCATGCAAGTCCTTGATCATTTGTAAGTTATAACAGTATCATATAAATAACATTTCTGAGAGGGCGTTATTAAAAATTGTCAGCGCGAGAAAAATAATGTTGACCGAGGCAGCGCCAAGGTCATTATTACTTTTTTGAGGGCTGGCAATTTTTAATACCACCCTCTCAGAAATGTGATATTTATTTTATTATACTGAAGATTTCATAGAAATATAAAAAGAAAAATATGATGTCACAACATTTTAATAAGCAATGACATTACATGTACATTGACTATCAAACTTTTACTAGTTCTTCAAAATTTTGGTCTAATTAAAAGTATTTTAAGTAGAATGTACAATCTAGAACAGATTTTATAAAGAACAACTCAGCAAATAAATAGAAAATGATTGAATAACCGAAAATCTGTTTGAACTGTACGTGCATCATTTCTGCGCATGTGTTATAATAATTACTGTGTGTTATTAAAAATTAATGCCCGCTCAGGTATAGGCGACTTTACATTGGAAATGGGAGTGAGGTATAATAATATAATGTTAAACGTGATAATATTAAACTATGCATAATCTATTTAAAAAGTAGCCCCTAGGGCAGAAAAGTGGGGCTCTTAGAGTTAAAAAGATCTTATATTTTGGTATAAACCATATTCACCAAGAACTCTTATGATGATTGTATACTTAACCCTGTAATACTCATTTCAAAACTTTTCAGAGCAAATTAATTTTCTCATTGTAATTTTGTCATATTGGTATTTCATTCCTGTTTATGTGTTTCAGTTCAATACATGGCAGTAGAATTTTTGTGGCAATATATGTGTTTCAGTTGTCAGTAGTCTACGTAGAACATAATTCTAAAAAGTCTTGACCAGTTCTTCATTTTAACCGAGTTAGTGTACTAATGTCTTAAAGCATTATAATCATTTTCTTCTTTAAGAAAAATCATTTGAATTTACCCAATTTCCATCAATTTATCACAAAATAAATGCAGTAGCTTAAATTTTCTAGTTTGATTGACCTACATTCTAGATTTTATTGTAATTGATTGAAATCTCTTTTATTTTCTATATTTTATCAGAATAAGTGCAAATAATACAAAGAAACAATATATTGTTGAACTCATACATTATTTCAGACAAAAGACTTAATTATTTACAAAGATCATTGATCAGTATTGTAAATAGTGTCAAGACAGACAGAGAGAAAGAGAGAGATACGGGGAGACGGGTACTATGAAGTATGGCGACCCTCAGTGTTAATGTTTGATCAGTATTCTAAATTGTGTTGACACTGACAGAGTGAAAGTGAGAGATACGGGGAGACAGGTACCATGATGTATGGAAATCCTCTGTATGTTTCCTGTTTGATTATGAAGGGGACTTACCATCAGTGTCTCTCCAATACATAGTTCATGTGTTACTGGTCGAGGAATTCTGCCTGTATATAAATCATGTATTATATCATCTGATCAGAACTTGACTTGGAGATGATTTTTGTACAATGTTAGTTGGAATCAATTTCAGGGCAAGTGGCCATATAATATGATTACATACTTGTAACATTATGAAAAATGCCCGGAAAAGCACTGTGTAGACAGTTTGATGAAATCTTTGTATTTTGTCAGAAAATTGGTATCGATCGATCGTGGCATGGAAAGCCATTCAAAAGACATGAAAAGAATATTGTGTGTTTGAATTCACTAATTTGATAAACCATGGCATTTATACTTGAGAATGATAGCAGTTTAATTTATTGATTTTCAATTCATTTGTTGCGGGATTTGACGTTTAAGGGATAAGACTGTATTGGTATACTTGATGTTTTACATGTAATTTAATTTAAGGGTTCTCTCGTGTCAGTTTCCATTATATGATTTTAATGGTGATTTAATACAATTTTATATGCCGTGACTCAACATAAGAGATTTTTTCCTCTGTAGATTTTGTTGATTTAAGAAGACAACATGCCTTAGTTGTTTTTGATTAATAGAATAATAGATAGATTAAAAAGGCGGACAGATAGTATGAGGGTTAACAAATGAATCATATAAGGAAGGCTTGTTTGAAAATGGAGAGATATGAGAGAAAATAAACACTGATTGAAGATTTTATTAAATGGGGGATCAACTGAAAGTTCAAATGAAAAAAATATTTTAAAAATCAATACACTCCTTGGGGCATAACTGATGTAAGTCTGGTGATATAGTTACATTAGTCTTGCTTCAAAGCTTGGAAGGTAATAAAGGGAGAAGTGTGGCATTGAATGAGGATAATTGTAGATTGGAGAGAGATAGAAAGAAGAAATTATAGATGAAGATGATGGAAAGATGAATAAAAGGAGAAATGGAGGAGGGAAATAAACAAGATGTGATCATGAATTATGACTGATGACACTTTGAGAGTATCTGAGGCTACAATAAAAGAGAAATTAGATGTAACTCTGGACATAGATAGAGATAGTAGAAGAAATTTAGATACATGAATTGAAAGAGAGGCTCTTGTGAAAAATAAATTATTTACCTGAGCAATTTCATTATTTGAAGAGAATTATTAAAGTTGTAAATTTTGTAGTACAGTTCTACCTCCCTACAACAACCACCAAGGGGAAGGACAAAAATGGCTGTTGTTGAGTGAGTGAAAATAGAGTAAACATCAATTTGGTTGCTAGTATACTGGCTGTAACAGGGACGTGGCTGTTGTTTGGAGGTGACCATTCATAGAGGTTGCACTGTAAATCTCTTGAAACAGTTACCATGCCCACCCCAATATTTCAAAGTGATGAAGTCATCAGAAATGATATGTTCCTCAAAGCCTATATTTGGCCCTCCATGACTAAGGCGCTAGTTGACTGCATGTCCAAGAGTTTGGTTAACATGCCTAGAAATAATGTGTAGTCATGTGACTTATTTGGTGTGATATCATGTGGCTGTTCTATAGTATGAATAATCATGTGACGTGTCTTTGGTATGATGGTCATGTGACTTGTCTATTGTATGAATGTCATGGTATCACAAGATGTGACATAAAAATAAAGAACATTTCTTCCTGTAAGACTGGAAAACTGCAGTTTGGATATTTTAACTGAATTTGCACAAACACAGGACTGGAAATAGTAAAGGAAAAGGTTTTAAACTAATCAACAGTTATAATTACTTCAAGAGAGTCCCTATAGAATTCACTTACAGGTACATATTAGCACTTAGGAATCAATAGACAGTGTAAGAAATAGTGACATAATTCTATTACTTTGAACAAGAGTAATGTTCTCCTGGGTTTTCTCACGTTTATTGCTAGATGCATTCCTTCCCTACATTGATGACTAATTAAATTACTCTCACCATCTTTGTATATATTACATCTTCCCAAAGTCTTCAAACATGTCTGAGATTTCTCTATTTGCTGTATATACATTTTAGTTTGGCCAAGTTGTGTATCATTGAAAATGTATAACATACTTAGGTTCATTCATAATTGGTGAATAAAGTAACTATTGAATGTGGCTTTCCCCAAAGACACAATACATGGTCTCATGTTTACAATGACAATAAATTAATTCTTTGTATCATTCCATATATGGTATATACTATATATTGTTTAAAGGCATCACTTATAAAACATAGTGCTAATAAATGAATGTGATTTTAAGTTACTTCCACATTTTTTATTAAGAGAAATACAAATTCAGAACAATATCAGAAGATATTTCTCCCTCTGAAGAATTTGTGATTGCTACGCTGAAGTTTTTACCTTCTAACAATACCACATTGATTAAAAATACAGACACAAGCATTTAGTACTGTTTAAACACGCTGCCATAATTTCAACAATGTCGGGATAATCACTTTATGTTTATTTATGAAAACACAGTAGCTGTTCATAATTGTTTCGAACAATTATTGTTAAAAAGTAAAACATTGATTTAACCCTGAAATCTGCTGCTAGAATCAATCAATGAGAACATTTTCTGATTTTAATTGATTTGATTGAAATTGTTATACGAAATATTATACGGAACACAAAAACACAATGGACCATCACTGGTGTAACTGCTTCTAGGAAATGAAGACATTGTGGCTCTGAGCACAAATTGAAATGTTATTGAATTATCATCTTCCCTTAGTTTGAAACTGAATGCAATCAAAAAACATTTAGTTTCATTAACCTTTAAGTTGTTAAAGTTTAACTTTCACTAAGATATGAAAATAAACTGTAATAATAATAAGAATATTATATACACTGTCAAACTATCCAAATAAATATGTCATCTGTTCAGTTACTATTAAATTGTATTCATATATCAAACATCTAAATTATGATTATAAAACTCTCTTGGTTTTTTTGTTCAGTGTATTTCTACCAATAAATCTGAATAGAGTTTTCAGCTACCCGTAAACGTGAGGTCTGAGTTCTCCCTCACCTCCAGAACTCTCGTATTAGATATTAAGAAGGAAGTGTGATCATTTATCTTGCCAATTTCACTTATTTGTGATGAAGTTTTTCGGTTGAAAGCATCTGGCATCAGTGACAACTTGACTTCAACAAAACAATGTGATAATAATTTTCCCCAGCACGTAGATAATCGCTATAAACTGCGGGCAGGTGATCACAGTGAATCAATACAGATGGTATTTGACAATGGCGAGTCCACGATGTTAATGATTCTTTTGGGAAATCTAATCTAGTTTGATTGACATACCAGCATCAGAAACAACCTGATCCATTTTTTTGTCACTTAACTTAAATAATACCTTGAGACATTGTTCAAATTGCTTTCTGATTATTTTATAATTATGTTTCATGTCATGGCTGTTTACATGTATAATAGTTTTTTGTGAGCGAGAAAATACCATTTTTAACTTAAATTTTACGCTGTCTACTATGACTATTGTAAAATATCTATTGAATAATTTATCTCTTGTGTGCTGATTCCAATAACTGACAGCTGAGTTGTTCACTTTAATATTTCCCAGACTCGTGTAGAGTATTTCTAAATTAAGTTTATAACAAATGTTCAGGATTTGCTTATATTGGGATGTTGAAGGGTCTCTGTGTATTTAACTATAGTGAGTTTTGTTAAGTGTAAAATTCTGTTGGTATTAATTTGTGTTATTTTGGAAAAGACTCCCCCCTTCAAACGGAATTCATGAAAACATGAATTGTTTATGAACTTAAAATTTACATGATTAGTTCATGAATAGTTCATGAAGTATGCATAATTATTTGACAGAGGTCTTCAGTGTGTACTGTGAAGTACAATTTAGTTAACATTAATGAATATAATTGTAACTTAAGCTCTATCCAAGTGATTAACTGTTTATAACAATAGAGTATTTTTCATTAAAAAAACGTATCAATTAATCTTCTCATTTAAATAGAGCTACAGGAATACTCCTTGGTAATTTTTCTAATTTGGTTGCTATGGTAACTTACTCGATACATGCTCCCATCTGTCATGCTGATGATTTTGACAACTTTTATCCACTAAATTTAAAAATATAAAAACACACGTAAGTAATAAATCCATGGTAACTGTTGTCCATTGAACACTCATAATGTAAAATGTCCGACTGATTTGGTTTTTTTTGTTTCAATAATTCACCAAAAAATGATCAAATAATTTTCACAAACTAATCAGTTAACTATCCAAATTGTAACTTCCACTTAAACATTTAGTACACTTTGACCTATAACCTTTACTATGAGGTTCATTCTTTACATCTCATTAACTCACTACTTTCAGTTTCTAATAAAAGTCTATAAATAATACACTAGCTTTTCAATATTTCATTAAGTACACTAGAAATCTGTACAAATTAAGGTTTAACTCTGGAACTAAAAATAAATCCGTAGAAATAAAGGAAAGTCGTTGAGCTTGCTCACTATGTACTCTGACAGCTAGCCATGTGCTCAGATAATTATAGCTCAGTGTATTGACTGTCAACATTCTAGGAACCAATCAGATTTGTAGTTTTTTTATCAAGGGAGATAATTCTGATGCTGATTCAATACTGCCAATAAGTCAGCATGAGTGATTTCCCTTGGATTATGTTTGAAAATTCAAAGACTTGATGTATTTTATGCTTTTTTTTTGGATAGACTTACATGTCTAATATCTAGAGAAAAGTTGTTTCTCATTATTATGTCATATGTTATTACATTTCCAATGAAAATCAATGTTGATAATGACACAATAGCTTGTTGTGATCTTCTTGGTTATGAAACTTGATTCCTCACTGTAAAAGGCTGTGTACTTCCGATAGATTTATTTAGAACTAAAATAACATTAAACTGCCTCTTTTATAGTTAGATATGACAGGAAAATTTATTAAAACTTCTAATTCTACGCAACCTGAATTTTATTATACCGCTTTGCCACTTTTTGTACATCTAGTTTTGAATTTAGTTTCTGAACTTTCATGAAAAAAACTTTAAATGGCAGGCTTGACAAATTCTTTTTATGCATGTAGTTCAAAATATTTACAATGCCATGGTAACCTATTTTACACACTTTTTGCTAAAAATAATCACAGAATTATGACAGAATTGAATTTTACTTCCTTAGCATAAAATTCTAACAAGCCATGACATATTGGGCCATAAATGTCGTCTCTTGAAATGAATGATTGGAGTACATGGGGATATTTTTGTTACATTCACAAAATAAAAAAAAATTCTTATTGGCTTGCTTGACAAATTTAGTGTCAAATGTAAAATATCTTTCTTTATACTCAATGTAAATTTTCTTTGTTTAAGTAAAGATTTGAATGTGAAATATGTGAAAACATATTCATGTATAAATATATCTTAGTTATATTAATTATTATTTGTAATTTTTCCACATAAAAATCTTTCATTTATTTGTTAATTAACATACCATACTATAAAGTGAGCAAATCTGAAAAAGATACAAAGATTGAAGATTGAGTGTTTTTAAAAATGCTATTGAAAGTTTTTTCATTACTAGAATGTTATATTCCCATTATGACGATGACCCTAAAATTTTCAAATAGCCATAAAACATACAATGATAAAGTATTTCTCAGTTTCACTATTTCCATGACTGTACCAGCTTATCTTCTGCAAAATTCTAATTATCAGCCTGATTTTGTGAATGTGACAAAAATATCCCCATGTACTCCAATCATTCATTTCAAGAGACGACATTTATGACCCAATATGTCATGGCTTGTTAGAATTTTATGGTAGGGACATAAAATTCAAATTCTATAATAATTCTGTGATTAGCAAAACATGTGTAGTATCAGATAGCATGGTGTTGTAATTATTTTGATAATAAAATGGAATATCCTTACATATACTGATACAGTCTTAATGCGCTGAAGATGCACATATACATATATTGTTAACTTTGTTTGCTATTAAGTCGGTCACACTTTACTTTTCTACACTTTTTTTCTACTTTTCCCTACTTTCTCAATATACAGTGCTACCTCTCCAACTCTCCAAAGCAACACCCTTTCTGAGTAGCAAAATTATGTTGTTGTTGAGAGGTTGTTGCTCTAGAGAGGTTAAATTAATAGTTAAATCGTACAGTGGGGAAAATTATGCTATTGTTGAAGAGAGGTTGTTGCTCAAGAGAGGGTCACTCTGAAGAGGTTGGACTGTATTGTTCTTAACAATCTTCTTTTGCTACATTAAATAAGGTTAACCTGATGAGTTTTACTGCATTAAATAATGTTAAGCTGATGAGTTTTACTACATTAAATAAGGTTAACCTGATGAGTTTTACTACATTAAGTAATGTTAACCTGATGAGTTTTACTACATTAAATAAGGTTAACCTGATGAGTTTTACTACATTAAGTAATGTTAACCTGATGAGTTTTACTACATTAAATAAGGTTAACCTGATGAGTTTTACTACATTAAGTAATGTTAACCTGATGAGTTTTACTACATTAAATAAGGTTAACCTGATGAGTTTTACTACATTAAGTAATGTTAACCTGATGAGTTTTACTACATTAAATAAGGTTAACCTGATGAGTTTTACTACATTAAGTAATGTTAACCTGATGAGTTTTACTACATTAAATAATGTTAACCTGATGAGTTTTACTACATTAAGTAATGTTAAGCTGATGAGTTTTACTACATTAAATAATGTTAACCTGATGAGTTTTACTACATTAAGTAATGTTAAGCTGATGAGTTTTACTACATTAAATAATGTTAACCTGATGAGTTTTACTACATTAAGTAATGTTAAGCTGATGAGTTTTACTACATTAAATAATGTTAACCTGATGAGTTTTACTACATTAAGTAATGTTAAGCTGATGAGTTTTACTACATTAAATAATGTTAACCTGATGAGTTTTACTACATTAAATAATGTTAACCTAATGAGTATTACTACATTAAATAAGGTTAACCTGATGAGTTTTACTACATAAAGTAATGTTAAGCTGATGAGTTTTACTACATTAAATAAGGTTAACCTAATGAGTATTACTACATTAAATAATGTTAACCTGATGAGTTTTACTACATTAAATAATGTTAACCTAATGAGTATTGCTACATTAAATAAGGTTAACCTGATGAGTTTTACTACATTAAGTAATGTTAAGCTGATGAGTTTTACTACATTAAATAAGGTTAACCTGATGAGTTTTACTACATTAAGTAATGTTAAGCTGATGAGTTTTACTACATTAAATAATGTTAACCTGATGAGTTTTACTACATTAAGTAATGTTAAGCTGATGAGTTTTACTACATTAAATAATGTTAACCTGATGAGTTTTACTACATTAAGTAATGTTAAGCTGATGAGTTTTACTACATTAAATAATGTTAACCTGATGAGTTTTACTACATTAAATAATGTTAACCTAATGAGTATTACTGCATTAAATAATGTTAACCTGATGAGTTTTACTACATTAAATAAGGTTAAGCTGATGAGTTTTACTACATTAAATAATGTTAACCTGATGAGTTTTACTGCATTAAATAATGTTAAGCTGATGAGTTTTACTGCATTAAATAATGTTAAGCTGATGAGTTTTACTGCATTAAAAAATGTTAACCTGATGAGTTTTACTGCATTAAATAATGTTAACCTGATGAGTTTTACTGCATTAAATAATGTTAACCTGATGAGTTTTACTGCATTAAATAATGTTAACCTGATGAGTTTTACTGCATTAAATAATGTTAACCTGATGAGTTTTACTACATTAAATAAGGTTAAGCTGATGAGTTTTACTGCATTAAATAATGTTAACCTGATGAGTTTTACTACATTAAATAATGTTAACCTGATGAGTTTTACTGCATTAAATAATGTTAAACTGATGAGTTTTACTGCATTAAATAATGTTAACCTGATGAGTTTTACTACATTATATAAATATCACATCCCACATAGGGTGATAGAACTTAATGTTCACCCGAGACAAGTAATGTCGACCGAGGCGTTAGCCGAGGTTGACATTACTTTGTCAAGGGTGAGCATTATGTTCTATCACCCTATGTGGGATGTGATATTTATTTTATTATACCGAACAAAACAATAATTAAGAAAGACACTAAATGCAACAAACATGTTAACAAATATAATGAAAACTATCATAGAAATTGAAACGAAGCTTCTTTCTGACACCATAGTTACTTTTGCTGTCAAAATGTCAACTGCAAAACCAGATGTCAAACTACAATTATATTTTACTAAGTGCCTAAAGTGTCTAGACAAGGATAGAATTCGATACGACAGAGATTGAATAAAACCCGACACCCGGTAATATCGCTTGAGCGCGCGAGGGCAGTTTCGTTATGGCAAGCGGGCCGAAATGTAATGTCAGAGGGTAACATTACGGATTGTCACCCTCTGACGTCACATAAGACTATAGAGTAAGTAAATCACGTGAGGTATAATAATAAATAATGTTAACCTGACGAGTTTTACTCCCATGTACCCCTTCAAAAGGAATTCATGAAATCATAAAAAATGTTAACTACCGGTATTCTGTATAGTACATGAAGTATGAATAACTATTTGACAGGCCTGGGGCCTAAGAGCCCTTAACCATTTTTATGCCCCCGCCAGGATTTTCGTGTCCGGCTCATAACTTAGTCATGCATGATTGGATTTTGAAATAATTTGGCACAAATGTTCAATACAACAAGACGATGTGTCATACGCAAAAACTGTGTCGCTTGCTCTAAGGTCAAGGTCACAGTGGACACTTAAAGCATTATATGTATATGTTCGTGTCCGGCTTATAACTCTGTCATGCATGATTGGATTTTGAAATAAACTGGCACAAATGTTCATCATATCTAGACGAGGTGTCCTGCGCATCAACTGCATCACTTGCTCAAAGGTCAAGGTCACAGTGGACGTCACAGGTGATCTTTACCTCCCACTATAGGCAGCATTCCCAAGCAACCTGCTCTATGTTGTATTCACATATTTGCCACATAACACTCCTTTCTGTGTCCAGTGTAAAATGGCGGGGGCATCCGTGTCCTACGGACACATTTCTAGTTCTAAAGGTCTCTGGTTCGAGACCCTTGTAAAGTATTTAACTGACAATACTACTGGTAATATTACATTAAAGATTCATTTAGGACTTGTAAAGACTTCAAAATGAACTGTACAAAGCTGTATCCATCAGGAGTATTAAAAATGGTACCTGACCATAATAAACAACAGTATAAATGTTAGTAAATGTTTGTTTAACCCGACTACTGACAGCTGAAGGAAACCGCCCTATTAGCATTGGTCTCTGATCAAGAGGTTGTGAGTTCGAACCCCGGGCGAGGCTCACACTTTCCATGACAAATTTGACTGAAGATATTACATCATGTGTTAAATTGTTGTCCACATACGAATTATGTGGGGTAGCTTGGCTGTAGCTTGCAGATAGAATGTAGTTAGTACTGGTTAAGGCCTAAATGAAGTCCAGGCAAGCTGGTTAGGATAACTGCCTGCCACGATATGACTGAAATAATGTTGAAAATAGAGATGAAAGACTGCTGAAAGAATGGAGTGAACTTAGCCAGCTTACTCAGCATGTTGAATCATAGTTTATTCTGAGCTGTGGCTATTCCATCATCAAATGTCTTGGTTTTTTATTCTTTCCAAGAAACAAGTACATGTAGTGTTTGCATGTATTTCTGGTCGTAAAATGGTGAACTGGTGCACAAGCATGGCTTCTGTCTACGATTCAGGTTTGATAGATTGATCTTGGTTGCCGTGGCATCCATTATGTAAAAAATTACCATCTGATATCAAACAGACATGTGCATGTGCATCGTATAAAGAAGTGATTCTCATGCATGTGTAGTTTTTACAATGTCGTCTGATTCAATATGGAAGGCTGTCTTGATAAATTTCTGTTTTTTAAATAAACAGGAAGGAATGCTTTTTTGGACATGATTATTTTACATAAAAACTAGCAAAATGGCCAAAAAAGTGTCGGCTAATGAAATAGTTCGGGGAATTTTTTTTCTTCTGTGTTCGTGTCTGAAGAGGTTTTGGAGACGTAAAATAATGTTGTTTTTGGTATTTGCTTGATGCCGTGCAGATTTTATAATGTCACTACATTTAATGGGTGACTTATAAATCTTATCTGTCTGTCTGTCTGTCTCACTAATTTAATTATTTTTTTGTTTTGCTTCATGAACTATTCATGAATAGTTCAAGAAAAATTCATGTTTTCATGAATTCCATTTGAAGGCGATTTAGGCATTCTTCACATGAAAAATCAAATCTCTATTATCAAACTTCTGCCCAAGTATGGATAAATGTATATTTTGCACTTAATGGCAAATAAATTGACCAAAGTTTGTGTACTTGAGTCTAGACTGGGTTTGTCTAACTTTTATTTAACATATTTGGTGTCATTATATTGATACTTAATTTGACCTTCTAGCTTGAATATAGATGCCTTTAAGTGAGAAATTTTAACCTGGAGCTTATAAGATCTGAGGTTTCCATCAGAGGTTTTTGACAAATGTAATCTTTATACTGTGTGATCTCAAGATTGTTTAATGTATGGACATGTGGTCAAACCTGTGAACAAAGGCCAACCTCGGGAAAGACAAAGTTTGGCCATTTTAGACTGGTGACCTTTATTCAGATGTCATTTTTCTGCTAAATAACCATGACAGTTTTTAAAAGATGGCCTTTATTCACAAGTTGGCCTTCATTTAGAGGTGCAGTGACAGATTGCTAACATAGGTTTAACTGTAATGTGTACTAAACCTCTGACTCTGTCTCAGTGTAACACTCAAAAAGGGACATGGTACCCTGGACTGGTCTTCTCTCTGAAATCTATTTAAAATATTTCAGTTGTACATACATCTTCTCTCGAACGATTAACCAGCTATAAAAGAGGCATGTCTGTCTAGGTGTTATAAATTAGTCTGTAATATTAAGCAGAACTTCAATGGTAAATTTTCAACTTGCTTCTTTTTCTCTCTTCAGGAAGAATTTGTGCCACAAAATGGCAACCAAGTTCTGTGGTACAGTTGTGGACCAACAGTGTATGATTCTTCCCACATGGGTCATGCTCGATCGTACATATCGTTTGATATTCTTCGCCGAGTGTTTACAGATTATTTTAACTACAATGTTACCTACGCCATGAACATCACCGACATTGATGATAAGGTTTGTAAAAATAAAATATGTCTGTCCGTTTTTCCGTTTGCTTCTAATAGTATCTCTATTGGCCAAAAAAGACTACCGGTATCAGTTTTCTTTTTAATAATTCTGTTTTCAATTATTTAACTGATGCAACTTTCTATTTTCTGTATATAATGTAGACTGACATTTGTTTATTGATGTATCTTGAAAGTCAGTATACCTTTACACAATTTAGTAGAAAATCATGCTTGAATTTTCCAAACTTAAAGATTAAGGCCCCTTCCCAATTTGTTACAAAAAGGCCCTAAATCTAGTCATTAGCACATTACTTCCGGTTAAAAGAACTTTTAAATTAAATAATTTTGCTGACGTCACTGTTTTCCTTGCCTGATGATCATATTCATAACACTAATAAAAAAATCAAAGTACTGAAAGTACTGTCGGAATTTGATTTTTTTCATATGAGACAAGTCACTGGTGTTGCTGGCAACACAACAATGACGGTTAGGAGAAATCCTAAATTAGGAACTGTACAGTTGATGGATATTCATGCTTAGGAATTAACATACACCATCTCAATATTCTGATATTCATGTGCTAAATTCCATCAACCTAGCATGATGGTTATCTAAGTTATCAGATGTTTCGAGTTTTTTATGTAGCCCATTATCCAGCCTATATTTTTCGAATCCATCGGTACCAAAATAAGCATTGTTGCTGTCGTATTTACTGATTTAATACATACCGAAAAGCTCTTCAAAACGCTCCATTTTAATAATATATCTTGATTATGACAACATATCACTTTAAATGCACACTACAGTGTTAGAAACGAATTGAAATCGACCTATATAATTCTTTTAGTGATAATTTGGTTTTGAAGAGTTTTTCGATTTTACATGTTTTTACAGTTCCAAACTTGGAACAAAACTGACATAAACCACTATCGATTGATTAATCGTGGTTTAAGATTTTTTTCAGAAAATATATGCAATTGGTATGTGAATTATATTCAAACTTAATATCATGATGTTGGACTATATGACAGGTTTTGAAGTGGAAGTAAAAGTTTATTGTAAAAAAATATAGCTATTCGGAAACAATGCCGATCTCGCTACGGAATATACCGACATCGCACGATTTCATCAGTTCCATTACGATCATTAATTCTGTCTTAACATCAAAATACCCTTCACACACTGTGAACCAACATAATAATTGCAAACTTCACAATAACTGTTATTTCTTCGCAAATTTATGTGTACTGCCGTTCTGTTCTCTGCACTTCGACGGGAAAACCCCACATTCTATTTTTAGAATTTATCCAACTATATATAGCTCTAGCCGATAGTATCGATCGATACGCGTCGTGGATATAAACCTTAACACTGATTTACATATCATGTCAAAAAGTCACATATAAGACATACATCAATAGTAGATTAATGTAATTACATGCATACTTCTGTAGAGAAATTACTGACCTACTGAACAAAAGCCGAAAGTAGAACTATTTTATGCTAAACTAGTTGGTTTCCGTCCTCAATCTTACAGCACACAATAGAGTGAGAGTGGGAACGGAAACCATGACAGTTATGGAGCTCACGGCATTTTTGTAAGTCAATGATAGCAAAGGAATTATCAAATTCCAATTAGCATTACCATCATCTGTATCAGCACATTACCATCATCTGTATCAGCACATTTTCCTGCTGAAATTAATCGTCCTAAAATATTACTACTGGGATCACTGAATATATTAGATAACAGTCATTGAGAATAGGAATATAATTAACTGAGGTCTTGGCAAAGTATTTAATTCCATGTATGGTTAGATATGGAGACAGATTAAGTCATATTGAATGGAAAGCTTCATGTTCATTCTGTTTGCTATGAAAACTTTCTCTGTTATTCTGCAGCATTATTGTATAGAGAGGGGTAAAGATCATATTAGTATAATATGTTTTACTTTATTACGCCATAAATAACCATCATGCAAAAATTAACACTTACACACTTTATACTTCTCTCGATAGATAATCAAGCGGGCCAGACAAAACCATCTCTGGGACAATTACGTCGCCGAGAACAGAACTTGGAACGTTATCATGGCTGATACATTGGAAGCTATGAAGGTAAAAGATATGTTATCTACAAAGCTATGATAATCTTATAAATGAACTCAGTTAAAGTGTTTGTGAGAGTCTGTTGGGAGACCTTGTTTGTACAGTGTCTGTGATCCAACTATTATAAATATTCTTAAACTGCACGTTTCCGTCAGTTGTGTTTTTCACGCAGCCTCTCATGAGACTTACAATGAGTGGTAAAGTGCAATAATGTAGTAAGTATATAAGAGATATTACGGTAGTTTATGTATTTCTTGTGTTAATGCGTTAAGCCCTGGAGATATGATTTATTGACCAAATGTTTTGTCCGAGATGAAGAAAGTGTGTTTGTTTCGGTTTAAACAACAAATTATATGTTTTGTGTTTTCTGTGTTTAGTACTATATTAGATTTGGGGGATTTCTGTGTGCAGTTTTGGTAATTTTGTTCTGTGATGAAAGTCATGTACATTAGTAGAACATTGTTATTGAGAAGGTTTTGTTACTTTATAATTGACATTTTGATATTGATGTGTACAGTGCAACCTCTCAAAAGCAACACCCTTTGTGGGTAGCAAAATTATGTTGTTGTTTTTGAAGGGAGGTTGTTGTTCTAGTGAGGGCTGCTTTGGAGAGGTTGTACTGTTTTTACTTATCTCAAATTTACAAGTTTACATACTTAAAGCATCTGATATGTTGGTCTTGAGTGCTGTCTTAAGATATATTGTTGTGAAAGCTGCTTTTTAATGCAGTCTCCAAGCTCAGTTTTAAACCCTTAAAGGGGCATGCCCTGGAACTGAAGCGTCTCGAATATAAATCAAATTGGTATCATTTGAATGCCAAAATCAATTAATGAAAGTCCTGTAAAATATTTACGAAATGTCCCGCTATTTGACTCAAAATACACATTTCAAGATTTACCAAACCTGCCAATTACGCCTTAGAAAATATTCGTCATTTTCATAACTCGACCCTTTCGGGATCTGTCAAAAGCGGAAAAAATGTCAACAAACTGTGAAATGGTAAGTATTGCTCATGTCATGTTCATTGTTTGCGACATAAAGCTTATCTATCGATCAATTATAGGTAAATATCATTGTTTTGCTGCTTGAAAGGCAGCGCGCACGCTAAGTTAAATTCTCAGACGAATCGGAAATATCGTTGTCGTCAATAAAAGGCTTGTAAGCCTTTTATTTAAACTGGCATATAAATACCCACGCGTGCGTTATAGGGCCATTTTTGAAGGCACATTCTTCTTTGACTTTTCGGTAATAATTGTTTTTACAAGTGATCAACGCATTTTTGGTGTATAAAACCCAAGACACAGCAGTTCCTGGGCATGCCCCTTTAAAGTCGTATAATTATTACTTCTGTGCTGTCTGTCCCTGCATACATAGTATATTCTGTATATATCTCAGATAGCTGATGAATTAACCTTGTCTCATGTCTATGAATACTCAAATTCATGCTGAAACTTAATCTACAGTGCAACCTCTCCAAAGCAACTCCCTTTGGGAGAAACAAAATTATGTTGTTGTTAAGAGATTGTTGGTCTAGAGAGATTAAACGTGCAGAGGGAAACAATCATGCTGTTGTTGAAGGTAGGTTGTTGCTTAAGAGAGTGTTGCTCTAGAGAGGTTAAACGTGTAGAGGGTCACAATCATGCTGTTGTTGAAGGAAGGTTGTTGCTTAAGAGAGTGTTGGTCTAGAGAGGTTAAACGTGCAGAGGGAAACAATCATGCTGTTGTTGAAGGTAGGTTGTTGCTTAAGAGAGTGTTGCTCTAGAGAGGTTAAACGTGTAGAGGGACACAATCATGCTGTTGTTGAAGGAAGATTGTTGCTTAAGAGAGTGTTGCTCTAGAGAGGTTAAACGTGTAGAGGGACACAATCATGCTGTTGTTGAAGGAAGGTTGTTGCTTAAGAGAATGTTGCTCTAGAGAGGTTAAACGTGTAGAGGGACACAATCATGCTGTTGTTGAAGGAAGGTTGTTGCTTAAGAGATTGTTGCTCTAGAGAGGTTAAATGTGTAGAGGGAAACAATCATGCTGTTGTTGAAGGAAGGTTGTTGCTTAAGAGAGTGTTGCTCTAGAGAGGTTAAACGTGTAGAGGGAAACAATCATGCTGTTGTTGAAGGAAGGTTGTTGCTTAAGAGATTGTTGCTCTAGAGAGGTTAAACGTGTAGAGGGAAACAATCATGCTGTTGTTGAAGGAAGGTTGTTGCTTAAGAGAGTGTTGCTCTAGAGAGGTTAAACGTGTAGAGGGACACAATCATGCTGTTGTTGAAGGAAGGTTGTTGCTTAAGAGATTGTTGCTCTAGAGAGGTTAAATGTGTAGAGGGAAACAATCATGCTGTTGTTGAAGGAAGGTTGTTGCTTAAGAGAGTGTTGCTCTAGAGAGGTTAAACGTGTAGAGGGACACAATCATGCTGTTGTTGAAGGAAGGTTGTTGCTTAAGAGATTGTTGCTCTAGAGAGGTTAAATGTGTAGAGGGAAACAATCATGCTGTTGTTGAAGGAAGGTTGTTGCTTAAGAGAGTGTTGCTCTAGAGAGGTTAAACGTGTAGAGGGAAACAATCATGCTGTTGTTGAAGGAAGGTTGTTGCTTAAGAGATTGTTGCTCTAGAGAGGTTAAACGTGCAGAGGGAAACAATCATGCTGTTGTTGAAGGAAGGTTGTTGCTTAAGAGATTGCTGCTCTAGAGAGGTTAAATGTGCAGAGGGAAACAATCATGCTGTTGTTGAAGGAAGGTTGTTGCTTAAGAGAGTGTTGGTCTAGAGAGGTTAAATGTGCAGAGGGAAACAATCATGCTGTTGTTGAAGGAAGGTTGTTGCTGAAGATAGTGTTGCTCTAGAGAGGTTAAACGTGTAGAGGGAAACAATCATGCTGTTGTTGAAGGAAGGTTGTTGCTTAAGAGATTGCTGCTCTAGAGAGGTTAAACGTGTAGAGGGAAACAATCATGCTGTTGTTGAAGGAAGGTTGTTGCTTAAGAGAGTGTTGCTCTAGAGAGGTTAAACGTGCAGAGGGAAACAATCATGCTGTTGTTGAAGGAAGGCTGTTGCTTAAGAGATTGCTGCTCTACAGAGGTTAAACGTCTAGAGGGAAACAATCATGCTGTTGTTGAAGGAAGGTTGTTGCTTAAGAGATTGTTGCTCTAGAGAGGTTAAACGTGTAGAGGGAAACAATCATGCTGTTGTTGAAGGAAGGTTGTTGCTTAAGAGAGTGTTGCTCTAGAGAGGTTAAACGTGCACAGGGAAACAATCATGCTGTTGTTGAAGGAAGGTTGTTGCTTAAGAGAGTGTTGCTCTAGAGAGGTTAAACGTGTAGAGGGAAACAATCATGCTGTTGTTGAAGGAAGGTTGTTGCTTAAGAGAGTGTTGCTCTAGAGAGGTTAAATGTGTAGAGGGAAACAATCATGCTGTTGTTGAAGGAAGGTTGTTGCTTAAGAGAGTGTTGCTCTAGAGAGGTTAAACGTGTAGAGGGACACAATCATGCTGTTGTTGAAGGAAGGTTGTTGCTTAAGAGATTGTTGCTCTAGAGAGGTTAAATGTGTAGAGGGAAACAATCATGCTGTTGTTGAAGGAAGGTTGTTGCTTAAGAGAGTGTTGCTCTAGAGAGGTTAAACGTGTAGAGGGAAACAATCATGCTGTTGTTGAAGGAAGGTTGTTGCTTAAGAGATTGTTGCTCTAGAGAGGTTAAACGTGCAGAGGGAAACAATCATGCTGTTGTTGAAGGAAGGTTGTTGCTTAAGAGATTGCTGCTCTAGAGAGGTTAAATGTGCAGAGGGAAACAATCATGCTGTTGTTGAAGGAAGGTTGTTGCTTAAGAGAGTGTTGGTCTAGAGAGGTTAAATGTGCAGAGGGAAACAATCATGCTGTTGTTGAAGGAAGGTTGTTGCTGAAGATAGTGTTGCTCTAGAGAGGTTAAACGTGTAGAGGGAAACAATCATGCTGTTGTTGAAGGAAGGTTGTTGCTTAAGAGATTGCTGCTCTAGAGAGGTTAAACGTGTAGAGGGAAACAATCATGCTGTTGTTGAAGGAAGGTTGTTGCTTAAGAGAGTGTTGCTCTAGAGAGGTTAAACGTGCAGAGGGAAACAATCATGCTGTTGTTGAAGGAAGGCTGTTGCTTAAGAGATTGCTGCTCTAGAGAGGTTAAACGTCTAGAGGGAAACAATCATGCTGTTGTTGAAGGAAGGTTGTTGCTTAAGAGAGTGTTGCTCTAGAGAGGTTAAACGTGTAGAGGGAAACAATCATGCTGTTGTTGAAGGAAGGTTGTTGCTTAAGAGAGTGTTGCTCTAGAGAGGTTAAACGTGCACAGGGAAACAATCATGCTGTTGTTGAAGGAAGGTTGTTGCTTAAGAGAGTGTTGCTCTAGAGAGGTTAAACGTGTAGAGGGAAACAATCATGCTGTTGTTGAAGGAAGGTTGTTGCTTAAGAGAGTGTTGCTCTAGAGAGGTTAAACGTGTAGAGGGAAACAATCATGCTGTTGTTGAAGGAAGGCTGTTGCTTAAGAGATTGCTGCTCTAGAGAGGTTAAATGTGTAGAGGGAAACAATCATGCTGTTGTTGAAGGAAGGTTGTTGCTTAAGAGATTGTTGCTCTAGAGAGGTTAAACGTGCAGAGGGAAACAATCATGCTGTTGTTGAAGGAAGGTTGTTGCTTAAGAGAGTGTTGCTCTAGAAAGGTTAAACGTGCAGAGGGAAACAATCATGCTGTTGTTGAAGGAAGGTTGTTGCTTAAGAGATTGTTGCTCTAGAGAGGTTAAACGTGCACAGGGAAACAATCATGCTGTTGTTGAAGGAAGGTTGTTGCTTAAGAGATTGTTGCTCTAGAGAGGTTAAACGTGTAGAGGGAATCAATCATGCTGTTGTTGAAGGAAGGTTGTTGCTTAAGAGATTGTTGCTCTAGAGAGGTTAAACGTGTAGAGGGAAACAATCATGCTGTTGTTGAAGGAAGGTTGTTGCTTAAGAGAGTGTTGCTCTAGAGAGGTTAAACGTGTAGAGGGACACAATCATGCTGTTGTTGAAGGAAGGTTGTTGCTTAAGAGAGTGTTGCTCTAGAGAGGTTTAACGTGTAGAGGGAAACAATCATGCTGTTGTTGAAGGAAGATTATTGCTTAAGAGAGTGTTGCTCTAGAGAGGTTAAACGTGTAGAGGGACACAATCATGCTGTTGTTGAAGGAAGATTGTTGCTTAAGAGAGTGTTGCTCTAGAGAGGTTAAATGTGTAGAGGGACACAATCATGCTGTTGTTGAAGGAAGGTTGTTGCTTAAGAGAGTGTTGCTCTAGAGAGGTTGAACGTGTAGAGGGAAACAATCATGCTGTTGTTGAAGGAAGGTTGTTGCTTAAGAGATTGTTGCTCTAGAGAGGTTAAATGTGTAGAGGGACACATTCATGCTGTTGTTGAAGGAAGATTGTTGCTTAAGAGAGTGTTGCTCTAGAGAGGTTAAACGTGTTGAGGGAAACAATCATGCTGTTGTTGAAGGAAGGTTGTTGCTTAAGAGAGTGTTGCTCTAGAAAGGTTAAACGTGCAGAGGGAAACAATCATGCTGTTGTTGAAGGAAGGTTGTTGCTTAAGAGATTGTTGCTCTAGAGAGGTTAAACGTGCACAGGGAAACAATCATGCTGTTGTTGAAGGAAGGTTGTTGCTTAAGAGATTGTTGCTCTAGAGAGGTTAAACGTGTAGAGGGAATCAATCATGCTGTTGTTGAAGGAAGGTTGTTGCTTAAGAGATTGTTGCTCTAGAGAGGTTAAACGTGTAGAGGGAAACAATCATGCTGTTGTTGAAGGAAGGTTGTTGCTTAAGAGAGTGTTGCTCTAGAGAGGTTAAACGTGTAGAGGGACACAATCATGCTGTTGTTGAAGGAAGGTTGTTGCTTAAGAGAGTGTTGCTCTAGAGATGTTAAACGTGTAGAGGGAAACAATCATGCTGTTGTTGAAGGAAGGTTGTTGCTTAAGAGATTGCTGCTCTAGAGAGGTTAAACCTGCAGAGGGAAACAATCATGCTGTTGTTGAAGGAAGGTTGTTGCTTAAGAGAGTGTTGCTCTAGAGAGGTTAAATGTGCAGAGGGACACAATCATGCTGTTGTTGAAGGAAGGTTGTTGCTTAAGAGATTGCTGCTCTAGAGAGGTTAAACGTGTAGAGGGAAACAATCATGCTGTTGTTGAAGGAAGGTTGTTGCTTAAGAGAGTGTTGCTCTAGAGAGGTTAAATGTGCAGAGGGAAACAATCATGCTGTTGTTGAAGGAAGGTTGTTGCTTAAGAGATTGCTGCTCTAGAGAGGTTAAACGTGTAGAGGGAAACAATCATGCTGTTGTTGAAGGAAGGTTGTTGCTTAAGAGATTGCTGCTCTAGAGAGGTTAAACCTGTAGAGGGACACAATCATGCTGTTGTTGAAGGAAGGTTGTTGCTTAAGAGAGTGTTGCTCTAGAGAAGTTAAACGTGTAGAGGGACACAATCATGCTGTTGTTGAAGGAAGGTTGTTGCTTAAGAGAGTGTTGCTCTAGAGAGGTTAAACGTGTAGAGGGACACAATCATGCTGTTGTTGAAGGAAGATTGTTGCTTAAGAGAGTGTTGCTCTAGAGAGGTTAAATGTGTAGAGGGACACAATCATGCTGTTGTTGAAGGAAGGTTGTTGCTTAAGAGAGTGTTGCTCTAGAGAGGTTGAACGTGTAGAGGGAAACAATCATGCTGTTGTTGAAGGAAGGTTGTTGCTTAAGAGATTGTTGCTCTAGAGAGGTTAAATGTGTAGAGGGACACATTCATGCTGTTGTTGAAGGAAGATTGTTGCTTAAGAGAGTGTTGCTCTAGAGATGTTAAACGTGTAGAGGGAAACAATCATGCTGTTGTTGAAGGAAGGTTGTTGCTTAAGAGATTGCTGCTCTAGAGAGGTTAAACCTGCAGAGGGAAACAATCATGCTGTTGTTGAAGGAAGGTTGTTGCTTAAGAGAGTGTTGCTCTAGAGAGGTTAAATGTGCAGAGGGACACAATCATGCTGTTGTTGAAGGAAGGTTGTTGCTTAAGAGATTGCTGCTCTAGAGAGGTTAAACGTGTAGAGGGAAACAATCATGCTGTTGTTGAAGGAAGGTTGTTGCTTAAGAGAGTGTTGCTCTAGAGAGGTTAAATGTGCAGAGGGAAACAATCATGCTGTTGTTGAAGGAAGGTTGTTGCTTAAGAGATTGCTGCTCTAGAGAGGTTAAACGTGTAGAGGGAAACAATCATGCTGTTGTTGAAGGAAGGTTGTTGCTTAAGAGATTGTTGCTCTAGAGAGGTTAAACGTGTAGAGGGAAACAATCATGCTGTTGTTGAAGGAAGGTTGTTGCTTAAGAGAGTGTTGCTCTAGAGAGGTTAAACGTGTAGAGGGACACAATCATGCTGTTGTTGAAGGAAGGTTGTTGCTTAAGAGAGTGTTGCTCTAGAGAGGTTTAACGTGTAGAGGGAAACAATCATGCTGTTGTTGAAGGAAGATTATTGCTTAAGAGAGTGTTGCTCTAGAGAGGTTAAACGTGTAGAGGGACACAATCATGCTGTTGTTGAAGGAAGATTGTTGCTTAAGAGAGTGTTGCTCTAGAGAGGTTAAATGTGTAGAGGGACACAATCATGCTGTTGTTGAAGGAAGGTTGTTGCTTAAGAGAGTGTTGCTCTAGAGAGGTTGAACGTGTAGAGGGAAACAATCATGCTGTTGTTGAAGGAAGGTTGTTGCTTAAGAGATTGTTGCTCTAGAGAGGTTAAATGTGTAGAGGGACACATTCATGCTGTTGTTGAAGGAAGATTGTTGCTTAAGAGAGTGTTGCTCTAGAGAGGTTAAACGTGTTGAGGGAAACAATCATGCTGTTGTTGAAGGAAGGTTGTTGCTTAAGAGAGTGTTGCTCTAGAAAGGTTAAACGTGCAGAGGGAAACAATCATGCTGTTGTTGAAGGAAGGTTGTTGCTTAAGAGATTGTTGCTCTAGAGAGGTTAAACGTGCACAGGGAAACAATCATGCTGTTGTTGAAGGAAGGTTGTTGCTTAAGAGATTGTTGCTCTAGAGAGGTTAAACGTGTAGAGGGAATCAATCATGCTGTTGTTGAAGGAAGGTTGTTGCTTAAGAGATTGTTGCTCTAGAGAGGTTAAACGTGTAGAGGGAAACAATCATGCTGTTGTTGAAGGAAGGTTGTTGCTTAAGAGAGTGTTGCTCTAGAGAGGTTAAACGTGTAGAGGGACACAATCATGCTGTTGTTGAAGGAAGGTTGTTGCTTAAGAGAGTGTTGCTCTAGAGATGTTAAACGTGTAGAGGGAAACAATCATGCTGTTGTTGAAGGAAGGTTGTTGCTTAAGAGATTGCTGCTCTAGAGAGGTTAAACCTGCAGAGGGAAACACTCATGCTGTTGTTGAAGGAAGGTTGTTGCTTAAGAGAGTGTTGCTCTAGAGAGGTTAAATGTGCAGAGGGACACAATCATGCTGTTGTTGAAGGAAGGTTGTTGCTTAAGAGATTGCTGCTCTAGAGAGGTTAAACGTGTAGAGGGAAACAATCATGCTGTTGTTGAAGGAAGGTTGTTGCTTAAGAGAGTGTTGCTCTAGAGAGGTTAAATGTGCAGAGGGAAACAATCATGCTGTTGTTGAAGGAAGGTTGTTGCTTAAGAGATTGCTGCTCTAGAGAGGTTAAACGTGTAGAGGGAAACAATCATGCTGTTGTTGAAGGAAGGTTGTTGCTTAAGAGATTGCTGCTCTAGAGAGGTTAAACCTGTAGAGGGACACAATCATGCTGTTGTTGAAGGAAGGTTGTTGCTTAAGAGAGTGTTGCTCTAGAGAAGTTAAACGTGTAGAGGGACACAATCATGCTGTTGTTGAAGGAAGGTTGTTGCTTAAGAGAGTGTTGCTCTAGAGAGGTTAAACGTGTAGAGGGACACAATCATGCTGTTGTTGAAGGAAGATTGTTGCTTAAGAGAGTGTTGCTCTAGAGAGGTTAAATGTGTAGAGGGACACAATCATGCTGTTGTTGAAGGAAGGTTGTTGCTTAAGAGAGTGTTGCTCTAGAGAGGTTGAACGTGTAGAGGGAAACAATCATGCTGTTGTTGAAGGAAGGTTGTTGCTTAAGAGATTGTTGCTCTAGAGAGGTTAAATGTGTAGAGGGACACATTCATGCTGTTGTTGAAGGAAGATTGTTGCTTAAGAGAGTGTTGCTCTAGAGAGGTTAAATGTGTAGAGGGACACAATCATGCTGTTGTTGAAGGAAGATTGTTGCTTAAGAGAGTGTTGCTCTAGAGAGGTTAAACGTGTTGAGGGAAACAATCATGCTGTTGTTGAAGGAAGGTTGTTGCTTAAGAGATTGTTGCTCTAGAGAGGTTAAACATGCAGAGGGAAACAATCATGCTGTTGTTGAAGGAAGGTTGTTGCTTAAGAGATTGTTGCTCTAGAGAGGTTAAATGTGTAGAGGGAAACAATCATGCTGTTGTTGAAGGAAGGTTGTTGCTTAAGAGATTGTTGCTCTAGAGAGGTTAAACGTGTAGAGGGAAACAATCATGCTGTTGTTGAAGGAAGGTTGTTGCTTAAGAGATTGTTGCTCTAGAGAGGTTAAACGTGCAGAGGGAAACAATCATGCTGTTGTTGAAGGAAGGTTGTTGCTTAAGAGAGTGTTGCTCTAGAGAGGTTAAATGTGCAGAGGGAAACAATCATGCTGTTGTTGAAGGAAGGTTGTTGCTTAAGAGATTGTTGCTCTAGAGAGGTTAAACGTGTAGAGGGAAACAATCATGCTGTTGTTGAAGGAAGGTTGTTGCTTAAGAGATTGTTGCTCTAGAGAGGTTAAACGTGCAGAGGGAAACAATCATGCTGTTGTTGAAGGAAGGTTGTTGCTTAAGAGATTGTTGCTCTAGAGAGGTTAAATGTGTAGAGGGAAACAATCATGCTGTTGTTGAAGGAAGGTTGTTGCTTAAGAGATTGTTGCTCTAGAGAGGTTAAACGTGTAGAGGGAAACAATCATGCTGTTGTTGAAGGAAGGTTGTTGCTTAAGAGATTGTTGCTCTAGAGAGGTTAAACGTGCAGAGGGAAACAATCATGCTGTTGTTGAAGGAAGGTTGTTGCTTAAGAGAGTGTTGCTCTAGAGAGGTTAAACGTGCAGAGGGAAACAATCATGCTGTTGTTGAAGGAAGGTTTTTGCTTAAGAGATTGTTGCTCTAGAGAGGTTAAACGTGTAGAGGGACACAATTATGCTGTTATTGAAGGAAGGTTGTTGCTTAAGAGAGTGTTGCTCTAGAGAGGTTAAACGTGCAGAGGGAAACAATCATGCTGTTGTTGATGGAAGATTGTTGCTTAAGAGAGTGTTGCTCTAGAGAGGTTAAACGTGTAGAGGGAAACAATCATGCTGTTGTTGAAGGAAGGTTGTTGCTTAAGAGAGTGTTGCTCTAGAGAGGTTAAACGTGTAGAGGGAAACAATCATGCTGTTGTTGAAGGAAGTTTGTTGCTTAAGAGAGTGTTGCTCTAGAGAGGTTAAACCTGCAGAGGGAAACAATCATGCTGTTGTTGAAGGAAGGTTGTTGCTTAAGAGATTGCTGCTCTAGAGAGGTTAAATGTGCACAGGGAAACAATCATGCTGTTGTTGAAGGAAGGTTGTTGTTCTGGAGAGGTTCTACTTTAGTTTTAAAATTCTTCTTAGTTTTTTCATTATTCCAATTTCAGCCATTTGGAGATAAACTTGAGAATGAGACGGATCCAGATAAACTTGCTATGTATAAAAGAATGAAGGACACTATTGAGAAAGGTGTTGCTAACTTGGAAAGTGTCACTAAAAATGACAGCAGTTCAGAGAAAATAGAAGCTGCAAGAAAGGTAAATATGAGATGAATTAGAAAGTTTGAGGTCCATAAATGAGGTTCATGTAGTTACCTGTCTTAAATTTGAGGTTTTGCAGTACCTGAACTCACAAAGTGGCAGATTACCTCACAATAAATAGTATCATTCTGTTTTATTTAACAGCTGTGGTTATTTCAGGGTCGTCCCAGAGAAGGGGGAGGGAAGATACAGGAGAACCGGGCATTTATATTCCTACACTTATTTCAAATAGTTTTTCCTGGAGACCTTAGCAATTCTTGTAGTATAAAATTATGAAGCATTTAAGTCTTTAATACATCCAATTTTACCATTCAGATCAAAGAAGTCATCATATTTCAAAGAATGAAATAAATCATAATTCTGATCAGGTTTTGTTACTATCAGATTTCAATAGAATCAGTTATAGAACCTGCCTGCTTGGTAACAAGTATTAAATTATCTTAATTCTTCTCCCAAGCCAATTGTCAGAAAACTTAATTTCCAAGAAAGCAATGATCAGGTGACCCTGTCACAGATAGAATTTTTGTGTAATAATTTTGTGTAATATATTTCCTATGTACATGTACCATGTTTTTAGAAATGGTTAAAATATGAATTAAATAAATTTTCACATGGTCAATATTTGAAATTTTATGGTGAAGGAAACTGACTTGATAAAAAAAAGAAAACGATGGGTTAAGAATGTTGAAAAAGGGAAAAAAACTGGTGTTAGTATGTTAATAGATCATTGTGTTAGTATGTTAATAGATCATTGTGTTAGTATGTTAATAGATCATTGTGTTGATATGTTAATAGATCATTGTGTTAGTATGTTAATAGATCATTGTGTTAATATGTTAATAGATCATTGTGTTAGTATGTTAATAGATCATTGTGTTAGTATGTTAATAGATCATTGTGTTGATATGTTAATAGATCATTGTGTTAGTATGTTAATAGATCATTGTGTTAATATGTTAATAGATCATTGTGTTAGTATGTTAATAGATCATTGTGTTAGTATGTTAATAGATCATTGTCTTAGTATGTTAATAGATCATTGTGTTAGTATGTTAATAGATCATTGTCTTAGTATGTTAATAGATCATTGTCTTAGTATGTTAATAGATCATTGTCTTAGTATGTTAATAGATCATTGTGTTAGTATGTTAATAGATCATTGTGTTAGTATGTTAATAGATCATTGTGTTAGTATGTTAATAGATCATTGTGTTAGTATGTTAATAGATCATTGTAAAGGACTATTAGAACTGTCTATTTTATATCATGGATTTAGTAGTTATTTACCATGTGTATTGTAGAATTGATAGTGATTAAACTTAACTTTACTATTTTTGTTGTGTAGGAATTGCTGACAGCTTCCAAGGATGTGATGGCTGACTGGCTTGATGGTCAGTTTGGTTCCTCAGTGTCTGATAAGTCAATCTTCTCCAAATTGTCCCAGTATTTTGAGGGTGATTTCCATGGTGATATGGACAGTTTAAATGTAAGTATACGGTCATACGTGTCCATGGTGATATGGACAGTTTAAATGTAAGTATACGGTCATACGTGTCCATGGTGATATGGACAGTTTAAATGTAAGTATACGGTCATACGTGTCTGGGAAAACCACCTCGGAGTGACATTTGTTCATCAGATTTTAATCAAACTTTAAACAAATCTTAAGCGTTTTAAGAGTCAAGGTCATAATGTAATGCTCCAAGGTCACAGACTTGGGCATCTTACTTGGAGGTCAACCATCCATCAATATTATATATCTCTCTTGTTTAATTAAAAAAAATAATATGAAAAACATATACCATGTGTATGAAATAATTTTGAAACAAAAGTGAATACCTGTTCATTTAGATGAGAAAAGGATTCCTTGAAAAGAAAACAACTGCAAAGCATCTGACCTTCTCCAAAAACTACCTTCCCAAAACAAACCTACACCAATATATAGAAACATATAAAAAATGGAAGACTAGAAATAGTCTCCCAGAGGGTACTGTCTTCAATATTTAGTTGTAAAAAATGATATTTTATAGATAGTACTCTATCGTTAAGGCTATAGATTCGTATATGACATTATAGCATTACTCTAGTCCTAGTATGGAATGTAGCATGTATTGTATATGACATTATAGCATTACTCTAGTCCTAGTATGGAATGTAGCATGTATTGTATATGACATTATAGTATTACTCTAGTCCTAGTATGGAATGTAGCATGTATTGTATATGACATTATAGTATTACTCTAGTCCTAGTATGGAATGTAGCATGTATTGTATATGACATTATAGTATTACTCTAGTCCTAGTATGGAATGTAGCATGTATTGTATATGACATTATAGCATTACTCTAGTCCTAGTATGGAATGTAGCATGTATTGTATATGACATTATAGTATTACTCTAGTCGTAGTATGGAATGTAGCATGTATTGTATATGACATTATAGTATTACTCTAGTCCTAGTATGGAATGTAGCATGTAATGTATATGACATTATAGCATTACTCTAGTCCTAGTATGGAATGTAGCATGTATTGTATATGACATTATAGCATTACTCTAGTCCTAGTATGGAATGTAGCATGTATTGTATATGACATTATAGTATTACTCTAGTCCTAGTATGGAATGTAGCATGTAATGTATATGACATTATAGTATTACTCTAGTCCTAGTATGGAATGTAGCATGTAATGTATATGACATTATAGTATTACTCTAGTCCTAGTATGGAATGTAGCATGTATTGTATATGACATTATAGTATTACTCTAGTCCTAGTATGGAATGTAGCATGTAATGTATATGACATTATAGTATTACTCTAGTCCTAGTATGGAATGTAGCATGTATTGTATATGACATTATAGCATTACTCTAGTCCTAGTATGGAATGTAGCATGTATTGTATATGACATTATAGCATTACTCTAGTCCTAGTATGGAATGTAGCATGTATTGTATATGACATTATAGCATTACTCTAGTCCTAGTATGGAATGTAGCATGTAATGTATATGACATTATAGTATTACTCTAGTCCTAGTATGGAATGTAGCATGTAATGTATATGACATTATAGTATTACTCTAGTCCTAGTATGGAATGTAGCATGTAATGTATATGACATTATTGTACGGCGACAGGATTCACCGTACACTCTGGAATGCTTATTTTTAAGTGGCAATGCAAAATCGCAACTTCTTGCACCGAAGCAGATTACTGATAGTGCCCGAAATATCTGCAATGGTCATCACGTGATATAAACAAAACAAAAATAGAGCGAGGTCACGTGTTACTCACACCAACTAGTGTTAGCTTGATGACGCAGTCACTATTTATAGTCTAAGAATGGAGCGAGCTCGATAAACAACGACGGGAATGAATCTGCCCATCTGTCAATAAACGAACCGAATCCAATCCTACTATAGTAAACAAACATGGCGTTGAATTTAGTACACTATCAAGCATTGTGTTATATTACTGAGGATGAAGCAAAACTACTTTTTAAGTGGTGTTCATGTGTACATACAGACTGTGTATAATTCAAGTTGTTAATCAGACTCGCTAATAGTCTCAATGATCACGTGACATTCACCGAATACTAGTAGCTGTTTCATATCGTTGTCGTCTCGTCAATGTCAATCACCTATAAATTACTAGAAACGTGTCAATATTTCAATAAAAGTGGTTTCAGTTGACTGTGAATTTGACTCTGCCTGGTGCGCTACAAAGAGAACTAGTTCAGTATTTATATGGGCACTGTGACGACAGGGTTCGACATTAAGGCAGGTCCGAACGACAAGCAATAGCTTACTGGTCCAGTCTAGTGCATCTTGCTATTTGGTAGCCCGAATGGTCGTGCTCTTGAAAATGCAGCCGAAACTCTTTATATCGAAGGACTTAGGAAAAATTGTTTGATCTAAATGAACTTCGATGTATAAATTATTAGAGAAATTCGCTGTGTTTATTACATTTTGGAGCGATCGTCGGTGTGTTGTAATAATCATTTAATCGTGTTATAAGATACGGAACACGGTATTTATACGTTTCGATGTACAAATGTATTTATTTTAGCAACATGTCGCAAATAAACAAAACATTATAAACATATTCACACAGACTAATTTTATAATCGTGAGCGTGGACACTGACTTGTTTATGCAATTGTCATTAATTAAATATCGATTTCGGAGCTCAATACAAAAAATGTCCGATCAGGTGAGAAATGATGACTTAATTGGTTCGACATAGAAGGTCACTTTATGGTTCGATATAGATGGTCACTTTATAGTTGAAAATCTATGTTTGGGACCGTTATACCAGGTTTTTACGACAACGTACCCTCAGACAACAGAGTATATTATTTTTGGAGACTTTATTTAAATATTTTAAATGCATTCCAGCAGATATTGCAACGTCTGATACATCGAGGTGATAGTTTCCTCTGATTTTAATTTTAGGGTGGAAACAGGGACTACATATAGAGTACCTCGTGAACTGTAGAACCATATGACCAGATTCATGAGATTCATGAAACATCAACGGCTTGTATTTTTGATGGAGTAGATGATCACTTTAGTTTCGGGATCAGTTAAGTCAAAATAACAAATTCGTTTGATTTGAAACTTCAAAAATGTTACATAGGCCACATTCTAGTATTGAATTGCCGGATGCGATTTTGCGCCGTACAAGCATTTAACTTGTAGTATTACTCTAGTCCTAGTATGGAATGTAGCATGTAATGTATATGACATTATAGTATTACTCTAGTCCTAGTATTGAATGTAGCATCTATTGTATATGACATTATAGCATTACTCTAGTCCTAGTATGGAATGTAGCATGTATTGTATATGACATTATAGCATTATACTCTAGTCCTAGTATGGAATGTAGTATGTAATGTATATGACATTATAGCATTACTCTAGTCCTAGTATGGAATGTAGCATGTAATGTATATGACATTATAGTATTACTCTAGTCCTAGTATGGAATGTAGCATGTAATGTATATGACATTATAGTATTACTCTAGGCCTAGTATGGAGTGTAGCATGTAATGTATATGACATTATAGTATTACTCTAGTCCTAGTATGGAATGTAGCATGTAATGTATATGACATTATAGTATTACTCTAGTCCTACTATGGAATGTAGCATGTAATGTATATGACATTATAGTATTACTCTAGTCCTAGTATGGAATGTAGCATGTAATGTATATGACATTATAGCATTACTCTAGTCCTAGTATGGAATGTAGCATGTAATGTATATGACATTATAGCATTACTCTAGTCCTAGTATGGAATGTAGCATGTAATGTATATGACATTATAACATTACTCTAGTCCTAGTATGGAATGTAGCATGCAATGTATATGACATTATAGCATTACTGTAGTCCTAGTATGGAATGTAGCATGTAATGTATTTGACATTATAGCATTACTCTAGTCCTAGTATGGAATGTAGCATGTAATGTATATGACATTATAGCATTACTCTAGTCCTAGTATGGAATGTAGCATGTAATGTATATGACATTATAGTATTATACTCTAGTCCTAGTATGGAATGTAGCATCTATTGTATATGACATTATAGCATTACTCTAGTCCTAGTATGGAATGTAGCATGTATTGTATATGACATTATAGCATTATACTCTAGTCCTAGTATGGAATGTAGTATGTAATGTATATGACATTATAGCATTACTCTAGTCCTAGTATGGAATGTAGCATGTAATGTATATGACATTATAGCATTACTCTAGTCCTAGTATGGAATGTAGCATGTAACTGACAACACTGACAGAATCTTGCTAATACTAAAGTCTGTCATGATCTTAGAATATTGTCTTGCTTAATTTTTCTGCAGTTTTTAAAAGAAATCAATTTGTGTCTAATATTTTATCTGAAAAAGAAGTATGAGATTGACAGAAGTCCATTGTAACACTGATAAATGGAAGGACAATATATTACCTTAGAGAGTACGGGAAAGAAGATAAATTTGTCGTGGGATTCGTTGTGTCAACCACACAGCTGGTGATGTGTACATTTGATGATTTAAATAAATCAGATTTCTTTTCTGAGATGTAGTTTGGAGAATTGTTAAAAGAATTGTTAAAAAATCTTTGAAATGACAATTAATATTGATTTTTGTAATGGAGAGTATTTTTGCTCATTTTTTGTGAGATTTTTTTAAAGAAAAATTAATGTCATTAAATTCTCTAAATATCTATAAAACATCCTGAAGGAATGTAACATTACAATAAGTTAATTAAGATTTGAGCGAACATCTCAGCTATGGAGGCAACTGAACACTGTATAGAAGATGTTGTAAAATTGCTTGTTAAACAATTTTAAAAAGATATCAATTCCCTTGTTCTCATACTTTATACACGTCTCAAGCTGAAACATTGTACTTTGGTGAATTAATATTTTTTTTGTTTATAGTTAAAATGTATTTAATTTTTTGTAAAGAAAGCAAATTTTAGATTTTTCAATTTCTTTTTGTTGTATTGAATTGAACTTAAAAGTAGAAACAAACATTTTTTCATCATTTGTAAACAACATTAAGAGATCTTTGTAAAACATGTTTAATGTTTTTATTCCAAAATCTTGTTTATATTTTATCTTGATTTGATTGGCTGTGTATTTTCTTTTACTTAAACATGTGATGACATTATTCTGAAGAATATTCTAGTTAACAATTTTTATGAACTAAATGCCTGGATGCTAAAGTATTGTTTCGTCATTAAAATTTCTCCCAATTAAAATTTTACTGTAAATTTTACATCAGGGGCTGTGTCCTTATTAATCCTTAACTCAATAAGATCCCTAGAATGCTCTGAGCTCTTCTCTTTTTACTCCTAGCAATAAATAACTGGTTAATCATGCATGTGTAATTAACATTCTATACCAGAAATACCTACACATGCATGATCTAGTTAGAGGCAAGATGTCTTAATTTTCTTTAAATATTCCTAGACGTATTTTAAAATGTGCAACATGGAGGTAGATAACCAGAGGTAATAATATAAATTACTATTCGACTCCTTATGTGGTTAACACGTTTACGGACATGTTTTGTTGAGTAAATCATATTTGGTGAAACATAATAAAGAAACGTGATTAATTTGCAGGTGCTTCCAGCCGACGTTTTGACTAGAGTGAGTGATTATGTTCCCGAAGTTGTAACGTTTGTACAGAAGATTATCGAGAATGGCTATGGGTATGTTGTTACGACTCTAATTTTCCCCGTTTTAATTACTCAGTGATCTAGTTTTTTACTTTAAACTTGATAAACAAAATGGCTGACATGTGCATGTGGAATTGTTTCATTTCTTTGGTAATCACAAAAAGCAATCAAATGTCAGTAATTATACTGCAATTAGGCAGCTTCATTTTAAAGTTTTACACCAAGTTTATTGATGAGTAAGGGAATTATTTACGGTAATTGTAATTTGTTTTGGAAATGAAATATATCTGTTTTATGTTAATATAGAAACTAATTGGAATACACAAGCTTTTACTGAATATAAATAATTAATGATTGCAACTAATTTGTTTTTGACTTACAGTCTTGTGTGTATAATGTATGCTTTGTAAATTATTGTGTGTCTGCTTTCATACTGGTTTTTGGTTTGTTAATTGTTTTGTACTATATGTTTATTAATATTTGATTACCTCTTCTGCTTTGACTTCCGACATTTCAGCGTCTCGGCAATTTTCTTATGTCCATATTTAGAAACTTGTTTAATGAAGTAATAAGACATAAAACCAGTCTGAGAGAAGTCTACACCAAACAACAAAAATGTTCAGAAAGTTTCAGCAAAAATACAGAAAGGCAGAAATTACTTTGTTTTCTATATTGTGTTGTTTCCTTATTTGTGTGTAATTAGGGCCTTACAATATGAATTGCTGCTACAACTTTGTGCTGATTTAAAATAAACACTGTAGTACCACAAGATTGTAGTCTGATTTAAAATAAACACTCTGATTTAAAATAAACACTGTAGTACCACAAGATTGTAGTCTGATTTAAAATAAACACTGTAGTACCACAAGATTGTAGTCTGATTTAAAATAAACACTGTAGTACCACAAGATTGTAGTCTGATTTAAAATAAACACTGTAGTACCACAAGATTGTAGTCTGATTTAAAATAAACACTGTAGTACCACAAGATTGTAGTCTGATTTAAAATAAACACTGTAGTACCACAAGATTGTAGTCTGATTTAAAATAAACACTGTAGTACCACAAGATTGTAGTCTGATTTAAAATAAACACTGTAGTACCACAAGATTGTAGTCTGATTTAAAATAAACACTGTAGTACCACAAGATTGTAGTCTGATTTAAAATAAACACTGTAGTACCACAAGAGTGTAGTCTGATTTAAAATAAACACTGTAGTACCACTAGACTGTACTCTGATTTAAATAACCTCTTGAGCAACATAAGAGTGAGCTGGTTGGTGTACATGACTTTGTTGCATGCATTCATTTGACTGCCTGGACTGTTAGGTCAACTTTGGTGAACAAACAACATACCAGTCACATCTTGTAGTTTATGCCTTTGGTCAAAATTTTTAGATGAATAATGTTGTTTTTTCCTGAACAAATGACTAGATATTGTCTGATGAGAAAATGGAATAATTGTAGTTGAACCTGGAATAGATAATATATCAAAAGAAAATTACTTTTTTAAATAATATATCAAAAGAAAATTGCTTTTTTAAATAAGAATTTTACTAATTCTGTATTTATGTCTGTGCTGTTTGTCTTTGGAGTTCTGTGTACATTTTGTGGTTTCTTTAGTTCAAATCTTTAGTATGTATATATATATAGGTTTACATCATAAATGAATGGACTACAGTGTGTATGTTTGTACATGTAAGGTTAAAATACAGTAAATCTCAATATACAGACCACATCTGTGACTAAAATAAGTTGTGAGGTTATCACTATAAAGAGGTGTTCTTAACACTGAGATGGTCACTATGATGAGGTAGATATAATGTGGTCAGTATAATGTACATAATATTGGGGTGGTCACTATAGAGAAGTGTACATAATATTGGGGTGGTCACTATAGAGAAGTGGACATAATATTGGGGTGGTCACTATAGTGAAGTGAACATAATATTTGGGTAGTCACTATAGGGAAGTGGACATAATATTGGGGTGGTCACTATAATGAAGTGGACATAAAATTGGGGTAGTCACTATAGGGAAGTGGACATAATATTGGGGTAGTCACTATAGAGAAGTGGACATAATATTGGGGTAGTCACTATAGAGAAGTGAACATAATATTGGGGTAGTCACTATAGTGAAGTGGACATAATATTGGGGTGGTCACTATAATGAAGTGGACATAACTCTTGAAGTGGTCACTATAATGAAGTGGACATAATATTGGGGTGGTCACTATAATGAAGTGGACATAATATTGGGGTGGTCACTATAATGAAGTGAACATAATATTGGGGTAGTCACTATGGTGAAGTGGACATAATATTGGGGTAGTCACTATAGTGAAGTGGACATAATATTGGGGTGGTCACTATAATGAAGTGGACATAATATTTGGGTGGTCAATATAATGAGGTAGATATAATGTGGTCACTAACAGTATTTTTACAGTTTTTGACAATTTTTTTTTAGCTCACCTATCTCATCAGGTGAGCTTTTAGGATCGGTGAATGTCCGGCGTCCGGCATCCGTCCACAATTAGTTTGTTTACACTCTAGCAAAAGCAACTCTTTACGAATCTTGATTAAACTTGCTCATAATGTATATGGCCACAATGTCTCGGCTAAGTTCGATTATGGGCAAAATCTGATAATAACTTCTAGAGTTATGGGCCCTTGAATTACAAAATTTGCTATATTTAGCTTGTTTACACTCTAGCTCCTTCATTTATTCACCAATCCTGATCATATTTTCGGTAAATGTGTATAACCAAAATATCTTGGACAAGTTCGATTATGGGCAATATCGGACCAGAACTTCAAGAGTTATGGGCCCTTGACTTAGAAAATTTACTATATTTGAGTTTGTTTACACTCTAGCGCATTCATTTATTCACCAATCCTAATAATATTTTCAGTAAATGTGTATAACCAAAAGATCTTGGACAAGTTCGATTATGGACGGAATCGGACCCAAACTTCAAGAGTTATGGGCCCTTGATTTTGAAAATTTGCTATATTTTAGCTTGTTTACACACTAGTGCCTTCATTTATACACCGATCCTAATAATATTTTCAGTAAATGAGTATAACCAAAAGGTCTCGAACAAGTTCGATTATGGACGGAATCGGACCCAAACTTCAAGAGTTATGGGCCCTTGATTTTGAAAATTTGCTATATTTTAGCTTGTTTACACACTAGTGCCTTCATTTATACACCGATCCTAATAATATTTTCAGTAAATGAGTATAACCAAAAGATCTCGAACAAGTTTGATTATGGGCGGAATCCGACTACATCTTCAAGAGTTATGGGCCCTTGACTTAGCAAATTTGCTATATTTTAGCTTGTTTACACTCTAGCGCCTTCATTCATTCACCGATCCTAATCATATTTACAATGAATGTGTATGACCTTATGGTTTAGAACATTTTAAGTTATGGGTGGAATCGGACCACAACTTCAAGAGTTATGGACCCTTGGATTAGAAAATTTGCTACGTTTTAGCTTGTTTAACAGTATTATACCTTCATTGTTGGTTTTGATCTCAAAATCTACGTAAAAATGAGTTTTACGAGATGGAAACTATATTACCTGGTCATTGATTATTGGCCTTGGTTGTCAGGTGAGCGATAAAGGGCCAATGTGGCCCTCTTGTTATGTTTCTGCGACTTTGATCTTCATTACATCAATTTGTGTGTTCATTTTGTCTGGTGTCCTGTCAAGTGTGTTCATTTTATCTGGTGTCCTGTCAAGTGTGTTCATTTTATCTGGTGTCCTGTCAAGTGTGTTTATTTTGTCTGGTGTCCTGTCAAGTGTGTTCATTTTATCTGGTGTCCTGTCAAGTGTGTTCATTTTATCTGGTGTCCTGTCAAGTGTGTTTATTTTATCTGGTGTCCTGTCAAGTGTGTTTATTTTGTCTGGTGTCCTGTCAAGTGTGTTCATTTTATCTGGTGTCCTGTCAAGTGTGTTCATTTTATCTGGTGTCCTGTCAAGTGTGTTCATTTTATCTGGTGTCCTGTCAAGTGTGTTTATTTTGTCTGGTGTCCTGTCAAGTGTGTTCATTTTATCTGGTGTCCTGTCAAGTGTGTTCATTTTATCTGGTGTCCTGTCAAGTGTGTTCATTTTATCTGGTGTCCTGTCAAGTGTGTTCATTTTGTCTGGTGTCCTGTCAAGTGTGTTTATTTTGTCTGGTGTCCTGTCATTGAATCTTATGGCTCAGTTCTGATGAGACCCGCATCTGTGGTCGAGTGGTTAAGGTCGCTGACTACAAATCACTGTAACCTGTCACTGATAGAGGGTCGTGGGTTTAAACCTAGCTACCAACCATGTCTCATTATGTGAGAAAGTAGATAGTTGCTTATGGAGGATGGGAGTCTAGTACTGGTTCTTCCAGGAACGATGGTTAGGTGAACTGTCTGCCTCATATGACTCTGACTGTTGAAAAGGGACGTAAAACTCAAATAAACAAACAAACAAGTTCCGATGACTGTTTGTGACAGTGTTATCATTCTGTCTTGTGTCTTGTAGTGGAATCTTAGGACTTACTTACTGATTATTTTCTGTGTTATGTTTTGCAGATATGAATCAAACGGATCCATTTATTTCGACACAACAGCTTTCAGTAACGCCCCAAGTCATTACTATGCAAAATTGGTACCAGAGGCTTACGGTGATCAAAAAGCGTTAAAGGAAGGAGAAGGTACGATGATGTCAGTGTTGTATATACCCTAAATAACAGTATTCTTTAAATATATAAACAACCCTGCTCTTTGAATGAACAAAAAATCGTAATTGATATCTAAGATTTTATTAATCCTACAAATTATACACATTTCATCTACTAACTATTCAGACATTGACTTGGTAGATTTTAAAAAAAAATCGAAATGTGACACCTACTGGTGTAGCAGTCTATTTTTTCCCCCGGCCAGATTTTCCTGGAGAAAAATTGGCCTAGGCCTTTTTTCCCCCGGGGAAAGATTGGCCTAGGCCATTTCTCCCCCCTGAGCCACTTTTTCCCCCCATTACAATAACAGTATTGCATCATGATTCTAGGCCATTTCTTCCCCCCCCCCTAGGCCACTTTTCCCCCCATTATAATAACAGTATTGCATTATGATTCTAGGCCATTTCTTCCCCATCTTGGCCACTTCCCCCCCCCCCCATTATAATAAGAGTATTGCATTATGATTCTAGGCCATTTCTTTCCCATCTTGGCCACTTTTTCCCCCCATATAGTAACAGTATTGCATTATGATTCTATGCCATTTCTTCCCTCCAGGCCACTCCCCCCTCCCCCCAATTATAATAACAGTATTGCATTATGATTCTAGGCCATTTCTCCCCCCCCCCCAGGCCACTTTCCCTTGCTCTTGGCCACTTTTTCCCCTTTGTCTTCAGAAATACTACACATTATTGGCTAGTATTTTCTCTCTTGGCCACTTTTTACCCTTTGTCTTCAGAAATACTATACATTACTGGCTAGTATTTTCTCTCTTGGCCACTTTTTCCCCTTGTCTTCAGAAATACTACACATTATTGGCTAGTATTTTCTCTCTTGGCCACTTTTTCCCCTTTGTCTTCAGAAATACTATACATATCTGGCTAGTATTTTCTCTCTTGGCCACTTTTTCCCCTTGTCTTCAGAAATACTACACATTATTGGCTAGCATTTTCTCTCTTGGCCACTTTTTCTCCTTGTCTTCAGAAATACTACACATTATTGGCTAGTATTTTCTTTTGGCCACTTTTTCCCCTTGTCTTCAGAAATACTACACATTATTGGCTAGTATTTTCTCTCTTAACCACTTTTTCCCCTTTGTCTTCAGAAATACTATACATTACTGGCTAGTATTTTCTCTCTTGACCACTTTTTCCCCTTGTCTGCAGAAATACTATACATTATTGGCTAGTATTTTCTCTCTTGACCACTTTTTCCCCTTGTCTTCAGAAATACTATACATTACTGGCTAGTATTTTCTCTCATGACCACTTTTTCCCCTTGTCTTCAGAAATACTATACATTACTGGCTAGTATTTTCTCTCTTGACCACTTTTTCCCCTTGTCTTCAGAAATACTGTACATTATTGGCTAGTATTTTCTCTCATGACCACTTTTCCCCCTTGTCTTCAAAAATACTATACATTACTGGCTAGTATTTTCTCTCTTGACCACTTTTCCCCCTTGTCTTCAGAAATACTATACATTACTGGCTAGTATTTTCTCTCTTGACCACTTTTTCCCCTTGTCTTCAGAAATACTGGTTAGTTTTTAGCTCACATGTCACAAAGTGACAAAGTGAGCTATTAGGATCACTCTCCGTCCGGCGTCGTGCGGTGTGCGTCGTGCGTCGTCAAACTTTATGTTGTGACCACACTAGGGGCCACATTTTTGGCTCAATTTTAGCAAAACTGGGTCAGAACGTTAATATCAACAAAATCTCGGACGAGTTCGATATTGGGCCATTTGGGGTCAAAAACTAGGTCACCAGGGCCAAATAAGGGAAAACCTTGTGAACACTTTAGAAATCACTGTTTTGACTGTATCTTCATGAAGCTTTGTCAGAATGTTTATTTTAATAATATGTAGGTCAAGTTTGAAAATGAGTGATTTCTGTAGTAAAATTAGGTCACTAGGGCAAATTGCTGGAAAACCTTGTGTTTGTCTTCATAATATCTTGGACGAGTTTGAACATGGGTCATCTTGGGTCAAAAACTAGGTCGCTAGGTCAAATCTTATGAAAAACCATGTTAACACTGTAGATTTTACAGTTATTATTGGATCTTCACCAAACTTTGTCAAATCGTTTGTTTTAATGATATAACGGTCAAGTATAAATATGGGTCATCTGGGGTCAATAACTAGGTCACCAGGTCAAATCTTAGGAAAACTTTGTTAACACTGTAGATGGCACAGTTTTAATTGGATCTTCACCAAACCTTGTCAAAATGTTTGCCTCAATGATATGTGGGTCAAGGATGAACATGGGTCAGCCAGGTTCAAAAACTGGGTCACAAGGTCAAATCTTAGGTAAAAATCTTGTAAAAGCTCTAAATGTCATGGTTTTGATTGGATCTTGGCCAAACCTTGTCAGATTGTTTGTCTCAATGATATTAAGGACAAGTTCAAATATGGGTCACCTAGGGTCAAAAACCAGGTCACAAGGTCAGATCTTAGGAAAACCTTATTAACACTGTAGATGTCAAATTTTGATCGTATCTTCACCAAACCTAGTCAGAATGTTTGTCTTAATGATATGTAAGATAAATTCGAACATAGGTCGTCTGGGGTCAAAAACTAGGTCACCGGTTCAAAACAATGTTTTAATGAGTGAACAGTGATTGTCATGTGAGCGATATAGGGCCATCTTGGCCCTCTTGTTACACTCTTGGCCACTTTTCCCCTCACTTAAATTCTGAAATATTAAGGTAACCATTATAAAAATTGGTTACATTTTTGGTCACTTTTCCCCCTCATGGCGACATAAGTATACACTCAGAAAACAAACAAAAAAGAGCGTAAAGAAGTAAATACAAACTCAGAAATATGAACATACAGAAGTAAATACAAACTCAGAAATTTAAATATACAGAAGTAAATATAAACTCAGAAAACTAAAAAAAAGAGCGTACAGAAGTAAATACTAACTCAGAAATATGAATATACAGAAGTAAATACAAACTCAGAAATATGAACATACAGAAGTAAATACTAACTTAGAAATATGAACATACAGAAGTAAATATAAACTCAGAAATATGAACATACAGAAGTAAATACTAACTCAGAAATATGAACATACAGAAGTAAATATAAACTCAGAAAATTGAACATTCAGAAGTAAATACTAACTCAGAAATAGGAATATACAGAAGTAAATACAAACTAAGAAATATGAACATACAGAAGTAAATATAAACTCAGAAATATGAACATACAGAAGTAAATATAAACTCAGAAATATGAACATACAGAAGTAAATACTAACTCAGAAATATGAACATACAGAAGTAAATATAAACTCAGAAAATTGAACATTCAGAAGTAAATACTAACTCAGAAATAGGAATATACAGAAGTAAATACAAACTAAGAAATATGAACATACAGAAGTAAATATAAACTCAGAAATATGAACATATAGAAGTAAATACAAACTCAGAAATTTGAACACACAGAAATAAATATACACTCAGAAAACTAAAAAAAAAAGAGCGTAAAGAAGTAAATACAAACTAAGAAATATGAACATACAGAAGTAAATACAAACTCAGAAAATTGAACATACAGAAGTAAATACATACTCAGAAATATGAATATACAGAAGTAAATATAAACTCAGAAAATTGAACATACAGAAGTAAATACATACTCAGAAATATGAATATACAGAAGTAAATATAAACTCAGAAAATTGAACATACAGAAGTAAATACAAACTCAGAAATTTGAACATACAGAAGTAAATATAAACTCAGAAATATGAACATACAGAAGTAAATACAAACTCAGAAATTTGAACATACAGAAGTAAATATAAATTCAAGACTTAAGTATAAACTCAGGAATATGAACAAACAGACATAAAGCGAGAGATGTAGATATACAAAATGAAAAAAATCAGGGGGGAAAAAGTGGCCTAGAGGGGGAAGAAATGGCCTGGGCCACTTTTTCCCGGGGAAAAAATGGCCAGTGGGGAAAGAATGGCCTGTTACATTAGGGTATATTAGGTATGAACACGAATTTATTGTTTGGATGTTTAATGATATGCATTAAAACATTGCTGCATAATATTTGGCAAAAACTATGATAATACCTAGCAGTAAATATATACATGTATAATATTATTGATAATGTAGAGTTGCTTTGTTAACTATCACTGACATATTTATATAAATTATTAACTGCATATTTTGCATCTGATAATCACAGGTCCCAAGTTCCAAATTACCAAACAAAAACCCATAATTTAAGCAACATGTCTTCATATTTGACAGAAGATTTGAATCAAATATAAGTTTTCTAAACGTTTTCCTTGAAAACCATTTTCACTACAAAACAATATCACCATAAAAATCTCCTAATGCCAATTCTACTAACACTAGAATGAGAGAAAATAACAAATGTTTGTCATTGACAATTGGTTATAATATTTTTTGCACTTTGTGTACAGACAATAGACATTATGGGAGTCCCTAAAACTATTTTGAAGATTGGTTATATGAGTATTATTATTATATGAGTATGATCACATGTCTGTGTGTGCATTTACCAGGAGAACTGAGTATATCAGAAGATAGAATGAGTGAGAAGAAGAGTGTCAATGATTTTGCTCTCTGGAAAGCCAGTAAACCTGGGGAACCAACCTGGGACTCTCCATGGGGGAAGGTAAATAAGGAGGTTTATGGTGCAAATTCTTGATTAAGTTCAGTGATGAGGCATTTAGAATACTGTAGATATGATTTGTTCAAAAACTAAATAAAACTGATAACTCATTAATGCATTTAGTTATCTGGTTTTCCATTGATTGCAATATGAGCTTAACTCAGTATTCTTCAGTAATTTTTTTGTGTCCTCTCCAAGAGAATATACAGTTTTAACTTTTTATTAACCAGGTTTTCACAAAGTGAAACAGGCGGTTTCCGGTCAATAACTTAAGTTCGGATTGACCAATATTGACCAAACTTGGTATGTAGGTGTGGGGTCAAGGTCACTGTTACAAAAAAATAGAAAATCAGTTTCAGTGAATAACTTAATTAATGATTAAGATATTGTGATGAAATTTTGTGTGTATGTAGCTTACATACAGTCCATGCTTTTGAATTGCATCAAGGGCCAGTAGGGTCAAGTTCACTGTTACCAAAAATAGAAAATCAGTTTCTGGTCAATAACTTAATTAAGGATTGAGATATTGCGATGAAATTTTGTATGTAGATAGCTTACATCTAGTCCATGCTTTTGTATTGCATCAAGGGCCAGTAGGGTCAAGGTCACTGTTATTAAATATAGAAATCAGTTTCTGATCAATTACTTAAGTTTGGAATGACTAATCTTGACTAAACTGGGTATTTAACAACCTTGCATGAAAGCTTAGCTTGGAATTGTATTTGGGGTCAGTTTGGTCAAGGTCACTGTTACCTAAAATGAGTAACTTAATTAAGGATTAAGATATTATGATGAAATTTAGTGTGTAGGTAGCTTGCATAGAAACCAAGCTTGGGATTGCATTCTATGCCAATAGGGTAAAGGTTACTGTTAACTTATTAGCTGCACTGGAAACTGAACCACTGATGAAGCCTTAGTGCAGAATTCTAGAGAACAGTGGTATTAAAGCCTTGGAAAACCTGGTTTTGTGGCATTGCCGCGTTTCTTGTTTCAGTTAATTTTTGTCTGATTTTTTTTAAAAATCTCATAGACTGAGCAATCATTGTTTATGGATGGCTTTTCAGGGACGTCCAGGATGGCATATTGAATGCTCAGTGATGGCCAGCAGTATTCTGGGAAAGTCTCTTGATATTCACACTGGTGGTGTGGATTTAAAATTTCCTCACCATGACAACGAACTTGCCCAAGCTGAGGTAGGTTAATTAACTCCATGATGTTCAGTTTGAAGATGTACTCAGAACCTACATGTCATACATTGGTAGTTATTTCAGACAAGATGGTGTTAAGATAACACATTATATGTTAATGGTTCAAAGATGACACTGTGTGTTAATGGTTACCTCCTAAACACGTCTTGCACCTTACTGGTTGGTTATAGGTGGGACATAAGTTCACATATAGTAGTGGTGCAACAATATACCGGTATATTGCGATACAACGTCGGCCCGATACGTACCGCGGTACGACATCCATGTACCGCGATATTTTCTTTAATAATTGAGCATATAATCCATTGAATTAAATGAATGCTGACACAATTTTCAGTGTTGTTTTGAACCATCAAAGACCGATTCATCCCTCAGAATAACAAAATATTGACTATTTTTCTAATAAACCTATGTAGTTTATCTATTGATACTGATTTATAAGCCATCTGTTGGTTACACTATATGAATGACATACATTGAACGCAGTTATATCTCTATGTGGTGATGGGTTAACAGTGGCTTTAGTTTTATAGTGTTTTTAGCTCACATGTCACAGAGTGACAAAGTGAGCTATTAGGATCACTCTCCGTCCAGCGTCGTGCAGTGTGTGTCGTGCGTCATCAAACTTTATGTTGTGACCACACTAGGGGCCACATTTTAAGCTCAATTTTAGCAAAACTGGGTCAGAACGTTAATATCAACAAAATCTCGGACGAGTTCGATATTGGGCCATTTTGGGTAAAAAACTAGGTCACCAGGGCCAAATAAGGGAAAACCTTGTGAACACTTTAGAAATCACTGTTTTGACTGGATCTTCATGAAACTTTGTCAGAATGTTTATTTTAATAATATGTAGGTCAAGTTTGATAATGGGTCATTTCCGGTGAAAAATTAGGTCACTAGGGCAAATTGCTGGAAAACCTTGTGAACACTCTAGAAGTCAGTGTTTTGATTGGATGATCATGAAACCTTGTCAGAATGTTTGTCTTCATAATTTCTTGGATGAGTTCGAACATGGGTCATCTTGGGTCAAAAACTAGGTCGCTAGGTCAAATCTTATGAAAAACCATGTTAACACTGTAGATTTCACAGTTATTATTGGATCTTCACCAAACTATGTCAAATCGTTTGTTTTACTGATATAACGGTCAAGTATAAATATGGGTCATCTGGGGTCAATAACTAGGTCACCAGGTCAAATCTTAGGAAAACTTTGTTAACACTGTAGATGACACAGTTTTAATTGGATCTTCACCAAACCTTGTCAAAATGTTTGCCTCAATGATATGTGGGTCAAGGATGAACATGGGTCAGCTGGGTTCAAAAACTGGGTCACAAGGTCAAATCTTAGGTAAAAATCTTGTAAAAATCCTAAATGTCATGGTCTTGATTGGATCTTGGCCAAACCTTGTCAGATTGTTTGTCTTAATGATATTAAGGACAAGTTCAAATATGGGTCACCTAGGGTCAAAAACCAGGTCACAAGGTCAAATCTTAGGAAAACCTTATTAACACTGTAGATGTCAAATTTTTATCGTATCTTCACCAAACCTAGTCAGAATGTTTGTCTTAATGATATGTAAGATAAATTCGAACATAGGTCGTCTGGGGTCAAAAACTAGGTCACAAGGTCAAATCTTAGGAAAACCTTGTCTATGCTGTAGTTTTTATGGTTTTGATTGGATCTTCACCAAATTTTGTCAGAATGTTTGTCTAATTTATATGTAGGACAAGTTCTAACATGGGTCATCTGGGGTCAAAAACTAGGTCACCGGTTCAAAACAATGTTTTAATGAGTGAACAGTGATTGTCATGTGAGCAATATAGGGCCATCTTGGCCCTCTTGTTCATTACTTCATTGTATCACAATACACATTGCAATATGGGTCAACTGTATTGCATCATATCGCAATACGGGTTATACCATATTGTTGCACCTCTAACATATACCATGAATGCTCAGACTTAATACAGTTATCCAACTATGTTTTGTAGTCTCTGTAGCAAATTATTTTATCTGCAATATAGTCAAGGTTAAAACTATAGTTTTGTTTTCAATTTCATATCAACATAAAAACAATGGAATAACATTTACTGTTTGTTTCCATTGTTTAGATCTGGTCGTATTCTGGATTCTAATTTAAAATTCAATTTTCCCATCAGAGTCGTCCTATCAGTTTAACAAATCTGCATGTTATACTTTTGTAGGATGGAAATTTAACTATGGTTGAATTCAGCTTAAATTCAGAATTAAAACATTCCCTATCTATCTGTATAAAGCATGTATAAATGAGAATTTAAAACTCCCTGTACACTCAGATAGATTTATGCCGTAACTTTTTCATATTGAATATCTTGGTTCTGATTTACAAACCTATAGATGCGATTTTAAAGTAATTCCATGTAAAATATCACTTGAGACTTGAACGGCTCGGAATTTCATGTTTATCTGATGAATAACCGAGGGTTCGAAGTCAAAACATTGTAACTTAGTATTCATATAAAAACTGATAGAATAAATTTGCATGTAAATTTTTAGAAAGCTATGTGCATGGTAAACATTTCAAAGCAATATGCTTTGTACCTAATGACGTTAGGGAGATACTTTTACTCTTATTGTGAAACAATTCCCAATAACTGCTCACAGATACGTAACATTTTACAATTAAGTTAAGTTGGATGATAGACTAAGATTTTGCTATTTTGGATATACAGTACAACCTCTCCAAAGTAACACCCTTGGGAGTAGCAAAATTTTGTTGTTATTGAGAGGTTGTTGCTCTAGAGAAATTAAATTAATAGTTAAAACGTGCAGTGGGGAAAATTATGCTGTTGTTGAAGGAAGTTGTTGCTCAAGAGAGGGACGTACATTGTAGCTACAAGGATTTGTTTAGCATTTGTAATGAGGCTATTCTTAAAAACTTGTTGGTTTTCAGTCACACGATTCATGAAAAGATCCTTCTACTCCAAATTTTTTTTTTTATTTTGTCATTTATTCCCGGTATTTGTTTTCAAGTAATGCATAAAATGTTACAAAATATTGCCCACTTACTTCCCACTGTTAAAGGTTTTGGTTGTGTAAATGAAAACCAATATTTTTTGGCTTAAGTATTTATAACAGTTATTTCATGAGCATTTATGGAACAGTCAAAACTGTGGTCTCAGGGTGGACAGATGACTTTTGAACTGTTGAGCAAGTCAAAAATGTTGACCGTCAACAGTTGGCAGTTATATATTGATTTAAATTACAAATCCTGGCCAGTATCTAACTTTTTGCATTAAACAGCAAAAATTAACGAATTAACATTTATATAATGCGTTGGGTAATAATATGTTTTGTTATTTGTTAAATAAGGTTTTATTTGTTGTTGTTTTTTCATGTTTTTCTTTCAGGCTTACTTTGAGAATGACCACTGGGTACGTTACTTCATTCATTCTGGACACTTGACCATTGACGGTTGTAAAATGTCGAAGTCATTGAAGAACTTCATCTCAATTAAGGAGGCATTGAAGCAGCATTCAGCGAGACAGCTAAGACTGTTGTTCCTTCTTCATTCCTGGAAGGACACACTAGACTATGGAACAGACACAATGACTGGCACGCTCAGATTTGAGAAGTTTGTCTCAGTAAGTAGCGGAACATTCACACGTGTCAACTTGATTTATATTACTGAAGAACTAACTTATCAAGAGTTAACTAATAAAAATCACTTCCATAATATTTTTAGTCTTTTGTTTTAGAAAATTAGTTCGGAACTATTTGATATTGTGAATGGTCCATTTATTTATTAAAAAGGTGAAAATCCTGCATAAAACCAAAATACAAGAATAAAAACACACAGGCATGGCTCATGTCAACGTTCAACTTTAACCTACCTTTAGTCACCTGCAGCAAAGTATAATTTGCTGACCCTGCAGAATTTCTGTGTTTATATTTTAGCGCTTACACTTTATTGAATTGTGATTGCTTTGTGAACCAGAGCAGAAGAATTGCATGGCCATGGAGAATAATTCAATCTCCTGGCTTCAAAATCTCCGAGCATATCTGATAATATCTTTAAAGCCTATTATCGATACAAGGGCACATTTTATTGCTTTGACATAAGAACTATTTTAATGTTATTGTCCATTTGGTGTTTCCCAGCAATTCTATGCTCCCAAGAGTATGTAGTAATTATATTGCTCTTGGTCTGTCTGAGAATTTTGTTGTACAATATACGGGCTCAGCATCAGATGTTGATTTCAATACATTTTGTATGTTAGAAAATTTAGTCTGTCTGTCTGTTGTTTTTACCATAGATCTCCTTGTTGCCCTCTCTGTTACTTTCACTTACTTCTGCTCAGTTTTATTTGGATTTAACTTAGCCTAGAGAATAATCTCAGATTGCAGCCTTTTGATTGCTTAGATTTAATAATTAGTGCAAAAAAGCAGCCAATCAAATGTTTGAGTTTTATTACCTTGTATCTGTGAAGTTTGATGCACTTATTTATTACTTTTTAGCTCACCAGAGCACGAATGTGCTCAGGGTGAGCTTTTGTGATCGCCCTGCGTCCATCGTGCGTCGTTACGTGGCGTCCATGTTTACTTAAAACAACATCTCCTCCTACACCGCTATGCCGATTGCAATCAAACTTTGCTGGAATGATCCTTAGGTGGTCCCCTTTCAAAGTTGTTCAAAAAATTTAATTTCATTAAAAACTGGTTGCTATGGCAACAAATAGAAAAAACTTAATAGGAAAATTTAAAAAATCTTCTTCTCCGAAACCGCAAGGCCTAGAGCTTAGATATTTTGTATGTGGCATTGTCTAGTGGACCTCTACCAAGTTTGTTCAAATTATGGCCCCGGGGTCAAAATTAGCCCTGCCCTGGGGTTTATTCTATTTTATATAGGAAAATTTAAAAAATCTTCTTCTCCAAAACCACAAGGCCTAGAGCTAAGATATTTGGTATGTAGCATTATCTAGTGGACCTCTACCAAGTTTGTTCAAATTATTGCCCTAGGGTCAAAATTAGCCCTGCCCTGGGGTTTATTCTATTTTATATAGGAAAATTTAAAAAATCTTCTTGTCCGAAACCACAGGGCCTAGAGCTGAGATATTTGGTATGTAGCATTGTCTAATGGAACTCTACAAAGTTTGTTCAAATTATTCCCCTGGGATCAAAATTGGCTCCGCCCCGGGGGTAACTTGATTTTACATAGACTTATATAGGAAATTTAAAAAATCTTCTTGTCAAAAACTACAATGTCTAGAGCTTTGATATTTGGTGTGTAGCATAGTCTAGTGCACCTCTACCAAGTTTGTTCAAATTATTGCCCTAGGGTCAAAATTGGCCCCGCCCAGGGGGTCACTTGATTTATATAGACTTATATAGGAAAATTTTAAAAATCTTTTCTCCGTAACCGCAAGGCCTAGAGCTTAGATATTTTGTATGTGGCATTGTCTAGTGGACCTCTACCAAGTTTGTTGAAATTATGGCCCCAGGGTCAAAATTGGCCCTGCCCTGGGGTTTATTCTATTTTATAAAGGAAAATTTGAAAAATCTTCTTCTCCGAAACCACAAGGCCCAGAGCTAAGATATTTGGCATATAGCATTGTCCAGTTGACCTCTACCAAGTTTGTTCAAACTATTGCCCTAGGGTCAAAATTGGCCCCGCCCTGGGGGTCACTTGATTTATATAGACGTATATAGGAAAAATTAAAAAATCTTCTCCGAAACTGCAAGGCCTACAGCTTAGATATTTTGTATGTGGCATTGTCTAGTGGACCTCTACCAACTTTGTTCAAATTATGGCCCCGGGGTCAAAATTAGCCCTGCCCTGGGGTTTATTCTATTTTATATAGGAAATTTTTTTAAAAATCTTCTCTGAAACCACAAGGCCTAGAGCTAAGATGTTTGGTATCTAGCTTTGTCTAATGGACCTCTTTTAAATATGTTCATATAATGGCCATGGGATAAAAAACGGCCCAGATGGGTCACTTGATCTTACTTGGACTCGTATAGAAAACTTCAACAATGTTAATCTCCAAATGACCTTTTCTCCTGGTGAGCATTTATAGGGCCATCATGGCCCTCTTGTTTATGAACAAACCTTTAGCATTTCACTAATCTCTTTCTCACAGTTATTGACTATATTAGGGTGGCATAAAAGGGACATATAGGAAATATTTATTTATTGTGTGCACATGTAGTAGCTATCGCGTGCCCACATAATAGCTATTGCATGCACACATCGTAGTAAAGCTATCGCCTGCCCATGCTATGAATAAAATATTTCCCATGTCCCCTTTATGCCACCATACTAAAGTTGATAGTTAACCAGGTTTACACAAAGTGAAACCTGGTTATAAGAATACTGAATATGGTGTGCGGGCGGGCGGATAGTCAAACAGGCGGTGTCCGTTCAATAACTTAAGTTCGGATTGACCAATCTTGACTAAACTTGGTATTTAGCATTCTTGAATGAAGACCTACCTTGGGATTGTATTTGGGATCTGTGGGGGTCAAGGTCACTGTTACTAAAAATAGAAATTCAGTGTCAGGTCAATAACTTAAGTTTGGAATGACCAATGTTGACTAAACAGGGTATTTAGCATTCTTGCATCAAAACCTAGCTTGGAAATGTATTTTTGGTCAGTCAGGTCAAGGTCACTGTTACTAAAAATAGAAAATCAGTTTCCGGTCAATAACTTAAGTTTGGAATGGCTACTCTTGACTAAATTGGGTATTTTGCATCCTTGCATGAAAGCTTTGCTTGGGATTGTATTTGGGGTCAGTTGGGGTCAAGGTCACTGTTACTAAAAATAGAAAATTGGTTTTTGGTGAATAACTTAATTAAGGATTAAGATATTGCCATGAAATTTTGTGTGTAGGTAGATTACATACAGTCCATGCTTTTGAATTGCATCAAGGGCTAGTAGGCTCAAGGTCACTGTTACTAAAAATAGAAAATCAGTTTCTGGTCAATAACTTTATTAAGGATTGAGATATTGCGATGAATTTTGTGTGTAGGTAGCTTACAACTAGTCCATGCTTTTGTATTGCATCAAGGGCCAGTTGGGTCAAGGTCACTGTTACTAAAAGTAGAAAATCAGTTTCCGGTGAATAACTTAAGGATTTCAATCTCTAATTCGAGACCTCCATTTTGAAGAGTACTCAAGTTCATGAATTTTACTGACATATTGACATATTCCTGAGGGTCATGGGTTCAAACTTCACTGGGTCCATACTTTTTTTCTTTTATTTTTAGTTTTTAGGTAATGTTTCATATTAAGAACATGAATTTATACAGTAATATGGAAGAAAATATTTATTCCAAATTCTTTTGTCTAGTTTATTGGAATTAATACATGGTTAATTAACGAAAATCAAGTAACTATGGATTTCTGACACAATTTTTTTCAAAACCGGACGGTGAAACTTTTTAAAATTTGGTGTAGACATTATACATGTACACACATAGTGGTTAATTTTGAGAAAATTCCAGCTGTTTCCCTCTGTTAGTTTTTATTTTAATGATATTTATCAAGTTGATACTTTTTGGTAAAAGGCTAAAATCTTGACCAAATCTTAAAGGGGCTGGGTTACATTTTTCACTTTTTCTGCAACATAGTTATTCCAAACATTGTAAAAACAATTTGAATTGACTAAACATTGGTAACCCTTAGACTTATACACATTCTTGCATTGATTGTATCATTTGTTTGAGAGATAGGCCAATTTTCATAAAGGTGACTTCATATGATTTTGAGGTACTGTTTTACGTTAGGGGTAGAGGAACAAAAATGGTTGTAACTCTCTTAACTGACGGTAAAAGTTTTTAAAAATTCACCTGTAAATGTCTTAATGGATATACAAAAGAATGACAATATTTAAAATATGATCCTTAACACTTCGTATTAGACTTCGAAAACCTTAATTAAGGATTAAGATGTTGCGATGAAATTTTGTATGTAGGTAGCTTACATAGAAACCAAGCTTGGGATTGCATTCTATGCAAATAGGGTAAAAGTCATTGTTCGCACTGGAAACTGAACCACTGATGAAGCCTTAGCGCAAAATTCTAGAGTACTGTGGTATTAAAGCCTTGGAAAACCAGGTTTCGTGGCATTGCCGCGTTTCTTGTTTATTATTTGATTTTGAATATTTTGTACATGTATAATATACTATGTCTGAATTTAATATAAAATAAATTTGATGAATTATATTATCATGGTTAAGGCCATCCTTAAAAAATTGTTTGTTTGCATTTAACTGACCAACTTATACAAATCCCAAATCCCTAAACTTGCCATTTTGACAAAAATTATTTATATAAGCTTTTTAGTTCACATGAGCACTTGTGCTCAGGGTGAGCTTTTGTGATCAGTCTTTGTCCGGCGTACAGCATCGTCAAACTTTTACCTTGTAAACACAATAGGGGCCACATTTTTAGCTCAATTTTCGCAAAACTGGGTCAGAATGTTAATATTGACAAAATCTCAGACGAGTTTGATAATGGGCCATTTGGGGGTCAAAAACTAGGTCACCAAGGGATCCTTGTGAACACTTTAGAAATCACTGTTTTAATTGGATCTTCACTAGGTCGCTAGGTCAAATCTTATAAAAAAAACATGTTAACACTGTAAATTTCACAGTTATCATTGGATCTTCACCAAACTTAGTCAAATCGTTTGTTGTAATGATATAACGGTCAAGTATAAATATGGGTCATCTGGGGTCAATAACTAGGTCACCAGGTCAAATCTTAGGAAAACTTTGTTAACACTGTAGATGTCACAGTTTTAATTGGATCTTCACCAAACCTTGTCAAAATGTTTGCCTTAATGATATGTGGGTCATGGATGAACATGGGTCAGCCAGGTTCAAAAACTGGGTCACAAGGTCAAATCTTAGGTAAAAATCTTGTAAAAGCTCTAAATGTCAAATTTTGATTGTATCTTTACCAAACCTAGTCAGACGTTTATCTTAATGATATGTAAGACAAATTCGAACATAGGTCATCTGGGGTCAAAAACTAGGTCACCAGTTCAAAACAATGTTTTAATGAGTGAACAGTGATTGTCATGTGAGCGATATAGGGCCATCTTGGCCCTCTTGTTTAAAAGGATGGCCTGATGTATGTAACTTTATCCAATTAAAAACAATGTTTTTCCAAGAAATGACCAATGAAAATAGTTTTTATCATTAACAATTACTGAGATAATGTCTATAATTTAATATGTCAGCTGCTATATGCACTTTTGAATGATTTGAGACAAAACATACAACATCTTTGTTGGTGCAAAATTAGGTAAAACCCTCGTTGATTAAGTTAAAGCACAAATAAGGCATTCATCTGCCTTGTATTGACTTGAGTGACTTAATTACACTAAGTAATGATTTACTGTATTCTCATCCATTTATTACGCAATTATTTTCAATCGTATTTCGCTTAAACGCATGCTGTTACTATGACGACAAGTTCTGTTTTTGTCTAGACATTATAGAGAAATGAAATTAGTGATAATTATAGTACTGATTCCTGTAAATGATTTATGCTATTTAATATAGTCGGTGGCTGAAAACGACACCCGTTACAATGAAGCGATTAAGATGGCATCATGTTCTATTACAAGATTTTTCATTTGATGTTGCCTTATTTGGTCATACATGTCATTGCAGGTATTAATTGATTACCTAAACTGATCGTGCAATGATGAAGTATCGTAAATATTAAACAATGAATTAACTCAGGTTTTTATATTTCTATTTTGAGCTTATTTTCAGAAAGTGTTATTTAATTCAGCATTGATGTATAAGGCCAATATATTTTTAGGATCGATGAATGTCCATCGTCCGTTGTCCGTCCACAATTAGTTTGTTTACACTCTAGCATCCACAGTTCTTAACCAATTTTAATCAAACTTGGTCACAGTGTATATAGCCTCAATGTCTAAGCTAAGATCCATTATGGGCAAAATCGGACAAGGGCTTCAAGAGTTATGTGCCCTTGACTTAGAAAATTTGCTATATTTAGTTTGTTTACACTCTAGCGCCTTCATTTATTTATCAATCCTAATCATATTCTAAGTAAATGTGTAAGACCTAAACGTCTTGGCCAAGATCTATTATGGGCGGAATCGAACCAAAACTTTAGGAGTTATGGGCCCTTGACTTTGAAAATTGGCTATATTTTAGCTTGTTTACACTCTAGCGCCTTCATTTATTCACCGATCCTGATCATATTTACAATGAATGTGTATGATCTTAAAGTCTTGGACAAGTTTAGTTATGGGTGAAATCGGACTACGACTTCAAGAGCTATGGGCCCTTGTCATAGAAAATTTGCTATATTTCAGCATAATTATTTCAACAGTATTATTAAGCGCCTTCAATTCTTCACCAGTCCTAAATATATTTACAGTGAATGTGTATAAACTAAAGGTCTTTGATGAGTTTGATTATGGATGGAATTGAACTAGTACTTGTAGAGTTATTGGCAGTATTATACAGTAATTCACAGTTTACAGTATTATAGCTCCTTCATTTCTTCAATAATCATAATTGTATTTACACTGAATATACATTGACCTGCATCCAGTATTCATGAAAATTAGAATTGGTTTTGATCAAAATCTATGTAGAAACGGGTTATACCAGATAAAAACTATATTACCTGGTCTTCAATTATAGTGTCTTTATTCTCAGGTGAGTGATCTAGGGCCATCTTGGCCCTCTTGTTTTATTTTGCTAAGCGTCAACCTCATTTTGCAAAATGTACCTTGTTAAACAAAACCACGCAAATTCATTTTGAAAAAAACAAAACAATTTCTTGACTTTAATAACAGAACATATTAAACAGAACAACAGTCAACAGACTAGTTTAAATATGATTCAATTCTTGTTTAACATATTTTGACTGAAAAAAGCATGTTTAAGACAAAGATGTAGGCGGGTCTATAGGAAGTGATAATGTACTTAAATATGAAAGTCTAGTCCAGTCTACAAAAAGTGATAATGTACACTTAAATATGAAAGTCTAGTCCAGTCTACAAAAAGTGATAATGTACTTAAATATGAAAGTCTAGTCCAGTCTACAAAAAGTGATAATGTACTTAAATATGAAAGTCTAGTCCAGTCTACAAAAAGTGATAATGTACTTAAATATGAAAGTCTAGTCCAGTCTACAAAAAGTGATAATGTACTTAAATATGAAAGTCTAGTCCAGTCTACAAAAAGTGATAATGTACTTAAATATGAAAGTCTAGTCCAGTCTACAAAAAGTGATAATGTACACTTAAATATGAAAGTCTAGTCCAGTCTACAAAAAGTGATAATGTACTTAAATATGAAAGTCTAGTCCAGTCTACAAAAAGTGATAATGTACACTTAAATATGAAAGTCTAGTCCAGTCTACAAAAAAGTGATAATGTACACTTAAATATGAAAGTCTAGTCCAGTCTACAAAAAGTGATAATGTACTTAAATATGAAAGTCTAGTCCAGTCTACAAAAAGTGATAATATACTTAAATATGAAAGTCTAGTCCAGTCTACAAAAAGTGATAATGTACACTTAAATATGAAAGTCTAGTCCAGTCTACAAAAAGTGATAATGTACTTAAATATGAAAGTCTAGTCCAGTCTACAAAAAGTGATAATGTACTTAAATATGAAAGTCTAGTCCAGTCTACAAAAAGTGATAATGTACTTAAATATGAAAGTCTAGTCCAGTCTACAAAAAGTGATAATGTACTTAAATATGAAAGTCTAGTCCAGTCTACAAAAAGTGATTATGTACTTAAATATGAAAGTCTAGTCCAGTCTACAAAAAGTGATAATGTACACTTAAATATGAAAGTCTAGTCCAGTCTACAAAAAGTGATAATGTACTTAAATATGAAAGTCTAGTCCAGTCTACAAAAAATGATAATATACTTAAATATGAAAGTCTAGTCCAGTCTACAAAAAGTGATAATGTACACTTAAATATGAAAGTCTAGTCCAGTCTACAAAAAGTGATAATGTACTTAAATATGAAAGTCTAGTCCAGTCTACAAAAAGTGATAATGTACTTAAATATGAAAGTCTAGTCCAGTCTACAAAAAGTGATAATGTACACTTAAATATGAAAGTCTAGTCCAGTCTACAAAAAGTGATAATGTACTTAAATATGAAAGTCTAGTCCAGTCTACAAAGAGTGATAATGTACACTTAAATATGAAAGTCTAGTCCAGTCTACAAAAAGTGATAATGTACTTAAATATGAAAGTCTAGTCCAGTCTACAAAAAGTGATAATGTACTTAAATATGAAAGTCTAGTCCAGTCTACAAAAAGTGATAATGTACTTAAATATGAAAGTCTAGTCCAGTCTACAAAAAGTGATAATGTACTTAAATATGAAAGTCTAGTCCAGTCTACAAAAAGTGATAATGTACACTTAAATATGAAAGTCTAGTCCAGTCTACAAAAAGTGATAATGTACACTTAAATATGAAAGTCTAGTCCAGTCTACAAAAAGTGATAATGTACTTAAATATGAAAGTCTAGTCCAGTCTACAAAAAGTGATAATGTACTTAAATATGAAAGTCTAGTCCAGTCTACAAAAAGTGATAATGTACTTAAATATGAAAGTCTAGTCCAGTCTACAAAAAGTGATAATGTACACTTAAATATGAAAGTCTAGTCCAGTCTACAAAAAGTGATAATGTACTTAAATATGAAAGTCTAGTCCAGTCTACAAAAAACGCAATACATGTATGTATTTTGTTCAAAATCGTACATTGATAAAAATGGTACCATTGGAAGGCACTATGAGTCATTTATTGATACATCTTACTTATAGCTTTACTGGTTTTAGAAATAATCATGGATACCCTACCATGACAAGACATGTCCTAAAGTATATATATTATAGCTGTTAAATAGTTGTATCTTTATGCTATATTGTCCCTGTAATTAAATATCATCATTTAGAGGATTTTTTTCAGTGTGCTGTCATAATATTGCTTTTGACCCACATTTGTAACCAATGAAAGTGTTTGATACAAAATCTTCAGCTGAAGTAGGAGTTTTCTCATAGGTTAAAAGCGTTGTTGATACAAACTGTTAGGGCTTAATCCATAATTATTTGTTTTACTGTCTCTGAAAATAATGCAATGTTGAAAGCTGAAAAAACAACAATACTACTGCATATTAAATATCAAAGCGTTTAGACCATGAACAATTACACTAAATAGAATTTACATACTGTAAATAAGATAAATATATATAATCTAATTTACCAAAAAATAGTATGTATACTTCTAGCATTAAACTCAAGATTTTTGTTTATAGCTTTAACTGTTAGTACACTCGAGAAGGTCACATATAGTTCACACAGGTGGCAGTATCAGTGTTTGGTCCACAAATGATGAAAACAAGTATCAGTGTTCACAAAAAAAAAATCCCTTCACTGAGCTTATATTACTATCAAGGTGAAAAGCCTACTATATGTCTATACGCCAAACAATGTGGAACATCGCCACTCGTTGTTTCAGCATGAAATACGTGCGCTGAAGGAAAATAGCTATACATGTATCAAGCAATCTGATTGGTCGGATATGTGTGTACAATAGTCTGTTCATTTCATGCCGACCAATCAGATCGCTTGATACATCACTCGCGCTTGACTCAAAATGGCTTGCAGCGAAGTTAAATAACGAAAGGAACACAATTTTACCGTTTCACAGTAATTAGATGTAATTGAATGAGATTTTCGATAGGAATGAATATCTTATAGTTTATTTGAATGACATGTGTAGCAATTTTCGTTCAGCGCATATCTTTTATGCTGAAACAACGAGATGCAATGTTCCACATTGTTTGGCATATAGACATATAGTAGGCTTTTTACCTTGATAGTATGTATAAGATCAGTGACGAGATTCTTTTTTCACGGGATTTTTTTTTTTTTTTTTTTTTTTGTGGACCAAACACTGATACAGCCACCTGTGATAGTTCATGTACACCAAGTTTATCTCACTCTGGAGTCTTTAGACACTAAAAACTTTGTTTTAGATTTCAGCCCATTTGAATACATGAGATAATCTACAAATTTTCTACTGTATACAAGCCGATTATCTTTTTAGCTCACATGTCACAAAGTGACAGGGTGAGCTTTTAGGATCAGTCTCTGTGCGGTGTCGTGCGGTGTGCGTCGTGCGTCGTCAAACTTTACCTTGTGAATACACTAGGGGCCACATTTTTAGCTCAATTTTAGCAAAACTGGGTCAGAATGTTAATATTGACAAAATCTTGGGACGAGTATGATATTGGGCCATTTTGGGTGAAAAACTAGGTCACCAGGGCCAAATAAGGGAAAACCTTGTGAACACTTTAGAAATCACTGTTTTGATTGGATCTTCATGAAACTTTATCAGAATGTTTATTTCAATAATATGTAGGTCAAGTTTGATAATGGGTCATTTCCGGTCAAAAACTAAGTCACTAGGGCAAATTGCTGGAAAACCTTGTGAACACTCTAGAAGTCATTGTTTTAATTGGATAATCATGAAACCTTGTCAGAATGTTTGTCTTTATAATATCTTGGACGAGTTGGAACATGGGTCATCTTGGGTCAAAAACTAGGTCGCTAAGTCAAATCTTATGAAAAACCATGTTAATACTGTAGATTTCACAGTTATAATTGTATCTTCACCAAACTTTGTCAAATTGTTTGTTTTAATGATATAACCGTTAAGTACAAATATGGGTCATCTGGGGTCAATAACTAGGTCACCAGGTCAAATCTTAGGAAAACCTGATGTCAAATTTTGATTGTATCTTCACCAAACCTTTTCAGAATGTTTGTCTTAATGATATGTAAGACAAATTCGAACATAGGTCATCTGGGGTCAAAAACTAGGTCACAGCGTCAAATCTTAGGAAAACCTTGTCTATGCTGTAGTTTTCATGGTTTTGATTGGATCTTCACCAAATTTTGTCAGAATGTTTGTCTTATTTATATGTAGGACAAGTCCTAACATGGGTCATCTGGGGTCAAAAACTAGGTCACCGGTTCAAAACAAATGATTTAATGAGTGAACAGTGATTGTCATGTGAGCGATCTTGTTTAAAAGATATTTCTTGTTTAAGATATTTGTTGTCAAAACCTGTGTTAGCAGCCACTTCCAAATAAAGGCCACCCTGTGAATAAAGGTGATTCTTTTAAAAACCATCATAGATTGTTTAGAGCAAAATGACCTCTGAATAAAGGTCACCTGTCAAGGTCACATTTCATCTTTCCCAAGGGTGGCCTTTGTTCACAGGTTTGACTGTATTTAGATGTTGAACTTTGTTTGTGAATATTTGATTAAATATATCCTATTGTTTGTGAATATTTGATTAAATTTATCCCCATGTTTGTGAATATTTGATTAAATATATCCCCATGTTTGTGAATATTTGATTAAATATATCCCCATGTTTGTGAATATTTGATTAAATATATCCTAATGTTTGTGAATATTTGATTAAATATATCCTAATGTTTGTGAATATTTGATTAAATATATCCTAATGTTTGTGAATATTTGATTAAATATATCCCCATGTTTGTGAATACTTGATTAAATATATCATAATGTTTGTGAATATTTGATTAAATATATCCCCATGTTTGTGAATATTTGATTAAATATATCATAATGTTTGTGAATATTTGATTAAATATATCCCCATGTTTGTGAATATTTGATTAAATATATCCTAATGTTTGTGAATATTTGATTAAATATATCCCCATGTTTTTGAATATTTGATTAAATATATCCTAATGTTTGTGAATATTTGATTAAATATATCCTAATGTTTGTGAATATTTGATTAAATATATCCTAATGTTTGTGAATATTTGATTAAATATATCCTAATGTTTGTGAATATTTGATTAAATATATCCCCATGTTTGTGAATATTAGGTCATAAGTATTTACATGTTCTATTCTATTCTATTTTCTTTATTTACCAGGAATTCTTTCATATGTTAAAAGACATAAAACGTAATCTGCCTGGTTCCGGGGTTGAGGCATTTGATAAGTGGGGACCAGAGGAGCTCAGTCTGAACCAAAAGTAAGTCATGTTTGCTTGTGTTTGAATTTCACTGAAAATTCATGTGAGTTCTAGTTTCTACGGGCCTTCAAACTATCCCCCAAATATTTCCTCATAACAACCTCTTGTACAGTACGGTTCGGGTGATTTGTCCGATTTTCGCGAATCGCGGCGGAATTAAAATCGCGCTAAGCCACAGGTAGATCGCTTCAACGCGGCGATTTGAATTTTGGCCGTCGCATTCAGAGCGACGACGATCGACGGTGACCGTCACCACTGAAGGGCAATAATTCGCGGTGGATTGCGGCGACGATCGCTCAACGCGGTGATACGCGATGTCGTCTCTTTAGTTTACTCAAAACTTACGAATTTCTTGTAAATATCACTGTTATTCACACATTATTTAATTGCGCTTTGTGAACAAATTGTTACCTGATATGTGTGAAAAATTAGCGTTGACATAAATTATAATCAACGAGTGTTGAGAACTTATTAGTAGTTAATGAGCTTTAATTAATCTGTCAGCTTTCGTATATTATTGCGCGAAATAATATTACATGTAAACAGTGGACTGGTTTTATTGATTACGGCACCGAGCTACATTCGTAAAATGAGAGACTGCGACTCGGTCTAATTCTCGCCCTGGTACTCGATATGTAAAACACTATAATAGACATATGAATCTCGCCCTGTACGTAACGCTGCATATGTAAAACATAGCTACACTGTTTACATATTCGCTTAGCAATTTGCCGGTATTCTACATATTTACTTCAAGAATGGGATTTCCTACTTGACAAAATTTAATCAGATGTCTGGATTATAGTCGGTCTTGGCCGACGGTTTTAGTAAGTGTTAAATCCTGAATTATCTTACCATGTGACTGTTTTCGGAAAATGAACGGTCAACAGAAAGCGAAAGTAGAAGAAAGATTCACAATAAATATCATTTTATTTATTTGAGAGTCGGCTTTAGACGTTCGCGAATCACCGCGATCCATCGCTATCAAAGATTACCGACTGATAAATAAGTCATAAAACGCGGTGATTAGCGACATTGCGGTGATTCGTGTTTTTTTCAAGATCGATGCCGCGATGCAAATCGCCGCTACGGGTGATAAATTGACGATTACGAACGCGGGGGAAACGCGAAAATCGGACGAATCACCCGAACCGTACTGTATCAATACATTTAAATAAATATTTTTCTATTTTTATGCCCCCCGCCAAGAAATGGCGGATGGCATATAGTGTTTACCCTGTCCGTTGGTGTGTGTGTGCGGGGTGGGGGGGGGGGGGTTGTCGTGTATTACTATCTTCATGATGTAGATTTTTGGTTGTGAAATTATGTGACAATTTTAAAGGTACCGTGTACAAGGTTTTACAAGGTTTTAGGGTTAGGGTTAGATCTCAATTAGTTGTCTATAAGTTATTGCCAGTCAATTCCCCCCTTAAAAGGGGGTTTTTAGGGGACCTGAGGTACATACCGAGGTATACCTCGGTCAAATTTCTATGCAAATGGCAAACAAAGTGAGGTATATTTTATTATGGAAAACCTCGGAAAGATAGTAAAACACACAGACACTTGGGGTTAGGAGCTTTAAAAAACCAAAATATTTGTATTTTTGTCAATCCCAACACATAAACTATCAATAAAACCTAAAATAAGCCGTTTTGAAAAAATACATTTTTCAACGTCAACAATATAATTATACTACAAGATATAAATGTTCGTAGGAAAAATAGCTCACACGTACCTTCGAAAATACCTCGTATTTTATTCCATTTCCAACATTTTCACATAATCCTTGTGTCAGTCGATGTAGTACACATTATTCTTCACGATTATTGTCAAGTTTAAGTTTCAACCTCAACATTAACACCAAAATATCCAAAACAATTAGCAAAATTGTCAATATTTTGCATCAGCCACATTTACAATCTATATGGTTCCCGGCTTTGTAGTATATGACTGCATCGAGTACTGAAATAATGAGAACCAGCAGGCAAAATAACATACTGGTTCTCATGTGTTCAATACGTGGTGCATTCAAACACTACAAAGTCGGGAACCATATAGATTGTAAATGTGGCTGATGCAAAATATTGACAATTTTGCTAATTGTTTTGGATATTTTGGTGTTAATGTTGAGGTTGAAACTTAAACTTGACAATAATCGTGAAGAATAATGTGTACTACATCGACTGACACAAGGATTATGTGAAAATGTTGGAAATGGAATAAAATACGAGGTATTTTCGAAGGTACGTGTGAGCTATTTTTCCAACGAACATTTATATCTTGTAGTATATATTGTTGACGTTGAAAAATGTATTTTTTCAAAACGGCTTATTTTAGGTTTTATTGATAGATATGATAAGTTTATGTGTTGGGATTGACAAAAATACAAATATTTTGGTTTTTTAAAGCTCCTAACCCCAAGTGTCTGTGGTAAAACACACCTGCGTGTGTGTGTGTTACGGATGTTTGTGTCCGGCTCATAGCTTTGTCATGCATGATTGGATTTTGAAATAATTTGGCACAAATGTTCAACATAACAAGACGATGTGTCATACGCAATAACTGTGTCGCTTGCTCAAAGGTCAAGGTCACAGTTGACACTTAAAGCATTATATGTATAAGTTTGTGTCCGGCTTATAACTCTGTCATGCATGATGGGATTTTGAAATAACTTGGCACAAATGTTCATCATATCAAGATGACGTGTCATGAGCAATAACTGTGTCGCTTGCTCAAAGGTCAAGGTCACAGTTGACACTTAAAGCATTATATGTATAAGTTTGTGTCCGGCTTATAACTCTGTCATGCATGATTGGATTTTGAAATAATTTGGCACAAATGTTCAACATAACAAGACGATGTGTCATACGCAATAACTGTGTCGCTTGCTCAAAGGTCAAGGTCACAGTTGACACATAAAGCATTATATGTATATGTGTCCGGCTTATAACTGTTTCCGGCTTATAACTCTGTCATGCATGATTGGATGTTGAAATAAATTGGCACAAATGTTCATCATTTCAAGACGACATGTCATGAGCAAAAACTGTGTCGCTTGCTCAAAGGTCAAGGTCATAGTGGACACTTAAAGCATTATATGTATATGTTCGTGTCCAGCTTATAACTCTGTCATGCATGATTGGATTTTGTAATAAATTGGTACAAATGTTCATCATAACAAGACGATGTGTCATGCGCAAAAACTGTGATGCTTGCTCAAAGGTCAAGGTCACAGTTGACACTTAAAGCATTATATGTATAAGTTTGTGTCCGGCTTATAACTCTGTCATGCATGATGGGATTTTGAAATAACTTGGCACAAATGTTCATCATATCAAGAAGACGTGTCATGAGCAATAACTTTGTCGCTTGCTCAAAGGTCAAGGTCACAGTTGTCACTTAAAGCATTATATGTATAAGTTTGTGTCCGGCTTATAACTCTGTCATGCATGATGGGATTTTGAAATAACTTGGCACAAATGTTCAGCATATCAAGACGACGTGTCATGAGCAATAACAGTATTGCTTGCTCAAAGGTCAAGGTCACAGTTGACACATAAAGCATTATATGTATATGTTTGTGTCCGGCTTATAACTCTGTCATGCATGATTGGATGTTGAAATAAATTGGCACAAATGTTCATCATATCAAGACAATGTATCATGAGCAAAAACTGTGTCGCTTGCTCAAAGGTCAAGGTCATAGTGGACACTTAAAGCATTATATGTATATGTTCGTGTCCGGCTTATAACTCTGTCATGCATGATGGGATTTTGAAATAACTTGGCACAAATGTTCATCATATCAAGAAGACGTGTCATGAGCAATAACTGTGTCGCTTGCTCAAAGGTCACAGTGGATGTTAAAAGTTTGTGCATATTATTATGGATATAGTGAAAGTGTATGTTCGTGTCCGGCTTATAAGTTTGTCATGCATGATGGGATTTTGAAATAAATTGGCACAAATGTTCATCATATTATGCCGACGTGTCATGCCCAAAAACTGTGTCGCTTACTCAAAGGTTAAGTTCACAGTGGACACTTATATATTTATGTTCATTCCTTACATTGAAATAGTGAATGTACATGTAGTTGTGTGTTTACCACCCTTAGGTGATCTTTACCTATCACTATAGGCAGCATTCCCAAGCAACCTGCTCTATGTTGTATTCACATATTTGTCACACAACACTCATTTCTGTGTCCAGTGTGAAATGGCGGGGGCATCCGTGTCCTACGGACACATTTCTAGTCTTTATATTTCATGACATTTGGACAAATAATTAAAAAAAGACATTTAATTTATGCTTGGTATTATAAATATATTACTTGAATTACTTAGGTATTCACCCCTCCTCCCCTTTACTTGTACTGGTAAGATAGCAAGTACGTTGTTAGGTCCAGGATGGGACTCAGTGTTTAGAGATACAGTACGGTTCGGGTGATTTGTCCGATTTTCGCAAATCGCGGCGGAATTAAAATCGCGCTAAGCCACAGGTAGATCGCTTCAACGCGGCGATTTGAATTTTGGCTGTCGCGTTCAGAGCGACGACGATCGACGGTGACCGTCACCACTGAAGGGCAATAATTCGCGGTGGATTGCGGCGACGATCGCTCAACGCGGTGATACGCGATGTCGTCTCTTTAGTTTACTCAAAACTTACGAATTTCTTGTAAATATCACTGTTATTCACACATTATTTAATTGCGCTTTGTGAACAAATTGTTACCTGATATGTGTGAAAAATTAGCGTTGACATAAATTATAATCAACGAGTGTTGAGAACTTATTAGTAGTTAATGAGCTTTAATTAATCTGTCAGCTTTCGTATATTATTGCGCGAAATAATATTACATGTAAACAGTGGACTGGTTTTATTGATTACGGCACCGAGCTACATTCGTAAAATGAGAGACTGCGACTCGGTCTAATTCTCGCCCTGGTACTCGATATGTAAAACACTATAATAGACATATGAATCTCGCCCTGTACGTAACGCTGCATATGTAAAACATAGCTACACAGTTTACATATTCACTTAGCAATTTGCCGGTATTCTACATATTTACTTCAAGAATGGGATTTCCTACTTGACAAAATTTAATCAGATGTCTGGATTATAGTCGGTCTTGGCCGACGGTTTTAGTAAGTGTTAAATCCTGAATTATCTTACCATGTGACTGTTTTCGGAAAATGAACGGTCAACAGAAAGCGAAAGTAGAAGAAAGATTCACAATAAATATCATTTTATTTATTTGAGAGTCGGCTTTAGACGTTCGCGAATCACCGCGATCCATCGCTATCAAAGATTACCGACTGATAAATAAGTCATAAAACGCGGTGATTAGCGACATTGCGGTGATTCGCGTTTTTTTCAAGATCGATGCCGCGATGCAAATCGCCGCTACGGGTGATAAATTGACGATTACGAACGCGGGGGAAACGCGAAAATCGGACAAATCACCCGAACCGTACTGTAGAGTTTTTTTGTTCATGTCTTGTATATTTATGTGTTGTATATTCCATGTGTTGTATATATTGTATGTGTTGTATATTATATGTGTTGTATATTATATGTGTTGTATATATTGTATGTGTTGTATATTATATGTGTTGTATATTATATGTGTAGTATATTGTATGTGTTGTATATTTACATTAATTTAGATTATACAACAAAAACACAAATATACGAACTAGTATTATTATTTCATTTGTCTACGTTTCGGCACAACCGCCTTTATCAAGACATAACAATAATGTAATAAAATAACGGACGTTACGTCATAATGATTATCATATTAAACGTAACGTAAAAAGGCGGGAATGCGTGCAGTGCAATAACAAAATGTAATTAGTATTACGCTTTCGGATTTAAGAAATACAAATATATCCTATAGTAATATATGATATAAAAAAGCAAAAATAGGACACAACGAAAGCGAAACTAAACTACATAGTTATTCTTTAACATTAAATAAAACTTTCGAATTTAAACCATTAGGATAAAGAGTATTGAGTTTATAAATCCAAAAGGTTTCTTTACAAAGGCGATTTATATTATTTTTAACGATATCAATAGGCATAAAAGAAAAATCTGCCAATTTATGAGAAGTGTCATTAAAATGTGTGGCAACCAAAGAGGAAAAAGCAGGATCTGTAAAGTTACAAATATCATATCTATGACTATTCATACGTTTAGAAACGTTTTGTGTAGTCTGACCAACATATTGTTTTTTACATCTTTGACAGGTAATCAAATATATAACGTTCTTAGTTTTACATTTAGTATCAACACGTAATTGAAAGTTTTCGCCTGTGACTGAACTAGAAAAATCCGAACTATTGTTGATAGATTTGCAGTGAGTACATCTAGTACTACCACAACTTCAAGACGAGTGAATGTTTTGGTCTGTTTTAGAAATATTTGTACTTGTTAAATAGTCATGAAGGCTTTTTGGTCGTCTGAAAGCTAATATAGGTTTAAAGAATTTATGAATATTTTTAACAGTACAACTTGATGACAAACTCAAAAGGTCCCAATATTTATTGATTGTTGCACCAATGTCAGGAAGCGACGGATTGTAGGTCATAGTGAACGGTATACCACGTGCCTTTTCTTGTGAAGATTGCTGCAAAGCGTCCTCCTGCGACATCCGTGAAACTTTTTCAAATCCATCTTTGATGACGGAGTCCGGGTAATCCCTGTCCTTGAAATAACGATGTAATTCACACAATGATTTACTGAAAATTTCATCATCAGAAATTATACGTCGATAACGTTTTGCTTGACTAAAGGGTATTCCGTCTTTGCAGCGTTTTGGGTGCGATGAACTGTATTGTAAATATTGGTGATTATTTGTTCTTTTGATATGAATGTCCGTCTTTATACTAAGATCAGTTCCTTTCGATACGGATACATCCAAGAAGGACACATTTTCTTTTGATATGCTGTGGGTGAATTTAATTGTAGGATGCAATCCGTTTATCTGGTCTATAAATTCTTGAAGTTCTTTCAAAGTGTGATCCCATATTAAAATTATATCATCTAAGAAACGAAACCAACAGGTCGGTTTCTTTGCACATTTGGCCAGAAAATCAGATTCAAATTTACCCATGAATAATGAGGCATAACTTGGCGCCATAGTACTTCCCATAGCTGTTCCCATTTGTTGATGATAAAAGTCATTACCAAATTTGAAATAATTATTTTCAAGAACAAGTCTCAATAAATTGGAAATATCACTCACATTTGGATATCCTGAAGACCTCAGAAAATTTTTGTATATTTACAGGTTCAGTGAAACAAGAGAAGAGGTACATGAAGCTCTGTGTGGTAAGATCCAGTAAAAATAAGATTAGTTTGCTGCCAGAATTATGTATTTTCTATACATATTCCACCCAAAAGAAATATACTTTTCAATATGACTGTACTCCCCCCCCCCAAAAAAAAATATACCTTACAATATGTATCCCCTCCCAAGTTATATTGGCTATATTTGCTAAGATCTTTAGAATTCTGTTTTGTCCACCCTAAAGGATCAACAATCCGAACTGATACATATTGAATTTAATCCTGTGATGGTCATAGCTGCTTCTTAGGTTTTATAAAGAACCAGGTGCTGTTTTTGTTGGAAATAAATTCTTGTGGAATTTTATAAAAAAGGATATTTTTTAAATGTTTTTATCAGAATTCAACCTAAATTTGTATTTATACTGATATGTTTGTGTTTAAAGATTTAGTGATACTATTGTTGACATTGTGTAAAATTGCTAATAGACGATTTGATGTTCTGGATGACATTGTACTGTAATCACGTGTTTAAGACGCACATTTTTGCATCCAAAATCGAGACCAAAAATTGGGTGCATCTTATACATGGGTGTAGAATTCAATCCCATGTTATAAAATTGGGAATAACTTGTTTTAACTTATTTGAATATTTTCTTGCAGACTCTATTGACACCAAGAGGACATGTGACTTGATTAAAGAACTTATTAAAGCTTGCAATATATATGTTCCTGACATCAGGACCAAACGTCGACCAAACAGAATCCTGCTTGAGAATATTGGGGATTATATCCTTGGCATTTTCAAGGTAAGGGGATACATGACATTTCTACTTATGTCAGGTAACTTAAGTTTAGGAAATTTTAAGTATTTGGTAGCTCTTTAATTTGGAGGTGTTTATATCCTGATCATGTGACCTATCATTTAGCAACTCTTCAAATTGAAAAAGTTTGGATGTTCTTTATTGGGAAGCTCTTCATTATGGAGAAGGAATTCTTTTTAGCTCACATGTCACAAAGTGACAAAGTGAGCTATTAGGATCACTTTCCGTCCGGCGTCTGGCGTCGTGCAGTGTGCGTTGTGCGTCGTCAAACTTTATGTTGTGACCACACTAGGGGCCACATTTTTAGCTCAATTTTAGCAAAACTGGGTCAGAACGTTAATATCAACAAAATCTCGTACAAGTTCGATATTGGGCCATTTTGGGTAAAAAACTAGGTCACCAGGGCCAAATAAGGGAAAACCTTGTGAACACTTTAGAAATCACTGTTTTGACTGGATCTTCATGAAACTTTGTCAGAATGTTTATTTTAATAATATGTAGGTCAAGTTTGATAATGGGTCATTTCCGGTGAAAAACTAGGTCACTAGGGCAAATTGCTGGAAAACCTTGTGAACACTCTAGAAGTCACTGTTTTGATTGGATGATCATGAAACCTTGTCAGAATGTTTGTCTTCATAATATCTTGGACGAGTACGAACATGGGTCATCTTGGGTCAAAAACTAGGTCGCTAGGTCAAATCTTATGAAAAACCATGTTAACACTGTAGATTTCACAGTTATTATTGGATCTTCACCAAACTTTGTCAAATCGTTTGTTTTAATGATATTAAGGACAAGTTCAAATACGGGTCACCTAGAGTCAAAAACCAGGTCACAAGGTCAAATCTTAGGAAAACCTTATTAACACTGTAGATGTCAAATGTTTATCGTATCTTCACCAAACCTAGTCAGAATGTTTGTCTTAATGATATGTAAGACAAATTCGAACATAGGTCGTCTGGGGTCAAAAACTAGGTCACGAGGTCAAATCTTAGGAAAACCTTGTCTATGGATCTTCACCACATTTTGTCAGAATGTTTGTCTTATTTATATGTAGGACAAGTTCTAACATGGGTCATCTGGGGTCAAAAACTAGGTCACCAGTTCAAAACAATGTTTTAATGAGTGAACAAGTGAGCGATATAGGGCCATCTTGGCCCTCTTGTTTTACTAAAATGGCTATTTCGTGGGGACGTAAATTCGTGGATTTTCAATTTTGGAAAAAATTCCAAATCGTTTTCCTCAATAAAATAACCTTATTAGTATCTAGAAAAATACAGTTAATTTACTCTCACGTGTCAAAAGTTATACTATAAGCACCAGATGTTAAACTTGAAAATAAGGGTTGATTTTGACACTTGACATTTTGCAAATTGACGGACGTGCAAACTTTCAAGGGGCCATTCGTGTTCACACCTTTCTATTGACATCGAGTCCATTATGTCAACATTATTTCAGCATGAAGTCGACCTTCATATTTCTGTCCCACTAGTATGTAAGTTATGAGAAACTCACATCACTACACTTTTCTGAACTCTCATTGTTTAAACAACAAGCTATGAATAAAATGTCGCTAAGGCCACACCAATTTGATAACTTGTTCATCGGATTTGCCGCTCGCTTTTTATCAAAATTAGAAAAATAATATTATTTTTTGTTTTTTGCTTCTGACCGCTTGCTCGTGCCGACATCTTTAAAAAAATCCGGAACGGTACGGTGTCCCGGATTTTATCACTACAAAATTGTATTCTGCGGTGTTGCTCCATTAAATATGCGGCTCTCTTTACGATACCGAGATAGTATAATAGCTGATTTTTTAAATGAATTTATTCGGTAATTCCGAATGTTTAAACCTAAGAAGAATGTTAACTGCACGCGATATCATAGACAATCAGAAACACGTCGATTATCGTAGATAAGACCATAGAAAATATAAGTAGCGAGGAATAGGAATATGGGTGACGTTAATTCCCAAGATGGTAGCGCTCGTGGCCTAGTCCAACTGTTTGTGACGGCGAGACTCTTTCGATTTTGCCCAGCCTTCAAAAACTGAATATTTAATTTGTTGTGTGTGGAAAAATCACACATTAAAACCCGTTTGGAAAACGAAACTGGTGCAATGGTGAATAACTGCCGGTGTCATGGTAAAAATCGCCTATTCTCGAAAATTCGCTTTCAAATAATCTGAGTTTAAATGACATGTCACCGAAACGTTGACAAGTTAAACTTAAACCAACTTTCGTTAGCCCATGGTACCCATTGTAAAGAACGATTTAGAATAGCACTGTTCAGACGGTAGTTGTACATGGAGTAGCTAAAGTTCGTTTACATCGGTTATCAGTAGTCAAATTAACATGCAAAGTAAACTTTAAGTTCAATATTAAAAATTTACTTTTGACACAGAATTTTATGGCACATTCTCACAGATTATTGTTATTATACCCCCAGATATGAAATATATGGGGGCTATATTGGATTCACGCTTGACGGTCGGTCGGTCAGTCGGTCCGTGCGTCTGTAGACACAATTTGTCCGGAGAATTTCTCAGCAACTACTTACAGGATTTCAATAAATCTTCACAGAAGTGATCAGTAGTAAGCCTAGTTGTGCATGCTTAAAGCAATTTTCGTTCGGATTAATCATCACTGAGTTATACCCCTTTGTTGTTTTTATACAGTATATACAATAGGCAAATTTTGTCCGGACAATTTCTCAGCAACTACTCACAGGATCTCAATGAAACTTCACAGAAGTGATCAGTAGTAAGCCTAGTTGTGCATGCTTAAAGTATTATTCGTTCGGATTAATTTTCACTGAGTTATAGCCCTTTGTTGTTTTTATACAGTATATACAATAGGCAAATTTTGTCCAGACAATTTCTCAGCAACTACTCACAGGATCTCAATGAAACTTCACAAAAGTGATCAGTAGTAAGCCTTGTTGTGCATGCTTAAAGCATTATTTGTTCGGATTAATTTTTACTGAGTTATAGCCCTTTGTTGTTTTTATACAGTATATACAATAGGCAAATTTTGTCCGGACAATTTCTCAGCAACTACTCACAGGACTTCTACGAAACTTCACAGAAGTAATAAGATATTAGCCTAGTTGTGCATGCTTAAATCATTTTTCATTTGGATTGATTTTCACTGAGTTATAGCCCTTTGTTTTTTTCTACAGTATATACAATAGGCAAATTTTGTCCTGACTATTTCTCATTGACTACTGCCAGGAATTCAATAAAACTTCTCAGAAGTGATGAGTAGTTAGCCTAGTTGTGCATGCATTAAACTTGTCTTGGTTGGTTAAATTTTCACTGAGTTATGGCCCTTTGTTGTTTTTTATACAGTGTATATACAATATCTCAGTAACTACTCATAGGAATTCAATGAAACTTCACAGAAGTTATAAAAAGTAAGCCAAGTTGGGCATGCAATAACCAGGTTTTGTTTGGATTAATTTTCACTGAGTTATGGCCCTTTGTTTTAAACAATTAGGTAAATTTTGTCCGTACCATTTCTCAGCAACTACATGCAGGAATTCAGTGAAACTTCTTAGAAGTGATAAGTAATTTGCCAGGTTGTGCATGCCCACAATAGGTTTTGTCCTAGTAAATTTTAATGAGTTATGGCCCTTTGTTATCTTTTATATAATTTATATTTAGAAACTGGTCAGGATATATCTAAGCAACAATTTGCAGGTATTAAAAAAATGAAAATGCATTATATTTCCCTCTGTAAAATGTAACAATAACCGTGTCAAGGCCACATCTGGGGGTATTCATCACCTTTAGTGATAGTTCTAGTTTCTATCGATTTAAGTATACTGAAGATATCTTAGAATATTTGGTGTGGGTCTATCCTTCACTCTCTAGTTTATATAAGAATTAAGGGTAAATTCTTTTAAAACATGTCAGTTATATCTTGTGTCCAAGTTGTGTACAGTGTCATTCCAGTGATAGATCCAGTATACAATATTATGTCTTTTTATTTTAGTAATTGTAACAAGAATATGGTATACAATGTATTGTTCTGTAAGTTTAATCTAATTTTTGTGTGTTTCTTTATGGGTGATTTATCAATTTTCATATAAAAAAAAGAATAGAATAAAGACATTAAAAGTGTTTTCACTGGTAAACCTAAGGGTTATTGAAACTAATAAAAATACAGATTCTTTATTTGCTTGATCACATGCTTGTTTGAAATAGAAAAGCTTTTTAGATTTTTTTTCGCTTGTTTTGAAAGAAGGAAAATAAAAAAAAATATTAAAATAATTTTTTCGCTCGCTCGCTCGGTCAAATTGGAAAAGTAAAAAATAATATTAATAAAAATATTTCGCTCGCTCGCTTGCTCTTTTCAGAAAAAAAATCTGATGAACAAGTTATTAAATTGGTGTGGCCTAATGGTTAAATACCAGTAAAGCCGTCTTCTCCCGGACTTCCAGATCCTAATGCAGATACATTTATAGTGCATGTATCAATATGTAAATAATCATTAAGAATCAATTATCATTAAACATAAACTGAGACCTGAATCTTTTTTTATTGAATATGGTAGACATTATGTTTACTCAAACAATTATACATTGTCGAAGATCCATTGTTATTTGTCAGTTCCAGTATAAACCGAAAGTTGTATTGTAAGTAGCCCAATGTTGGATAATACATTTTTTCGGACGGTAGACTGAAATCTCGGCATTTATATTCATGGGGATTTGATTTCGTGGATGAGCCGACCCACGGAATCCACGAAATTAAATCCCCAATGAAAATTAATGATTCCACAGTATTAAATTCGGTTTAAGGCTGTATTTCAACAATTGTTCAGTTATATATGGTGGCCCATTCACCTAACCAGTTTTCCTGGACTGTATTTTAACCAGTACTAGCTTAACCTTCTTCCATGAGGAGCTGGACATTCTCATAGTAAGTCAACAAGAAATGCTGTAGCAATGTATGGCTCATAGTCTTGATAAGAGAACTCTTCAAAATGGAGATTTTTCTACATGTAGTCCTCTTCAAAATGGAGGTTATGGACAATCTTTTCCTTAAGTTTGTTTCTGAAGAACTTCCTTAGCTACAAAGAACAATTATTTGTATGAAGTCATTCACTTCTGTACTCATAATAAGAAATTTCTCTTTCTCTCATATTTCTGCTACACTGGAACTTCAGACTGTGAAAACTTTAGCTGATATATATAAAACATACCTCTGGGGGAACTAGATAGTAGTCAAGGCTAATTTTCTTATCACTTATATGTCTGTATTGAAAATATTGAAAGTAAAACAATTCAACTTTTCAAAACTACTTTGAATTATTTCCCATAAATGCCAGTGTGATTTTATATGAGGAATATTTCTACCTTCTGGGCGTCAATTTAGGTCCAGACAAATATGTTCTGTTACATAACTGATAAAAGTTTCTTAGAATTGTTCTTTTCTAATTTAGAATTAGTTTTTATTTGATGATTTTGTGCTGTGATCAGTTTTTTCCCAGTGTTTTACTGGTTGTGCCTGCTGAGAGAAGAAATAGTTTAATACATTATTGAAGAATTCAAGCTGTATACCATAACATTTATAGTCAGAGTCAGGAAATCCATATGTTATCAGACTCCATAGTCAAGTTTCTAATTATTTGGTTTAAATGAACTTTAAAATAGATCACATTTAACTTGTTAGTTTTTAGCTCACCAGAGCACGAATGTGCTCAGGGTGAGCTTTTGTGATTGCCCTGCGTCCATCTTTCATCGTGAAGTGGCGTCCATATTTACTTAAAACAACATCTCCTCCTACACCGCTATGCCGATTGCAACCAAACTTTGCTGGAATGATCCTTGGGTGGTCCCCTTTCAAAGTTGTTCAAAAAATTAAATTTCATTAAATAGAAAAAACTTAAAAAATCTTCTTCTCCGAAACCGCAAGGCCTAGAGCTTAGATATTTTGTATGTGGCATTGTCTAGTGGACCACTACCAAGTTTGTTCAAATTATTGCCCTAGGGTCAAGATTGGCCCCGCCCCGTGGGTCACTTGATTTATATAGACTTATATAGGAAAATTTAAAAAATCTTCTTCTTCCGAAACCGCGAGGCCTAGAGCTTAGATATTTTGTATGTAGCATTGTCTAGAGTAGACCTCTACCGAGTTTGTTCAAATTATGGCCCCGGGGTCAAAATTGGCCCTGCCCTGGGGTTTATTCTATTTTATATATGAAATTTAAAAAATCTTCTTCTCCGAAACCACAAGGCCTGGAGCTAAGATATTTGGTATGTAGCATTGTCTAGTGGACCTCTACCAAGTTTGATCAAATTATTGCCCTAGGGTCAAAAGTTGGCCCCGCCCGGGGGTCACTTGATTTATACAGACTTATATAGGAAAATTTAAAAAATCTTCTCCGAAACCACAAGGCCTAGAGCTTAGATATTTTGTATGTGGCATAGTCTAGTGGACCTCTACCAAGTTTGTTCAAATTATGGCCCCGGGGTCAAAATTAGCCATGCCCTGGGGTTTATTCTATTTTATTTAGGAAAATTTAAAAAATCTTCTTCTCTGAAACCACAAGGCCTAGAGCTAAGATATTTGGTATCTAGCTTTGTCTAATGGACCTCTTTTAATTCTGTTCATATAATGATAAAAAACGGCCCAGATCTTACTTGGACTCGTATAGAAAACTTCAACAATGTTCATCTCCAAATGACCTTTTCTCCTGGTGAGCATTTATAGGGCAATCATGGCTCTCTTGTTTTTTTTGTGGCCTTACCTTTAGGTTTGCTGTAAACTGGCTTTTGACTTACTTAGCCTAACTTCTCACCATAGTTTACAGTACAGAATAAAAGTGGCGACTACAAAACATAACTTTATATTGGTTCTGTATTGACATTATTTTCCTGATTTACACAATACAAAAAGTCTGGAAATAAAACAGGTAATTACAGTAATATATTATTCTATGTTTCAGATGTATGGTGCTGTGACGGCTGACCAGGACTGGTTGTCTGTTTCAAGTTCATCTAGTCAAGGCAGCAATGATGTAAGTAGATAGTTATATATATATCAGCAGGAACATAACTAATGAAAACATTTTAACCTTCTTAGTGTTGATACTGTCTAAATGTCTAAATTTTCTAATGTGATTTATAGAAAATGATGAAACAAACTTTCAGCTGGTTTTTTTTAAACTTAAAGTATGTGTGATCTTAATTTTGTGACTTTGTTCCTTCATGTTGAAGTTATTTTTCAAACTTGATGATGTGAAGCAATGAATTGTCCATGCACCTCTTGCAAAGAGCTTTAGAACATAATTGTCCATGCACCTCTTGCAAAACATTTAGAACTTAATTGTCCATGCACCTTTTGCAAAGAGCTTTAGGACATAATTGTCCATGCACATTTTACAAAAACCTTTTGAACATAATTGTCCATGCACCTTTTGCAAAGAGCTTTAGGACTTAATTGTCCATGCACCTTTTACAAAAACCTTTTGAACATAATTGTCCATGCACCTTTTGCAAAGAGCTTTTGAACATAATTGTCCATGCACCTTTTGCAACACCGTTTTAGAACATAATAGCAGTGTTATAAAACTGTTTATTTGGTTGGTTGCCTCATAAATCAGAAGTGTCTTATGATTGTTGAGATGTGGATATTTTTTCTTTTGTTTTTAGCTCACATGTCACAAAGTGACAAAGTGAGCTATTAGGATCACTCTCCGTCCGGCGTCCGGCGTCGTGCGTCGTCAAACTTTATGTTGTGACCACACTAGGGGCCACATTTTTGGCTCAATTTTAGCAAAACTGGGTCAGAACGTTAATATCAACAAAATCTCGAACGAGTTCGATATTGGGCCATTTGGGGTCAAAAACTAGGTCACCAGGGCCAAATAAGGGAAAACCTTGTGAACACTTTAGGAATCACTGTTTTGAATTTATCTTCATGAAACTTTGTCAGAATGTTTATTTTAATAATACGTAGGTCAAGTTTGAAAATGGGTAATTTCTGTAGTAAAATTAGGTCACTAGGGCGAATTGCTGGAAAACCTTGTGAACACTCTAGAAGTCACTGTTTTGATTGGATGATCATGAAACCTTGTCAGAATGTTTGTCTTCATAATATCTTGGACGAGTTCGAACATGGGTCATCTGGGGTCAAAAACTAGGTCGCTAGGTCAAATCTTATGAAAAACCATGTTTACACTGTAGATTTCACAGTTATTATTGGATCTTCATAAAACTTTGTCAAATCGTTTGTTTTAATGATATAATGGTCAAGTATAAATATGGGTCATCTGGGGTCAATAACTAGGTCACCAGGTCAAATATTAGGAAAACTTTGTTAACACTGTAGATGTCACAGTTTTAATTGGATCTTCACCAAACCTTGTCAAAATGTTTGCCTCAATGATATGTGGGTCAAGGATGAACATGGGTCATCCGGGTTCAAAAACTGGGTCACAAGGTCAAATCTTAGGTAAAAATCTTGTAAAAGCTCTAAATGTCATGGTTTTGATTGGATCTTGGCCAAACCTTGTCAGATTGTTTGTCTTAATGATATTAAGGACAAGTTTAAATATGGGTCACCTAGGGTCAAAAACCAGGTCACAAGGTCAAATCTTAGGAAAACCTTATTAACACTGTAGATGTCAAATTTTGATCATATCTTCACCAAACCTAGTCAGACTGTTTGTCTTAATGATATGTAAGACAAATTCGAACATAGGTCGTCTGGGGTCAAAAACTAGGTCACCGGTTCAAAACAATGTTTTAATGAGTGAACAGTGATTGTCATGTGAGTGATATAGGGCCATCTTGGCCCTCTTGTTGTGTTATTTAGTGAACAATAATGAAAACAATCATTTTTACCCTATAATAGAAACTTTCAACAATTCTCTTTTGTAAATACTCATGAGTACAAAATAAGCTCCATTTGTGTTGCTTAATGTCTTAAAATGTTTTTTTTTCCCCATGCTAAAACCTTGTATAAATTCTGATACAAGGTTTGTCACTAAATTGAATGATTGTTTTGAATTGACACATCAGTAAGATACCCACTGGGAGAGGAGTAGCTGCATGTTTCTCCTCAGTTCAAATGTTTTCATGCTGTTTCAAATCATGTCTCAAATTCTTTGATTGTTAGCTCACATGTCACAAAGTGACAAAGTGAGCTATTAGGATCACTCTCCGTCCGGCGTCCGGCGTCGTGCGTCGTCAAACTTTTTGTTGTGACCACACTAGGGGCCACATTTTTGGCTCAATTTTAGCAAAACTGGGTCAGAACGTTAATATCAACAAAATCTCGGACGAGTTCGATATTGGGCCATTTGGGGTCAAAAACTAGGTCACCAGGGCCAAATAAGGGAAAACCTTGTGAACACTTTAGAAATCACTGTTTTGAATTTATCTTCATGAAACTTTGTCAGAATGTTTATTTTAATAATATGTAGGTCAAGTTTGAAAATGGGTAATTTCTGTAGTAAAATTAGGTCACTAGGGCAAATTGCTGGAAAACCTTGTGAACACTCTAGAAGTCACTGTTTTGATTGGATGATCATGAAACCTTGTCAGAATGTTTGTCTTCATAATATCTTGGACGAGTTCGAACATGGGTCATCTTGGGTCAAAAACTAGGTCGCTAGGTCAAATCTTATGAAAAACCATGTTAACACTGTAGATTTCACAGTTATTATTGGATCTTCACCAAACTTTGTCAAATCGTTTGTTATAATGATATTATGGTCAAGTATAAATATGGGTCATCTGGGGTCAATAACTAGGTCACCAGGTCAAATCTTAGGAAAACTTTTTTAACACTGTAGATGTCACAGTTTTAATTGGATCTTCACCAAACCTTGTCAAAATGTTTGCCTCAATGATATGTGGGTCAAGGATGGACATGGGTCAGCCGGGTTCAAAAACTGGGTCACAAGGTCAAATCTTAGGTAAAAATCTTGTAAAAGCTCTAAATTTCATGGTTTTGATTGGATCTTGGCCAAACCTTGTCAGATTGTTTGTCTTAATGATATTAAGGACAAGTTCAAATATGGGTCACCTAGGATCAAAAACCAGGTCACAAGGTCAAATCTTAGGAAAACCTTATTAACACTGTAGATGTGAAATTTTGATCGTATCTTCACCAAACCTAGTCAGACTGTTTGTCTTAATGATATGTAAGACAAATTCGAACATAGGTCGTCTGGGGTCAAAAACTAGGTCACCGGTTCAAAACAATGTTTTAATGAGTGAACAGTGATTGTCATGTGAGCGATATAGGGCCATCTTGGCCCTCTTGTTTTTCTGATGGTTTGGCAATCAAAGATTCTCTGAGAAGTTTATATAAGAATTAGTTTGTCTCTATGTATAAAGTCAAATATTTGGTACAAATAGTAGCTAAAGTAATTCTGATGTGGTTAAAAAGATGTTAATAAGAATTGTTTTTTGCCAACCCCTTTCAAATGATCCTTCATCAGGGTACATTATTACTATATATAGTCAAACCTGTGGTTAGGGGTCATTAAAAGTGAAGGATAGTGGATTATACACAGTGGACCTTAATTTACGGGTTTATATTGTCTACTAGTTAATCAAAATTGTAATGAAGATTTTTGTGTTGTTTACATATTGCTGGTTGTATGTTTCTGTAATGTTTTAAGCGTATATTTACAAACATTTAATATCATTGCTTAATTGAGGTAAAACATTGCCTCATAGTTTGAAGAGACTTCTACAGATCATAGTGTCAAGGTCATTTAAATTTGTGGAAGAATAATGAAAATCCTGGAAGTTCAGGAGAGAAGATTTGCCGTTATATAAACCCTGAATTATGGTTTTCATCATATGATAAACTACAGTTGAGACTGTCTTAGCAACCCCTTGTTTGTAGCGATGTTCTGTCTACAGCGACCCTTTTATATCCCACCGATGCATATTACACATACAAACAGTACTTACCTAATTAATCATTTCCCAAAAATCTACTTTCGCTTTACACATTGATGTATAAGGATAAAGTCGAAACATCGCGAATAAAACTAATTGTCATAATCATGAATTAGGATTAGTCTCCGTCCGGCGTCGTGCGTCGTCAAACTTTACCTTGTGAACACACTAGGGGCCACATTTTTAGCTCAATTTTAGCAAAACTGGGTCAGAATGCTAATATTGACAAAATCTCGGACGAGTTTGATATTGGTCCATTTTGGGTGAAAAACTAGGTCACCAGGGCCAAATAAGGGAAAACCTTGTGAACACTTTAGAAATCACTGTTTTGATTGAATCTTCATGAAACTTTGTCAGAATGTTTATTTCAATAATATGTAGGTCAAGTTTGATAATGGGTCATTTCCAGTCAAAAACTAGGTCACTAGGGCAAATTGCTGGAAAACCTTGTGAACACTCTAGAAGTCACTGTTTTGATTGGATAATCATGAAACCTTACCAGAATGTTTGTCTTTATAATATCTTGGACGAGTTGGAACATGGGTCATCTTGGGTCAAAAACTAGGTCGCTAGGTTAAATCTTATGAAAAACCATGTTAATACTGTAGATTTCACAGTTATAATTGTATCTTCACCAAACTTTGTCAAATTGTTTGTTTTAATAATATAACCGTTACGTACAAATATGGGTCATCTTGGGTCAATAACTAGGTCACCAGGTCAAATCTTAGGAAAACTTTGTTAACACTGTAGATGTCACAGTTCTGATTGGATCTTCACCAAACCTTGTCCAAATGTTTGCCTCAATGATATGTGGGTCAAGGTTGAATATGGGTTAGCCGGGGTCAAAAACTGGGTCACTAGGTCAAATCTTAGGTAAAAATCTTGTAAAAGCTCGAAATTCCATGGTTTTGATTGGATCTTGGCCAAACCTTGTCTGATTGTTCGTCTCAATGATATTAAGATTAAGTTCAAATATGGCTCATCTAGGGTCAAAAACTAGGTCACGAGGTCAAATCTTAGGAAAACCTTATTAATTCTGTAGATGTCAAATTTTGATTGTACATTGTATCTTTACCAAACCTTGTCAGAATGTTTGTCTTACTGATATGTAAGACAAATTCCAACATAGGTCATCTGGGGTCAAAAAATAGGTCACAAGGTCAAATCTTAGGAAAACCTTGTCTTTGCTGTAGTTTTTGATTGGATCTTCACCAAATTTTGTCAGAATGTTTGTCTTATTTATATGTAGGACAAGTTCTAACAAGGGTCATCTGGGGTCAAAAACTAGGTCACATGTTCAAAACAAAGTTTTAATGAGTGAACAGTGATTGTCATGTGAGCGATATAGGGCCATCTTTGCCCTCTTGTTGGTTTTGATACATGTATTTTACCATTTTTGTAAAATAAAACTGTAAAAGCTTTACTGTATGGTTGTACAACTGCATTTGTATTAGTATAATACAAGCATTACAGAACAGTTATCATTCTTATTATATAATAATACTGAAAATCTAGTTAGGAAACTTATTGATTGTAAAGGGATTGTGTCTAGTGACTTCCTGTGTCTAGTGACTTCCTGTGTCTAGTGACTACCTGTGTCTAGTGACTTCCTGTGTCTAGTGACTCCCTTTGTCTATGACTCCCTGTGTCTAGTGACTTCCTGTGTCTAGTGACTTCATGTGTCTATGACTCCCTGTGTCTAGTGACTTCCTGTGTCTATGACTTCCTGTGTCTAGTGACTTTCTGTGTCTAGTGACTCCCTGTGTCTATGACTTCCTGTGTCTAGTGACTCCCTGTGTCTAGTGACTTCATGTGTCTAGTGACTCCCTGTGTCTATGACTCCCTGTGTCTAGTGACTCCCTGTGTCTATGACTTCCTGTGTCTAGTGACTCCCTGTGTCTAGTGACTTCATGTGTCTAGTGACTCCCTGTGTCTGACTCCCTGTGTCTATGACTTCCTGTGTCTAGTGACTTCCTGTGTCTAGTGACTTCCTGTGTCTAGTGACTTCATGTGTCTAGTGACTTCCTGTGTCTATGACTCCCTGTGTCTAGTGACTCCCTGTGTCTATGACTTCCTGTGTCTAGTGACTCCCTGTGTCTAGTGACTTTATGTGTCTAGTGACTCCCTGTGTCTGACTCCCTGTGTCTATGACTTCCTGTGTCTAGTGACTTCCTGTGTCTAGTGACTCCCTATGTCTAGTGACTTCCTGTGTCTAGTGACTCCCTGTGTCTAGTGACTCCCTATGTCTAGTGACTCCCTGTGTCTAGTGACTTCATGTGTCTAGTGACTCCCTGTGTCTGACTCCCTGTGTCTATGACTTCCTGTGTCTAGTGACTTCCTGTGTCTAGTGACTCCCTATGTCTAGTGACTTCCTGTGTCTAGTGACTCCCTGTGTCTAGTGACTCCCTATGTCTAGTGACTCACTGTGTCTAGTGACTTCCTATGTCTAGTGACTCCCTGTGTCTAGTGATCTTATTTGCTCTCTCCGATGGAAAGTCACTGTAGACAGTCTTGACTGTAACAGCAAACAGTTGATGGATAGACTCATCGGTCCTACTGTAAAGGGGAAATTGCGGTTTAGAAGATAACTATGAGGTCTAGCTGTGAAAATTTTTGTTTGGTCTTGGAATACGGGGGGCATCTGACTTAACTTTTCAGTGGTAAATCTGATATTAAGTCATCTGTTGTGTTTGAAATCATCAGTATTTTGTGAAATGTTTTGTGAAGATAAAAGTGCAACATCTCCATTTGAATTACTAACTTGTCCCTCTTGTTGCTGGGAGCTGTCTGTTTCATTAGCTGTGGTGATTCTATTATGAACAACAGACAACATTATTTTTTTATATTGTATTGCAGAGAAAATGTTACTTAAAACTATTTTTCTTTCTTATTCCTTTATTAACAGCAGTATGTTATAAATTGGTTGCTAGGAAATTAACACCTTGCATTAAATTATCCAGTAGATGTGGGCAACACTCTCGGTCACTTTTTAACAGCAGTAATTGGAATTGTTTCTTATATTTAGTCTGGGTACTGATAGTTATTCTGGTGATTTACTAACACATCTAAAATTAATTTTAAGCTAAACAGACTGTCTGGTGACATTTTGTAAATAATTATCTCGGGTGAATTTAGAAACACTGTAATTAAAAAGAATGTAATTGATGTCAGAAAGCTAAGCATTCCAAGATTAAACTTTACACAAATAGAAGAAATTCACTGAAAATCCCGTTATATGATCAAACAGGAGTTCATGTCTGTCTATCAAGAAAGACCTTGATGTGGAAATCAACCTCTCTTTGGGAACTATTTGCTAATGATATAGACCTGACATACCTCTCATTAAAATCACCTGTACATAAAGGCCAGGATTCTTAAAGGCCTGTAATGAGAAAATGGCTGATTAGAAATGTTTGAGTTTTCTTAAAATTCTGCAAACAATTTTGCATGGTAGGATATATATAATGCTTTGTTTAAGAGAATCAATTTTAGCAAATAATTACATTGAAAACATAGTTGATATATTTAACAATATGTGAATTATGTACTTTTAAGAAGCTTTCAGTTATCAGACTGTTTATTTGTTTGGTTTTAATCATTGTGGCTTCATTGCTTGCTGCTACCTGACTTCTGATATATATTTATGGATTCTAATAAACTACTGATATTGTGGTAATATTTAATACTGTTAAATTAACAGAATAAAAAGGAATGTTCATTTAAGTGGTAAAATTTGCCTTTTATCTGTTCACACCTTTGAATGGAATTCATAAAAACATGAATTTTTCTTGAACTATTCATACTGTGTATTATGCATATTTCATGAATAGTTAAAAAAGTTTGAATACAGCTTCAAGAGGAATTCATGAAATCATTTTTTCATGAACTTTTCATGAATAGTGTAATGAAACGTTCATGAAGTATGCATAACTATTTAGCAGGGGCATTCATCATGACCATCTGTAGTTTCTTTGTTGGTTGGTTCATTATCCATGTGTCAAGGATGGGAGCTTGGATAATCTTATTTTTGTTCAGTGACCTTCATTACTTATCTTTGACCATTTTATATTTCAGACAGAGGAAACAGTGATGCCATATTTGACAGTTTTTGCCAACTTTAGAGAAGATATAAGAAAAGTTGCCAGAGCAGAAAAAGGTAAAAATGTCTTAATAATGTTAAAAAATAATTTTCTTTATAATGTTAAAACTATATTTTTCAATTTGATTGACATTTGTAACTACATGTATGTAATCACTAGCTACTCCTCTGTACATAAGGACCTTCCAGTTATTCTATTATGTCTGATTCATAGCCAATTCTGTGTAAGGAGTCATTTGTTCTTTGAATTGTCACAAAAAATATGAGACCCTGGTCTTAAGGTATCTGGCTTGGATGTGAGGTAAAATCAAGTTTCACCAATTTATAGATTTAAAAACTCAACCATAATTATATACTAAAATTAACCCACTGTATAAAGTGCATTGCAAGTGATTTGAAACAAATATTACATTTGATTGGTCTTCTATAAACCAATATCGCACGTAATTTTCGATTTTTTGAACAACGATAACTACTCTGTATTTAGGAATATATTACAACAAATAGCCATAAAATCACTATAAATGTATAATGCAGGGAACAGTGCCTCAGTTTTTAGCTCATCTGATTCATCAGGTGAGCTTTGTAACAACCCGTTTTGCAGTAAAAACGCAAATTGCAATAAAAACTAGCAACCGCAACTCTTAACGAATCAGGATTAAACTTGCTCACAATGTATATGGCCACAATGTCTCGGCTAAGTTCGATTATGGGCAAAATCTGATAATAACTTCTAGAGTAATGGGCCCTTGAATTACAAAATTTGCTATATTTAGCTTGTTTACACTCTAGCGCCTTCATTTATTCACCAATCCTAATAATATTTTCAGTAAATGTGTATAACCAAAATATCTTGGACAAGTTCGATTATGGGCAAAATCGGACCAGAACTTCAAGAGTTATGGGCCCTTGACTTAGAAAATTTGCTATATTTTAGTTTGTTTACACTCTAGCGCCTTCATTTATTCACCGATCCTAATCATATTTACAATGAATGTGTATGACCTTATGGTTGTGGACAAGTTTAGTTATGGGTGGAATCGGACCACATCTTCAAGAGTTATGGGCCCTTGGATTAGAAAATTTGCTACATTTTAGCTTGTTTAACAGTATTATACCTTCATTGTTGGTTTTGATCTCAAAATCTACATAAAAATGAGTTTTACGAGATGGAAACTATATTACCTGGTCATTAATTATTGGCCTTTGTTCTCAAGTGAGCGATAAATGGCCATCGTGGCCCTCTTGTATGATAATGTCTTCGGTTTGTTAGATACTTGACTTTAAAGAAATTCCGTACCCAAAACCCCGCTGTTTATTACGTAATACGCCATAGATAAAAAATGAAAACAAGTAACAAGATTCTGAGGCACTGTTCCCTAGATTAACATTTCTGCTACAAAATACCGAAAACCGCTTTGAAATCTGTCATCAAATAAGACGGCAATGTTAATTCGAAAATGACACCTACTGTGTTTTTTTAAGCCGAGCAATTAACAATTGAAGTGTCGGATCATTATTGTCTCATGAAATCAACGGATTTGACGCACCCCTTTCAATTTTGATAGCCAATCAAAATCGCTAATGTTTACAGTTCAATAATTGAAACCACGCCCATGTTTGATGTCTAGTAAGAGATTTTATAACAATTTTTTTGTCATTAATGAATTAATAGTATCATATCGTACCAATACAATGCGCATTACGTTATTGATTTTTAACGCTGATAAGGAAAAGTCGATAAAGGGGTGCAGTATTTATCGCAATAAAACACCATTTTTGAGAGTTCGGTTAAAAAATTTTGTTGCTTGGTGTTAAAGTATGATATTCAATCTATGTAAATAACGTAAAATATCATTTTACGTTATTTTAGCGACTATAACCAATGCTGATATGTTAATCAAACAAGTATCAACCTTGCTCTCAACTGACTGTGTTAACTACCTCTTGAAAGGAATTCATGAAATCATTTATTTTTCATGAACTACTCATTCATAGTTCATGAAGTTTTTGACAGGGTAAACTTCAGATAGTAAGAATTTGTATACTGCAAAATAAGTTTAGACTTTTATATGGAATTTGTTCTATCAGTTAAGTGAATGATAAATTTTCTTGATACATTTATTGTGCAGTGACTTCAGTACTGAAAATTTGTGATAGTTTGAGAGACGATGTTTTACCCAATCTTGGTGTAAGACTTGAAGACAAGGAAGGACAACCACCTGTCATAAAGTTAATGGATAAAGAAACGTTGCTACGGGAAAGAGATGAGAAATTCAAGGTAATGCTTTTATAAAATACCTGTGAATATTTAGTTAGATTTATCATGTACAGTGTTTATTTGGAGTTGACTCCACCAATGGCTTTGCATGTTGTTTTGTAACGTGGTTGTCAGCATGTTGTTTTGTAACGTGGTTGTCAGCATGTTGTTTTGTAACGTGGTTGTCAGCATGTTGTTTTGTAACGTGGTTGTCAGCATGTTGTTTTGTAACGTGGTTGTCAGCATGTTGTTTTGTAACGTGGTTGTCAGCATGTTGTTTTGTAACGTGGTTGTCAGCATGTTGTTTTGTAACATGGTTGTCAGTTTCTGACAATGAAGTCTTGTATAATGAAGAGAAATTATTTGCAGGAAGCATTTCCTAAAAATCTGTTCTTAGATTCATTTTTCCTAATTAATTCTTGGTTCATTTGACTGAGTTCTATGACAAATACAGAATACCACAATGCCATTGGTTAAATCTAAATCTTTACTCAGAATAAGCCAATCAAATGTCTAGATTTTTAGAAAGGTCTAATTATATTAATTTTGTTGTATAATAATTATTCTTGACCTTGTTGCAATGTTTTGAGGTAGATTTTAAGAGATGTAATTTTTGTGTTATTGATGTTTTTCATCATGTAGACTTTTAAACATTGAAATTGTTCATAACACATACTGGTACTTCACTTGTTTACTGATAATCTGTTACCATGGCAACTGTGACTGTTTAACATTTTAGTTTAGTGGGCATCTCCATGGATGTTTCACTCTTATCTCACATTCTGTGAAACAATCTTTCCAAATTGCAAAAATAAGACTAGTTAAATTGAAAACTTTTCTGATTTTTATTTTATTATTTTGAGTCTCACTGAATATTCCTAGCTGTCTGGTCTTACAGAGTTTTATAGCATTTTATTTTTTGGCAAGTTTTGAAATGTATATCCTTTTATGTCACTTATTGTCTTCCATTAAACCTAGACTGCAGTAAAATCTACATTTAGAATTCTTAACCATGTTTTGGTCTGTTGAATTTGTGGATTATCAAAACTATAATTTCAGACATTTTTTGTGTATATAATAGGATGAAATTGATAGAATTTATTATCTGAATTAATGTTTATGAAAAACAGTCACTATTCCATTGCATTACATAATTTTTATAACAGTATAACAGTTTTATCATAGAATATATCTTGGTGTAATGCAGTGTTATCTTCAGGTAAGGGCTTTTGCCAACATTAATATTTGTTCAAAAAATATAATTTGTAAGTGTTGAATTGCCATTTCTCTTATAATTCTCTGACCAATCTCTAACATATCTCCCACCATTCTCTAATTGGTCTATTCTTTTGTTACAGCAAGAGGAAGCCAAACGTTTGGAAAAAGAACAAAAGAAGAAGAAATCAGAAGAAGAGAATGCAGCTAAGGAGGCCCAGAAACGTATTCCACCATCTGAACTGTTCAAGTCTGAAACAGATAAATATTCCAAGTTTGATGATAAGGTAATGTTTGTTATAACATTCCTTGCAATTAAGATATTAATGTCATTTTCATAGGCTACAGTACAACCTCTCCATAGCGGCACTCTCTTGAGCAACAACTTCCTTTCAACAACAGCATTATTTTTCCCTCTGCATGGATAACTTATTAATTAAACCTCACTAGAGCAACAACCTCTCAACA